>JAODKN010000002.1:10030128-10054479 GCA_026774425.1 Petrocephalus zakoni
GGGGGGGTACAAGTAGAGTCTCACAAATTAAGGTTCTCAAATGCATTTTCCAGTAACTCAATGACTCAGAATGATGTCTAAATGTCTTCATTTAATGTTGCGTTCAGCATCAGTCAAAACAAGCTGTAGATGTTCTACTGGGCACGTTATCCTACCAGCAGTGATCTGTCATGAATTTAACACTGCATATCGTTTCTTATAACATCATAAGAGACTGATGGAGCAGCCGTGTCAGCACTGGGGAGTAACAGAAGTCAAGGCACAGAGTCAAACAGGGAAGGGGATGAGGAACATAGCCAAGCAGTGGGCTGCATGGGGGGCAAAGGAGACTCTCTGCTCGCAGCATCAGGACAAAGGAAAGGAAAGTGGATTTTGGAAAAACGTTTTATTTTTCAGCAAATAATCTCTCCTTAGCCAGCCTCTGGCCCAACAGCACCCCTTTCTCCAACTCCACTTGCTCTTCACCCCTGTCCAGAGTGGCAAATTGCTGGAGGCTAGATGCATACGTCCATGGGAGGCTTGGATGGTACGTTGGGAGAAGCAGACACCGGGCCCCGTTACTTGAAGATCTTGCCTTGGCTGACGGGCTTGCCCACGTGCTTGAACTCGCCCTCCCAGGCAAAGTACTCCTTCACCATAGTCTTGCACTCTTCACTATCTACATCCAGCTTGCGCCAGCTATAGGACTCGTAGTCTATCTGCCAGTCCTCAGAAAGCTGGGAGGACAGAAGGTACAAGAATTGCATATCAAGCATCTAACCAAAGCAATGTTAAAGCTAGTTACTTTAAGATAGCATATTAACATTTTCACTTGCCTGGTAACAAGAATAATATTGACCATCTTCAGTATTTGCAGACAATAGCAATTCCATTGAGGCAAGTTATATTTGGTACCAAACCTATGCTATAATGCAGCAATATACTGCAAGACACAAAACACCACAGAAAACCAGGACACGCGTTTCAGCTCTTATCCCAGGACAACACTCCTGAAGTCCCTTCTGGAAAGACAACACTGACACTAACCCAGCATTAAAACATCTGTTCATTGTCTCTGGGACAGAGTGGCTAAACGTCTAAGAAACAGAATTAGAAAGTGGACTTAACAGAGGAGCCCTTTAAAATGCCACATTCAAAATGCTTTAAGATTTTAAGTGCAGAAAGTATGCATCAAGACTCCATTGTTACTTGAGGCAGACAAGCACTCACAGTGAAAGCCAAGTCCTGTCCTCTGAAGACCCAGATGCCGGATATGCTGCTGTCGTTGTTGGTGCCAAAGAGAATGACGCTACCAAAGCCGTTCTTGCGCAGTTTATCCAGCCGCTGGAACATTCCTGAGTTGGGATGAGGCAAGTGAATAGGGGTGGGGGGGGAGTCAAGAACAAACGAGCATCGAGGGAGGTCTATGCAACACCAGGGGTGTCGGACCCATTCATGCATCTTACCAGTGATCAGGTTGCAGCTCATAAATGTCATGGTGAGCTCTTCCGGAAAGCGGTACTCCCCGTACCAGATGGAGAAGCCCTCGCGGTCAAAGTGCTCCCAGAAGTACGGCAGGGCTACCGTCAGGGTGTCCTCATTGGAGTACTTCCGCTTGAACTCGTCCAATACAAAAGTGCTTATGAAATAGGAGATGAGATGGTATGAGACCCAGAAAGTACACATACTAAAACAAACCTCTGGGAGCATCACGTTAAAACAGCTGAAATCCTGAGAGACATTAAGGCTACCTTCTGCTTTTATGCTCAAGGTCACAGGCACAGCCGCAAACACCCAGAAGAATCCCGCAGACAGGGGCGTGTACCTCTTGGGCAGGTGAGCAAAGGGATCCTTGGTCTTTGGCTCAGATGCCAAGGCTGCCTCACACTCATCCATTTCCTCCTCAGGTGCAGGAGCGGGTGCCTTCTTGTCTTCCTTCTTCTCCTTCTTTTCCTTCTTCTCCTGCTGTGGCTGCTGCTTTCCTCCTTCCTTGTTCGCTTTCTCCTTCTTGGAGGGAGTGTCCTTCTTTGGCTGCATCTCCGCAAACTTCTTGGCTAGAGAAGAGGAGCCAGCACATTAGATTACATTTTCCTCCACTGTGCATAGTTCTGACCAGCAATGCAGTGAAAGTCCCCAAACAAAACGGTCGGACTAACAGCACGTCACTGTTGGCCAATCCTCTCCATGGACACAGGACCATGCACAGACCACCATGACGCTGCATTTCCCCTATTAAAGTCACTCCAATTGCACTTCACAATGGTTTTCGTTCCAGCAAGTGTACTGAGCACCACAGCAACTGCAGTGCATTTAACAAACACTGTTCCCATGATGCAACTCTTACCCAGAACCAATTGATGCATCAAAACGGTCTGAAAGTATGGGTTATAAAGACCAGAGAGATACTTGTCCCTCAGTTGGGAGTATTCCCGCACCGGACTGAGCCAAAAGGCACTCTCACTAAGGATGCACTAATCAGGCCGAAAATTGTCTGATTCCGATCGCCGTCTGATCGTTCAGTGCATCCCTAATTCTCACCGTCAAACTGAGCCATCTTGTCACACAGCTTCACTTCCCCCAGGACGGCCTTGAACTGCGGCTGGTTGACGCAGGTGCCAAACCAGCGGCTGACATTGGCGAACGGCTGTCGGAAGGACGGCTCCAGCACCTGTAGTGGGTGTCAGAGGCTTGAAATGAGGCCAACAGCCACTGACCGAGATCATCCCGCAGGCAGCAGCAGCTGGACGGGCCTGAAAAGCCTCACCTGTTTGTAGAGCCAGAGCAGGGAGCAGACGACGGTGATGTCGGCCAGGCTGACCCGCTCCCCTACCAGGAAGGTGCGGGTGTTTAAGTGCAGGTTCAGGACCCCAAGGGCCCGCTTCACCTCCTCCTTGGCTTGCTCGGTGGCCTAGCAGACGCACAAGAGTGATTCCGCTATACTTGAGCAGTAGACGGCAAAGCTTATAGCTATATATTATATGCCTCAAGAGAAATTCCTCGTAACCCTATAAGTGAACTACCAAAAGCAGGGGAGATCTAGCATCTCATGCATCAGAATTAGTCCTTTCCATTTCAAGGTCAAGCTTAAACCAGCATCAGAAGCTCATGAGTTAAGGGAAGTGTAATAAGACAGCATAGCTTGCACGTCATTATGCTTAGTAATCAGTACAAAAAACAAAAAAAAAACCTGCAGCGTAATTCCAGTGGAATGTGCAAAATTGTGAGCGAAATCATATGCAAAAGCACAAGCGTGTACTAACAGGCTGCAAAAGCTGCACAAACAGGCTAGGAGGGCTTTAACCATGGAACAGGACTATATAGCTTTGTCCCAAGGAGGACTCGGCGAGGCAGAAGAACAACGAAACGAAAACAAGCTCAGTTTTGAAAAATCCCCAAGCGCACATACTGCAGGACCACTTGTATACACGCTTATTTTAGAAAGCATTTTGAACAAAAACACAGTGTTACTGCAATTACTCATCCATCCGTCCACGCAACCCCCAACCTTTCCAGGTGCAAGCTACCAACTAATGTTTTCCCCACTACATCTGGAACATGCCGCACTTCACTTAAACTAAAGCACAAGTGCCAAGCCTCCTAAAAAGGGCCATAAATTCAGAACCATAATACATATTAACATATAAAGATTTATCCAGGTTCAGCAATCAAAATAACACCCTCGCATTCAAAACAAACTGAATCGTTTTCCCCAAGACAAGGTCAATAAGAATATTGATGCATTCAAGGTCGAACACTCACCATTTTGGAGGGTAATTAACAACTTAACACCAAATTTTCCCCCACCCAAACGAACAGGACATCATAGTACTGGAACTACATGGAAAAGTCAGCATGGTGACAGACCTGCTTGTTATACTGCATGATACCCAGTGTGGGGAAGACCCAAGTGCTGGCTGCAGGCACGATCTCAGAGTCAGCGAAGCTGACCCACTGCATTATCTGAGCGCTGGCCTGGGGGCTGCTGCCACGCAGGGCTTCGTTACTCACTGTCGGGGGGGGGGGGGCACAGTGGTACACAGACAGCCATCGTCATACTTCCTATACCAGACTAAATAGGACACACTTTAAAAAAAATGAGGACAACCCAGAATACAACTACCTTAAACATTCCACCTACTAGTCTACATTAATAAAATGTTAAATATATTCCATAAAGAGTATCAAACTGGAATACGTGCAAACATAAGGGAAGGGGCAGCTTTTTGTGACAGAGAGACATCAGTAAGCACTTACAGTAATGAGCAATGGCATTGCTTTCAAACAGGCAGAAGCCGTCATCGCCCTGGAAGGCAGGAACCTACAGAGAACAGCATAGCGTTAGATGAGCAAGCGGAAAGTCAGGCGAGTGTGTCAAAGCGCCTCAGGTGTCCGTCTCCAGACGCTGGCCCGCACCTTGCCGAGGGGGAAGCTGCTGAGGAAGGCAGGGGTGCGGTTCGTCTGCCCGAAAGTGAAGGCTGGGGGGGTGCTGGCCACCTTCAGCTGGGCACCGCTGTACTGAGCAGCGATCTGTGCCTTGAAGGCCCTCCAGTTCTCTGGGTAAGTGTAGAGAGTCTGCAAAGGAGGCAAGAGCCATTGTCAACAGAGTGGGGGGGGGGGGGTAATATGTAGTATGCAAGGTAAACCCAGGAGTGATGTGGCAGTATTTGCCATCTCCTGAGGCGATGGGGCTCGACACCCATTATTTTCAATCAATTAAAAATTGCAATCTAAACCTTTCCACCCTGACCTTTCAACTGAATTCAGCAGCTGGCACATTCCCTGATTTGCTTATTTGGAGTCAGATTCCCTAACTTATAACAAATATTTAGCAGAGACAATAAGCTGAACAACTGTCAGATGCCAGGCAATCACTGGCGAGTTAAAAATCTGCCTACAAATGATAAGTAAACTACACTGCAGACATTTGCTTAAGGGAAAACTGTTAAGGGATAAATATTTCAGTTCATGGATAATATAGGAGTGTTTGGCAGCGACATTGAGGACTTAAGCAAAAACTCGTTTGGTTCACAACGAGCGGACACATTTCTGTAAGCAGCCACTAACAGTTTTCAAGAAATGAAACGTTACTCTAACGGAAAGGAAACCGGCGAACAGCCAATTTGTGTTCATTACAAAATGCATTTCATATAATTGAACTGTTCCCTTCAACTACACAGTTGTCAGCGCCTCCCTTTGTTAAACGTGGCACATGAGAAGGGGGTTAAATGGGTCTTATCCCCGCCGCTAACCTTACAGCTAACGCTGACAAGACTTCAACTCGAGACTAATTTCTCACAAATAATGACACGCACGGCGAGAACACAAAGCCAGGAGACAACCCGCGGCCAGAACCGGACAGAAAAGGAACAGATGATGCCGATACTGATCGGATGGTCAGAAGCGCCGCTCGTATTGCGACGCTTGCTTAGTGCCGTTTGCTCACACTCACCCCCGCCGCCATCTTCAGGACGAGAGAAAGGAAGAAGGGTGGCGCGCCCGGCTGACGTATAGCCCAGCGGACACGCGCATCTAGGGTTTTGGGCGTGCACTGATTACGTCACAGTGATTCTCAAAAAGTTATTAGTGTGCACGTGGTCCACTGGCTAACGGGCACGTAAGCTACGAACAGCTGGGGGTTAATGGACCGACAAAGAGAATAATAATTGCATAATATCTGATTAAGACGACAAACGCCGGCTCATATCGTTAATTTTATTTAGGTTCCCTTTTGAGCACATTGAGAGTGTTATTGTAGTCAGCCGCAGTACAATTTTGAGCGATGAAGCGATGCCCTACAGATAGTAGTTAAATATAGGTAATAGTAGTTTGTGGAACGCATTTCTGTAAATGTAGCACAGTGCGCCTTGGAAGTCACATCATTAATGTCGTGTCGAACCACAACATTTAAAAATCAGTTACCGCAAAGGATTGGTATTATCATCATCATATTGATTCTTGTATCACAATTAATGGAAAACCCCATTTTTAAAAACTGGATAGTAGTAGTGAAAAATGTAAACACCGGGTTTGCTATTCACACATATATGCACACAGTTACGTTTATTTATTAACTATAAACAAAAAATGGAATTTTAGGGAGACTACCCCAACAGCAGTTTGGTGTTGGTGCTCTGTAGCTCATGGGTGGCCAGTCTTATCCAGAAAGGGCCAATGGGTGATAAATACTACTAGCAACAGTCTTGTAGAAAAAAGAAGAATTCCATACATTTAGTCAAAAATTGTATACAGATTTTTATTACGTTTCTAGATCAACAGCACAGGGAACTGTTCTTGCAGTAACTGTGCAGTAGCCAATTACAGATTATTGTCTTGTTTAAATATATACAGATCATTCCATAACTGGTAAAAAGAAATGGATTGTGTCATTTTACAGTCTTAAAGGGAAAGTAAAACTAGTGTAATAAGTGTATAAATCCTTGGATCCGGTAACACATCACTTAGATCCAGTTCTGGAGGAGAACAGTTTTAAATATCCCAGGCTTGCAATTTAGAAAGCAGTCTGCAGGTGCAGAAGTCATTGCTGAATCAGCAGGGCCCATACAGTTTTCCCCCCCTTCCTGGAACACGGTCAACACTGATAGCATAGTGCTACTTTCCCAGTGCAGGGGTGCCGCCTGGCAACGGCCATTTAAACATCCTACCATTCAATTCTATACATATGTACAAACATATTGCCTTCACAGCGTTACTAACAAAGCACGATAAATGGCCGTTAACATACACACACAATTTGTCATTGCTCTTTTCGCTTCTCCTGCAATTACTACCCCAATTGCTAGTTTTCCTGGTGTACCATTACATTTAAAACAAATTACAACATGACATTTTTCTCCAAATAGAACCCACGGGTCGTCGGTGTTTCCATGGTAGACAGGATATTTCATCTCAGTTCTTCATCTATCAGAGGTTCTTGGCATCCACCAGAACAGGTGTTATATTCTTAACATCTAAAGCACCACCACATTATTACAAGCTAACCACATCAGATTAAGCATTTCACGATTGGATTAAATGAAATCCCTTCCTCTGATCCCAGTGTTGAGCGAGTTCCTCTCAGTACACGAGTGCATTCTTACCACAACAAACAAACAAAAAAAAATTTTAAGACAAAACTAAGATCTTCTGAGCTAGTGTGGAGTAAAAAAAGACATTAAACATATATACAGCTTTCCAAAAGATTCCATTTACTAATTCTGAGCACACAGCCTTAGAAAACATACTTAGAAAAATATATGAATCTCCAAGTGTCTTCATGAGGAAAATCAGCTGACCAGACCTGTAGAAAGAAAATGCATCTATTATAATAATGTGGCTTATATTGATAAACCTCCGCATATAAATAATTTTTAACAATATCAGCTTATGTATCACTCATAAATGGCATGTTAATGTCTTAATTTTTCAATGTTTGTAAATCATCATTTTCATAGACAATTTGCTAGTTACAGACACTGTTCACCTCATTTTAACCTAAATTTGTACGATTGTTATAGATACCAGTACAGTTTTGATTACACATCTGCTGCTGTGACACAATAATTTCCCTTAGGGGATAAATAAAGTATCTTTCTATTCTATTCTATTCTTCTATTTTAACAATGCAATGGACATTAACTGCAATGCGGTCAGGTGACTGACAACCCAGCGCATGCACCTTCCAGAAAACATTCAGGCAGCTTACCTAGGTAATCATCCATGAGAGAGCCAATAGCAAACTGGGAGGTGTGGAGAAAGGGGGGGGGGGAATTAGCAATGCAGAACAGAAAAGAATTAAACAGTCAATCCTGACACTGTGTGTAAAGACAGACTCAGGCTCAAGCAGAGGAACCCAAACTGCTAATGCCTGCATTAAACCCTCATTTGTACCAACTCACTAATCTCACCGTAGAAGACCAGCCATGTGCAGAAACATGCTATTAATCAACTATCTGGCTCCATTCGGGTTATTGCTAGTTATCTGCAGATGAGGATGTAATAAAAATTGTACCAGAATAGCGACCATCGAAATTATTTATCATCATCAACAGCAGTTTGGTGTTGGTACTCTTTAGCTCATGGGTGGCCAGTCTTATCCAGAAAGGGCCATTGTGTGTGTGGGTTTTCACTGCAACTCCCTAATTAGGTTACTAATTAAAGGACTGATTGGCTGAAGAGTCCTCACACCTGGGTTTGAACAGCTGATCTAAAGGTTACCGAAAACCTGTATACACACCGGCCCTTTGCGGATAAGATTGCCCACCCCTGCTCTAGCTGAAAGGTAGGTTATAATCTAAATCATATGCCATGTTTAAACAGGGATATTTTGACACACACAAACACTTACAATATCATTCTTGTCCACTCTGGTTCCCACAATCTTCAAGCGGATTTCATCATCCTGCTGGATGACAATGTCCTGGGGGGCAAAAATGAAACTGTAACGTCCTCGACTAGGCTGGAGCCCGTAAGCACAGAGCACAACCAGAAACAAATTTCTGTTTTGAAAAGGCCTGAAGCCGTGATCATATTTATGTGTCTTTGCCTAAAATCTTAAGTTCCTTTAGAATTACCTACCAGATCAATTTTATCCTGTTGTTTTGCAAAAACTACCCTAATGTAAGATTCTGGGTCTATCCAGATATTTGCAAGCATAGACTCACCTCATCCACAGTTTTATAGCAAGGAGGGTTGGAATTGGGGTCAAACTCCATCTCTGAAGGGATAGACTGGAAATGGATCAAATAATAATAATACTGCATTATCATGGGATACAAGTTACAGCTTCATTTGTATTAGTGTACATGTTCATATTTGTATCCTAATTAACATAAAAATCACAAATCTGACAATTGTGTTGCAACAGCAGTTTCACATTAAAATAATAAAAATAAAACCTGTAAAGGTATGAAAACTTACATGGCGGGAGATGAAACAGGACATGGGGCCAATTTCAGTGAAAAGCCCAACCTAAGAAAGCCATGGAAAAGGGTGTGAACTATTACCCGGTACGGAAAACGAGATAAAATCAGCGCAATAATTTGTGGTTGTCTGGATGATGGTTCTATCCTCATGATTTCATCCTTTATCATCAACTAATTGGCATAAGTTTGGTATAAGCAGGACCCCTTCTGTGGCATAACATTTACAGATTCCTGCCATAAATCAAAAATTCATCATTAAAAGCTTTAAAACTCCTTTGTGACTGATTATTACTTGTTAGTGCAGCCTCTCGGTATACAGGAAAACTATGTTAAACAGCTGAAGGAGAGGTGCTGTAGATATACCTTGTTGACCTGGGTTACCACTGCATCCACCACTTCGCCTTTAAAGGGCCGGAAGACAATAGCCTTGTACTTGACTGGGTACAGAACGAAGCCCCTTCCTGGCTGGATGACTCCAGCCCCAATGTTGTCGATGGTTGTCACGGCAATGACGAAGCCATACCTGAGGCAAAGACACCCGGTCAAAATGCTGCACTGTCAGATGTGGGCAGATGAGCCGTAATGGGCAAATCCACCTCTGAGCAGCGTCGGGCTCAGGATATCACTCACTTTCCCGTACAGGTTCCTTCCACCTCAGTAAACAGCTTCTGCTTCACCGTGTTCAGCAGATTGGGGCCAAAGTAGCGGGGGTGCAGCAGAATCTCATGTTCCAAGGAGATCTAGAATCAAACCGAGAGAAAGGACGATACACCCCGTGACACCAAACCACACAATAGGTAACGCAGTTTTCATTGCAGTGCAGTATAAAACTAACTTTTGCTGCAGATAAAATGTATCAAAGTATAGTTTTTTTTCCCTGAATATCGCATGAAGGTATTAATTTCATTACCGATTTTTTTTTATTCTGCATTTGTTGTTACAACCCCACGTATCATTCATTCATTATTGCGCTAACACAGTTAGCATGCTAATAATCTCATTACCAGGGTATATTTAACTGGGGAATCTATATCCGAAAACCCAGAATCGATGCGAACAAAAACAAAAAAAAAGCACCTGACAATCTTAAGTTCCTAAAAGTTAGCATTTTAAAATATCTTCTCTTTTCAAACCGCGTGGTGTAACCGGGCAGCGTTAGCTAACGGATACTGTAATCAGGCAGCGTTAGCTAACGGATACTGTAATCAGGCAGAGTTACGCGGATCCACGAGGGTAAGATCATGGCTCCACAAGCAGACGCACAGTAAGTAGTGTATCTCAGCCAGCACATGAATACTGATCCGCAGGAATAAACACCACCTTCTCCATCCTCTCTGCACGTCCTAGCCTTCCCTCAATCTTAAACACTGACAACCAATAGCAGTAGGTGAATTCTTACAAAGAAAATAACGTATCGTAACAAACCTAACAATATCCCCACTAAAAATACTCACGTGATAAAACATGTTTATTTTTTTTGTAGCTAATATCTCGATCCGCCGTTTAGGTGCATTCGTAATTCGCTGTTTGCGATAAGGGACCTTCTTCCGGTTTCCGCCATTGCGTAACTTCCGGCGGACGTTTGGCGCGCACGTGCACACGCAATAACCCAGCAAACTGTAGGGGCGCAATTGAACGCAGAAGAAACAGTTACACGCTAGGGGTCGTACGTGTGCACAGAACAAACACATATACGCTAGATCAGTGCATTTCAACCTTTTTTGAGCCACGGCACGTTTTTACATTTAAAAAATCCCAGGGCACACCACCAACTAAAAATGTTACAAAATGATATTTAATCCAATACATTACTCTTGTCAACCGCTTACGATGTCCCGAGCCTTCTGCAAAGCATTTTAAGGGCACAGGAGTGTGAAGAGGAATCTTTACCAGCCACTTTCATATAACTTCTTAATCTTGCAGCATATGTGGAAATGCTGTGAAGTACCTGATTAACATTTCACTTAGCCGTAACCATTACTAAACACCTCCCACACTCACAATATACAAGATCCTTTATTACTTAAAATTCATTAAAAATCTATGAAGAGATGACAGACCGACATTTTTGTTTTAAAAGTTGTTTAATATTTAAACATGGCAAAGCGTGACCTTAATTCCCACAGACCATTACTCTCCAGGTAACCCAGCACATGTGACTGATGCAGATAATAAACTTAAAAAAATAAAATAACAATAAAATGTTCCGTACAAGCACTGCAAAAATGTGCAATTTCAGGTCAACAGCAAACATTGTACACTATGCAAACTACACATAGGGTAGCAGGCAGTATGGTGCATATGGACACATTTCATCCAAGTTTAAGTCCAAATGAATCCCTGCTGACATACACCTGAGCAAGGTATTTAAACCCAATCCACTCTAGAAAAATATATACAGCAGTATAAATGGATAAAAACAAAGTTGCTCCTATAAAAACAAGCAATGAAATGTTTTTTGGCATTATATATATATATAATCAGAGATTTTCTCTGCGCTATTGATATATACAATTGAGTGCCACAGCTGTGCCAGTATGGGCTCTGGGAGAGGAAAGATGTCTACAGTTATGTTTGTTTACCACAGTGTTTCACGAACTCGTGCGTGAGAGGATGAGAATAGTGGGACTTCCAATCTCTCGTGAAAACCTCCTGAAGCTGACTTGGCACAGTCTGCTGACCCGGACCCGCCTGGACACCAGTCTGATTCACCACCAAGCCCACGCCGGCGGTATGCGAGAAGTAATTCTCCGACCAGTTTGAGGTTCCTGAGGAGGGAAAGAATGAAGCCACATGATAACACAAGTAAGTCAAGGCAGGCATGCCAAAACCTCCAGCCCCAGAACAGGAAATACTATACAAAGTGACACATGCATTCTTCTTCATGCCATTAAAAAAGCCCATCTGAGCATATCTTTCCATCCATATTACAACCGCTAATGCTGGTCAGGATCGTGGAGGAGCCTGGGACTTGTCCAAGGCAGCACAAGGCTGGGGTACACCCTGGGCAGGATTCCAGTCCATCACAGGGCACACACACACACACTGTACACCATAGGCAATTTAGAGATCTCAATCAGCCTCACTGTGCAAACGTACAACTCTTTAGGTATGATCTATCAGTGATCCAATGGATCCCTATGCAGCAGTCTCTGAACACATTTCATTTACAGGCTAGTGACATCACCAGGGGCCCATACCACAAAGCAGGATTTCTTGTTTAGCCAGATAACGTATCAGATTTGAGGTAGTTTGGGCTAAATGTAAGTGAATGAAGATAACATCAATTTAAACTGGGGTTACCCAACTAACCAACAAATCTCACTTAATGGTACAGGCTCCAGGTTACAATCTCTGGCTTTCATTCGATTTTATGGGAAATAACCTGGATTATCTTCTGTGTTTACTTCTATTGCGAAAGTAACATAAAAAGACGGACTTCAAACATAGACTTGTCTAACTACTGGCAACATGCTATGGGAATTTAAAGAAACTTCCAAACAACCCACACCCAGCAAACAAAGCAAAACAAAAACGCACAGAACACCACTAAACAAACAGTCTATCTGGTGTATTGATCGAGCACAGTGAAGCGGCCCAGCGTATCGCATTTCGAAAGGAACCCCTTTTAAGTGAACTACAAAAAAAACAGAAGAATGCTGATGTGCGCATTTCAACCACAAACATAGAGCAAGAGTCTATGGCAGGCAGTAAGACTATTCATACCGCTGATGTACTGGATGCAGTGAGTGACGCAGTAAAAAGCAGATTAGTCCCCATACCTATGTAAGCAACTCTGTCCGTCACCATGTACTTGGCATGGTTAACTCTGGCGAAGGGGATCCGCGATTGGTCAGGTGTGGAAGGGACCTCGATCACTTTCTGCTCAAAAGAAAAAAAAATAAATAAATGCGTTAATATTTTTTATCAGATTAAATTCAATCTTAAATTCATCTCAAACATGATTTATTATGCGTGATTAAAATCACTTTTTCAGTCACATTTTACTTTGTGTGCATTTCATGGTTAAAATTATTCTGGCAATCTGCAGCCTACCGATGTTTCAGAGAACGAGAACGCAACGTGGGATTTCCTCCCGGTGTTCTAGTGATACATTATCATCGTGCCAGATTCCTGCCATAGGGAACAAAATTATACCAAGGGAGCCAAACTACCCCCAGGTCCGCAGGTTAAATCCTCCCCCATTAGAAACGAAAATAGAAAATATGGAGGTACTCAAAGCTTTGAGTCTTCCTACACTTTCCTAAAAGACGATCCAGTCCTCGTGAGCATGCAGACCCATGCAGACCCTAAGTTAACGTCGTACCACTTGGATGGGGCAACCGAGGGGGGCCTGATGCAGGACGGCCAGGGACTCCAGGAAGACGAACATGGCACCATGAGAGTGGGCCCAGCAGCTGACCAGCAGCCTGACCTGCACCCTCCTGCTGCAGGCGACGTCACGCAGGGCCGAGTCTATGGCCGGCCAGAACCTGCATGGGCGGCATGCATGTGTAAGTCAGCGATGCGTCTGCGTGTGCAACTCAAGAGCAGATACCACCATCACCATCAACAGCCATCAAAACCGGGGAGGGAATGTTTCCTCAAGGGCAACCGTCCCTGAGGGAGAACTACAAAGTACCCTCGTTACCCATTTAAGAACAGCAAACTGCTTTAGATGGCACTTACTTATTCCAGCAACAAAGAGTATTTCTGTCATAACACCACTAAAGGTTAAACGCTAGTATTTATTCAATAATAGTCCAGGTAGTAGAGTATAAACCTCCTTCCTCGTTTGTGGTTCTCTTTACTACTATGGTATTCTTGGCTAAAGAACGTCACATTTCTGGGGATGAGGGTCTCATAATGAAATCAGCCGCTGGTGTTTGTATATAATTTCTTGCCACTCCCACATGCCATGACAGCCATTAATCTCTGCCTCCATCCTTGTGGCTATAAAAGTTGGAACATCTAGCAATAGTTCCCCGTATCAGCGTATCTGCAGGACTTCAGATCGCAGTGGCTCTCTCTGCAAGCACACGCAGAAACGCCAGACCGACCTTGCTGGCTGTGTGAATTCTGTGAAGGGCAGGTAGTCCATGACGGAGACGTAGAGGAATTCCCGAGCGTCGGCGATGACGGAGAGGATGGCGGCGAGGTCGCCGGTGCGCCCGTAGGCCGCGAGAGGAGGGGGTGCGCTCTGCAGATGGAGAGACATGCTGACGCTTCGCAAGAGACGCACATCCAAAACAAACTGCTCACTAGCAAATCCAAAAGCAAGCACATCTCTCAATTTTTGACAAACTATGGGCTCTATTAGAAGAACAGTCCACTCACTCACTCAGTGTTCCAGAAATACTAGCATTTGCGGATCCAGTGGACAATACTAGGACTCCAGGTAACAAACTCTGGTTTTCATTCGATTTTATGGAAAATAACCCGGATTAATTTCCTATACTGTGAAAGTAACATAAGGCAATAATCCTTGGGTGTGATTATGGAATCTACTCTGCTGTATCGTATTCATAATTAATTCCATAATTAATTCCATAATTAATCCCTCGAGAGATGGAAATCACTGCTCTGTGCATTCATCTTTTTTCCAGTAACCCGGCTGATAAGATGCCGAAAAACGGCACTCACCGAGAGGTACACACGGGCAGGGACGCCGTTCAGCTTGACCAGCAGGGGGCGCTCTGAGCTTGTGAGGGCGGAGTACTGGGAGGGCCAGTAGGGAGGCAAAGGGGCTCCCCCCTGGGCACCGATGTACCAGTAGACCCCAAACAAGCGGGACGCATCCTCGGCGAGACAGCTGCAGTTCTGCACCACGGCCGCCATCTCTTTGACCTGCGGGGGATGCAAAAGACATTGCGAGCATCACACAAACGGGTAATTCATACAAGCTCGGAAGGGGGAGGGGGGCTGTGAACATCCAAAAGACAAATGAAAAGGAACAAAAAAACACACAGTCAACACTGTACACACGCCAGCTCTTTCAAAGCCCCCTGGTATTCAAACAATGCATTTTACGACATGCTGAAAGTACACAGAAACACGACGACAACATAACATGCACTAACAGAGGGCAATACCCCCCCGTACCTGTGTGAGGGAACGCCAGTCCATGTTGGCACTGCCCACGTACAAGTGCTTTCTGTCCACAGCCCACAGCTTGGTGTGAACGATGCCACCGGTAACAGACTGGAGGTCCACAGTACGTACTTCTGCACCTGGAGTGCAAACACACAGCGATGTATGCAAAGAGGCAGACAGACAGAGAGACAGAGACAGGCAGAGAGAGAGACAGAGACAGGCAGAGAGAGAGAGACAGAGACAGGCAGAGAGAGAGAGACAGACAGGCAGAGAGAGAGAGACAGACAGGCAGAGAGAGAGAGACAGAGACAGGCAGAGAGAGAGAGACAGACAGGCAGAGAGAGAGAGACAGAGACAGGCAGAGAGAGAGACAGGCAGGCAGAGAGAGAGAGACAGAGACAGGCAGAGAGAGAGACAGGCAGAGAGAGAGAGACAGGCAGGCAGAGAGAGAGAGACAGAGACAGGCAGAGAGAGAGACAGGCAGAGAGAGAGAGACAGACAGGCAGAGAGAGAGAGACAGACAGGCAGAGAGAGAGAGACAGACAGGCAGAGAGACAGACAGAGAGGCAGGCAGAGAGAGGCAGAGGCAGGCAGAGAGAGAGACAGGCAGAGAGAGAGAGAGGCAGAGAGAGAGAGAGGCAGAGAGAGAGAGAGGCAGAGACAGGCAGAGAGAGAGAGGCAGGCAGAGAGAGGCAGAGGCAGGCAGGCAGAGGCAGGCAGGCAGAGAGAGACAGAGGCAGGCAGAGACAGGCAGAGAGAGACAGAGGCAGGCAGAGAGAGAGACAGAGGCAGGCAGAGGCAGGCAGGCAGAGAGAGACAGAGGCAGGCAGAGGCAGGCAGGCAGAGAGAGACAGAGGCAGGCAGGCAGAGAGAGAGAGACAGGCATACAGAGAGAAAGACAGGGAGAAACCAGACAGACAGAGAGGCAGGCAGAGTTTAGAGTCCATTTGTAATGGCTTATGTCTATTAATTCATAATAATTACTCAGCTCTTTAAAGTGAACTAATACAAAATCCTTTTAATAGCTGAATGAACTGATACAATAAATGACTGAAGACCCCCCGGTAATGGGGCAGCCGGCATGACACCCAGCAGGTACCTGTCCTAGCAAAGTCCTCCGTGTCCTGAGGAATGGACTGCGGGCTATTAACGGCAACCCGGAGCTTCACACCCCTGGACTGCAGCTGCACCAGCTTCCTGAACACCTGCTCTCCCTGGAGGTGCCCGTAGACACGTATAGGAAACATCATTCCATAAACCACAACACATCTCCTAAGCCAGTGTTTCTCAAACCGGTCCTTGGGAACCCCCCCCCAACAAGTCTGCAGCAAGGATGCCCACCTGGTACGCACTGGGCTCTTCCACGCCCAAGTCTGAGGCTCTGAGGCTGAAGTAGAAGGCTGCAATGCTGACCGTCTCGTTGGCCTGGTCCAGCAGATCCAGCCAGGCCTGAGAGATGGGGGGCAGCACCGGGTGGCCGAGCTCCATGCCCTCGGGGATACTCTCCACAAGGGACAGGCTGTAAGTGAGGAGGCAGCATCGGGCACACAGAACAGCTGAGACACCCGCAAAGGGCAGCTTCTCCTGGAGGGCACCGTAAGCATGATGGAACGTTTCACCATTTCATTTCTGTAATCACTGTGTAAGCTCCCAGTTCTACTATGTGCCTGTATAGGGGTCGTACATGTTATTTCAGAGCTTAATAGTATAAATTAAACTTTCCCCCTGGGATGTATGTACTGTATATACTGTATGCATGCATGCATGGATGGGGAAAAAAAAATCTATTCATCATTTCATTCCACTTTGTCCTTTTCTCTCTCTTTCTTCAAATCTAATTCTGGATATTCCAACTTTTCTAACTCTGAATATGTAAATACGTCTGCAGATACTTTGAAACTGACTGTACTGACATAACACGTCTATGTCTGTGACGCTCAGCCATCCAACAGCGATTCTGACCGTAACGGAGCGGACAGAAGGCACTGGCCAGTTCTGCGCTCACTCCCCAAGGTCTCGCTCACCTGCAGTCCATGCTGCAGGGGGGTCCTGACCCCCACAGGGCACGCAGCCATTCCAGTTGCACCCGTACCAGCACGTCGGCCACAGGAGCCGGGGTCCCGTAGCGCCAGATGTGAAGAGAGAATCCACAGAGTAGGAGCAGGGTTGGCAGGGCCAGGCAGGGGTAGACACCACATTTCTGGGGGTGGAGGTGTCAATTGTGGAACGTCACCAACATCGGGCCAAAGTTCACAAAAATGCACAAATTATCAATGAGCTGGCAACTACAACTTTTATGCTTGTGAATAGGTTTTTAATTCGGTGGCAAAACATGAGTACATTTTAACAAACAAAAAAAAAAAAAGAAATGACTTTTCCCAGACTGTTACGGCACACACCGAAGGTGCTTTGGTATTTAACACGAGACAAAAGCCTGTCAAAGAGCACTATGCACAGAACCTCAGGACATATTCCTGAAAAAAATGTACTAAAACAATCGATCACTGGAAAACAGCGGAAGCAATGAATCCAGGAACACAGGCAGGGCAGTAACAAACCAGCAGAGGAACTCACCCTGCTCCTCACCCTGGATGCCGCCCGGGACCTGGGCCCCCCCGCGCTGGGGGGCTGGGCCGCAGATGCTTCTCCGGTGCTCCTCAGCCATGCTCGTTTCTCCTTTGAGCCCTTCACAGCGCCCGCATCTCCTTGGCTCTTTGGAAGCTCCGCGCCTTCCCCAGCTACCTCCTGCCCGCACCCGAGGCCCTCTCCTTTGGCTGATGTTCTCCCGGTATGGAACTCCGTGACCTGACAATCTGCACTGACGTCACAGCATTCAGCTTCTTTCTCTGAGAAACCCGGGCTAAAATTAGACCCGATTCCACCCTGCCCTCCATCTCCATCCACGGATTGCTCCTCCTCTCGCGATTCTTCACCAGAGTCAGATACAATCTCTGCTTGGACCTGGGACTCCTCCAGCTCTTCTACTTCATTTTGGCCAAAGGGCAAACCCCCAACCTCGCCCTCCAACTGACCAGAGAGACCCTGAGCCTGGGCAGCAAGCAGGTCTGGATCAGTGGAGGCAGATTCCACCCTTAAGGCTGGGCGAGGGGTGAGGACAGGTAGCCCGGGCTGCTCGGGGGGGCTGTTACTGGGGGTGGGAGACTTGCGACCGGTGGGGATGCTTGCTTTGTGGCTAGGGTGGGGTGCTTCAGCTGGACCACTAAGTGGTTCTTCGTGACCAGAATGCAGATGTAGTTCACCTAGTCTCTGGCTACTAGGACTATAGGTCACCGGGTCACTGATGGGGTGACGTGTCAAGGACAGGGGCAGAGCCGCATCCTTCACACCCGATGCTTTAGCTTTAGCGGATTCCCCCCCACCACTTCCTTTGCCCCGAGGATGGACCGGCAGGCTAGAGAAATCCCCCCTGCCTAAAACTGGGCTAGAGGTATCGGCCCCCTGTCCGGCGGGACGTCGCCGGGACGCCGCGCTCTGGAAGGTGGGGATTCTCGAGGTGGAAGGCTTCGCAGACCTCCTTAGATCCTCCTTCTCCACATCACCCGGCTCATCTTCCAGCTTCAGCCGGTTCAGAACTACACTACAATCAGAACTCTGGAATTATACGGAGATAAGAAGAAAAAAAGAAACTGCATCATTATGCGGGCTGTCCAGGATGCAGCCATCATGTAGTAGCAAGGCAGACGCAGCATGCAAAAACACCGCAGTAGGTGGGAACGTCCCGGCTACACCTCCCCGAGAATGAGCCGAGAAAAGGCACGGAAGGTCTTACTGCGCCCAGCCGGGTGTCCATTGGCTCCTCAGCGCCGATTTCCTCAGCAGCCTCTGGAATGGCTTCACAGGCTCCGAATTCGGCAGCTTTCTCTCCTCCCAGGCTCTCTGCCTTTTCCTGAAGTACACAGAGGGGACAGGCGCCGATGGGTACCGCAGCATGGGTGCCCGGTCCGGGACGGTCCGGGAAGGACGCGATGGCCACGATCGTACGACTGCGGTAAACGCTTAGCTGCCCATTGCAATCGGCAATAATAATAATAATAATAATAATCTGTCCGGTGTGTTTTAAATAAACTTGCTTTCACCCAGCCAATAAGAGCACTAACGCTCTCTTCCTGTGCCACTTCCTGCACAAGAAGCTTTCAAATATTATGCATAAGGCAACATCTGACATCTATTTCCATGCCATGGCCGTGTCCCCGCTTAGGTAACTTACGCAGCTAAGCCACAGGGAGCCGGTAAGCTCCTTAAAAGCCTGTTATCCGGCTCATTCCGTACCAAATGGCCCTATCTTATTCTGGAACACACTGCAATCTTAAAGAAAAAACAATAATACAGCAGCCTTGCTGCATCCGCATCTTCTTTCCTTTTTGTTTTCTTTGCATTTCACCCCAGATGTACGTCGTTTATGCGAAAGCAGGTAAAAACTCACCATTGACGGAGGCGGAGGAGCGCGAGACTAAGCGCGACAATGAGCGGAAGAGCGCGCGGCGCGGCCGTCGGGGAGCTCGCGCTGCCGCGCGCCTCTCTCTCTGCTACGTGGCCGCGGAAGCCCAATGGAAAGCAGCAGGGCGGAAAAAAGCGCTCAGGCTCCGGGCAGAGCCCTCTGGCAGCAACACGCACCTCTGCCGCGGCTGCGGCCAGCACCAGGCGGGCGGACCTCCTGCGCGGCGTCTCCGTCTGCGGCGGCCGTCTGCGCCCCATCTGCGCGAAAGGCGCTATATAATGGCGAGAGTTAGCGAGCGCAGCGCCGCCGGGCAGAAGCCTGCCGCGGACCTTACCGTGCTTATGGTGCCGATCGAGGAGGCGGACGTGCGAAGCAGCGGAATAAATAACGCAACAATAAAATGCGCAGAGTTGCAGAGTTGAACCTGGCGCCTTTCTGTGTCCCGAGCGACAATTGGCGGTTTCGCGGAGCGGGGGGGGGGGGTTCCACGCTACGTCACGCACTTTCGGCTGCTGTATGTGGAGTACAGGTACACTTATACTGTATAAATACTGTATGTATTATAAATACGATTATCAGCACTGAAAAATTGAAATTGGAGCAATTATTTCTTTTCCCAGGTAACACGCCCCCCCCCCGCCCCACGTTCTGATGACCCAAATGGGTGACGTCGACTTTTGTTCCAACCTGCTTCTTCATTAATTTGGCTTTGCCGTCCCGTTGGGGAACACTGACACAAATGTCATCTATAAAAATCCTAAAAGAGACAGTTTCATATAAGTCTATTGCAGAGTGAGCCTACAGCACTATTGCATAGTGTCTAAAATTAATCATTTTTAATTGCTTATATATGTGTGGCAATTTCAAAACCCCAAATAGTCATATACGATGCATCTATATATATGCATTATATATTATATATAAGTATATGTAATACATATATGTAATGCAATATATAACACATTTATTGCATATAATTATGCAGTTTGATGAGAAATGAGGAGTGTTTGAGTAAGCATGTCTAATTGGGTAGCACTGTTGCTTCACACCTCCAGGATCTTGCTTCTGCTGTGTGTGTGCGTGTGTGTGTCTGTGCATGAGTGCATGCATGTGTGTTGTTCTTCTGTCATGTGTGTTTCCTCTGGCACCCCAAAGTCTTGCAGTTACACTAATTAGCCTCTCATGCTACCCTGCCTTTTGCTCACACTTGAAAGACAGATGGATGAGTTCAGTTACAAGGAACAAAAGCCAGCACAGACTTTCTGGGAGCAGAATTAGCTCTCAGTTTAGTGTTCTTCTTATGCTGTCGGTCAATATGACCCGTGTGGTTTTTAACTTGTCAGCATCACTGATCTCACAGTTTCTCTGTGACGTTTAATGATTTGAACACTCCGATGTGTTTTGTAATGTCTGTACAGACTTGCAGACCTGCAGTACATGCAGTGATGATGCTATGGGTCATGCTGAAAATGTGTTGAAAATGTTCTAAGATTTATAAAACAAAGAAGAAAAACATGGGTGTTTGCTGTTGCTGGATTTGTTTGAATTGTGAATAGTTCTAATTACAATATTCTGAATGTTCTGCAGAACTTTCCCATGTTTGGTCCTGCATTAACATATGCCTCTCAGAGACATGTAAATAAAGAGCTTTCAGGAACCATGGACATCAGCTGATCCCTGTAACTCTGTCACATTGAATAGGGACCCCTGTGGAGCACGCTGGTACTTATTAGACTGTTTCATATGTATTCATATTTTGCACAGACCCCAAAGCACCCTACATCTCACCATTATTTACATGTCTTTATGTTTATTCTTTTTTTTTCACTTTCCATTTCAATTTTATTTTAATTTTTTTATTCCATTAATTGTCTTTTGTATTTATGTCTTCGTTATACGGTTAATTGTGTCCCTCATGCACCAAAACAAATTCCATGTACATTTCATGCTTGGCGAATACAAGGATTCTGGTTCTGATAGATGTCTGGGTGCGATACCAGGATCAAACATCTTCAGAAAGCACACATATACATCCTGCCCATGTGGAATCATTCTCTGTGCACCAGAATCAGGATGCATCATGTAGAAAGAGAGGGATGCTATGTGCTTGAGAGTGCTTGACGTTTTTTTTTTATCCTGTCCATAAATCCTGCTCTTCCCCTGACAAGCTCATGGGCCATTATCTTTCAAATGCTCTTCAAGAAAACAAATTCAAATCCATGAAAGCCACAACTGTAGTGAAAATGGTGAAATCTACAAGCACAGCTGTAACTTAAACAGGAAAACAAGCACACTAATTGCAAAAAGCAGTGCTGCATAATGCCCAAACAGTCTTAAAGATCTGACAGAGAAGTGGGGTGAGGTTTGGCCACACCTACCTCACGTCGTCAGCCAAATTAATCTTGCGTGAGTCAAAATAACACAGCGACAGAGATGCAAGACAAACTATGCTGAAGAAACAGGCAGCTAACCATCATGGTCTCATCAGCTGGAAATTATAGGAGCTCCATCAGGCAGAGAAGCAGTGGAGCCCTCAGAGAAGAAAATAAAAGCAAAGGGTTCGATTTTCAACAAAGAAGGATTAGCAGTGCAAAGGTTGAGCATTTATTGAGCTTTGGTTGGCCTTAACCCAAGTAATTACACATGAAATATGATTTTCCAGCCATGGTGTACTTAGAAAAGATGGCCGCTTCTGCCAAGAGGTATGTGTATGATCGTACTGACCAATGCAGTGAAGACCTTGTATGACAAGGCAGAAGTATAATCTGTGTCTTCCAAAGTTAAAAGACCGGTCTCAGGCAGCAGAACAGTAGAGTAGCTTCAAGGAGATAATGAACTCTTAGCCGAACTTTAAAGCGAAAGCAGTCTTTCTATTCCACTTAACTGATATGTGAACTGTTACACAATGAGGTACTTTGGGGACCGTAAACACTATCACATCTTTTATTGATGTTGGGGGAGGTACACATTCTAGGATGGGATGATTCCAGGGGATGACCCCGGGGTCTCGAGGCCTCGTTGCGCCAACCTGCATCTCTCTGTAGACCCAATGACTCCTATTTCCAGTACGGCATTATGTTTGCGGAAGCTGAAATTTGGTGTGAGATTTTCATCCCACTTCCCTAGTTTGTTGAACCCAAAACCCAAATTAAGTGCCCATTCCATCCTCCCATCATGTGCTTATGTCCGCTGACTCATCCAGAGCAAGTATAACACTTTTACAGTTCCAGTTCTAGTTCACGTTTCATGGTTCTAAGTATGGAACAGATCTAACTTTGGATCTAGGCAGTGAT
The DNA here is from genome assembly GCA_026774425.1 of Petrocephalus zakoni. Taxonomy (NCBI): domain Eukaryota; kingdom Metazoa; phylum Chordata; class Actinopteri; order Osteoglossiformes; family Mormyridae; genus Petrocephalus; species Petrocephalus zakoni. The sequence goes on from JAODKN010000002.1 coordinate 10,052,874, forward strand.
CATTACTAGCACCATAACTGTGTAATTCTTAATTGTGCTATAAAATGTTGATTAATGTTGTTTGTTTGGCATTGGGATGCCACTGTGGCTGTACCAAGTTTTTGATCATAAAATTTGCACAGTGGGTTTTTGTATCACCTTCTAAAGGGACCTAGGAAGCAAGTAATGAACTGCAGTCAGCTGACCGCTGGGCATTCCTGCGTTATCTGTGTTACCTGGTCTTCTCACTCTCCATATGAATGTGACTAGAAGAAAAAGATTCAATTAGCCTTTCTTGTGACAGCTGGGAAAGTACCAAACATTCTGGGGTTAATATGCAGACATAGACATTAATATTTAACAATATGTTTAAACACATCCATATCATTCCTAAAGTTGACCCTTAACCCTAAACCCAGGATACAAAGAAACATGCAAGGTAGAAGTAAATCTAGTTTTTACCAAGACTACCTATATTGCCATTTGTTCTGAAACATAGATCAATAAAAGTGCCCAATATCCTTGGCAAATGAATATTTTGGTCTGAGAAATATCCAGTGAATCTGTTTATTGTATGTTTTCCAGGCATATCTTTACTGGATTCTAAGATGTTTGTAGTTGAGTAGAGTGCCCTCTGTCTTCCATGTTTAGAAGCTGCAACTGCCCTGTCTTTGCTTTATGGTCCTATCATGCACATAACAATGAGCACAATGGAAACCAAGGCATTGCACATTTTTGTAGTATTCTGTGAACTGAAAATATTCAGTTATTTAGTTTTTTTGTAGGCTCAACAGTAGTATTTGTTCTGGTCAGACCTTCTGCTCAGCAACTAAATATGATAACCAAGCAGGCTAATTAAATAAAATTCTACTTACTGTTCAAGTTTCTCATCTGGATTAGTTGCCAAGATGGTAACAAGTGAGCGACAAGAGTGCAGTGGCACTAAAATGGAAGCTAAAGAAGAAAAATGACCCACCTGTTTTCAGCTTTGCAGAGCTCAGAGAATCTGGGCGGAAGGCCGACACTTAGGTGCATTGCGTTCTTATTTTTGGGCTGTGCTGCCATTTGCATGACAGAATGACAAACTGTATTTTACTTAAGAGCCAAAAGGGCTGAACGCCTGCAGCACGACAGATGGGAGAAGCCACCAGTGACTCAGAGATCTGTTGACACTGGTGAGGTAGGCACAGTCTGAGTGCAATAACAAGGGAAACCAGGAGGACTGCAAATTCCAGGCTGAGCTGCACACACTGCTATTTGGGGACATTTGGATGCCCATGTTTTTGCTTCCTGCTGCTGCACCAGACATCTATCTTGTCAGACCTGTCTGCTTATCTGTCGCAGTGCCACGTGTGAAGTTGTTTGTGAAGTGCAAAGATTGGTCAGTTTCACAGCGCTGCTCTCCCACTGCCTGCTTCACTGCGTAGCCCGGCTTTGCTGCAGTGCCAGAACTAGGTCATAACCACAGAGAACTGTTTTCAAAGACAGTAATGGGAACTCGCCCGAATGCCATTCTGTGGCTTCTGTTTTCTGTATGAATATTATTAACAACAAATATTATTGAAAATGTTTGTTTCACATTTTGATTTCATTTTCCCGTTATGAATTACCCAAAGTGATCATGGAA
>JAODKN010000002.1:10054579-10076741 GCA_026774425.1 Petrocephalus zakoni
ATTTCTTAGAATTGTGTCAGCTTATATGGGAGGGATTTAAAAATATGGATTATCTTAAGGCTGTATTGTTGTTAGGTTCAGAGCTTTTTGAGTTATTACATGGTTTGACAGTTGGCAGACAGTGGTATTTGTTGTTACCCTATGAAAGTGCTGACAATGAATCGAGGTTATTGACTGTCCGTTTAATCTATTGCAAGTGGTTTCTAAGTAAGTCATGATATGGCTGTTTCTCAGAAAACTATTATTCCAGCCTTGTTGGGCAGACAACGTTTAAATTACAAAAACTGAAAAAAAAAATACATCTAACACATGCAAAAATGTAGACCGTGATCCTGAAATTTATAATCAACAATTTTCCTTGTTTTTATGATATATAGAATAAACGCACGAACACAGGCTTATTGGTAAATATAGTTACAATTAGGGGGAAGTAACCCTGGTATCAGCTGGTGGCCTTTTAGCTTTGGCTAGACGACAAAGGGTCATTCAGGGCGATAAAGACGGATCGTAACTGTCCAGGTAACACACCGCCCTCGGGTCTCTCGCTCCACCTTCGCGTGCTTTTACCCTCCCCTCGAGAACCCGCGGCGCAGTGCGCACGCGCACTGCCGCGCGACCTGTCAAAACAGTGGCCGCGGGGCGTCCGCGAGACAAAGCCGTCTGCCGTCGCCTCGGACCCGGGAGCGCCGCGCCGGACCCGGTGAGTACCGGGGAAGCGGGGAAGGACGGCGAGACGCGGGCGATACGCCGCCATTCGCGTCCCGAAGCTGGGACGTCGGCGCATGCGTCCTGGGCTCGCTCGCTAGCTAGCGTTAGCCGCGCAGGTAGCTAGCCGGCGGTGTTACCTACGCTGCCGCCCCGGCCCTTTCTCGGCGTGTCACCTCCCCGTAGCCCGCATCGCGCTGCCTCCTCACACCGGTGCTGGGCTTCGTCCTCCTCCGAAGTGTGCCGTCTCCGAGCCCGCTCGCGTCCCCTTTCTTTCGCCCAGCTTAGGAGTTCCTCTGTCTAAGGCAGATTATTCGCTGTAGCCGGCAGCCTGGCTGCTCTCTTCGCTGCACCTTTTCTCTGCAGTTTTAGAATTATACTTTATAGTGTTCGCTTTTTTTCCATCTAGGTGGAAAACGCCGAAAGGATCGAGAGTGAGCTTCTAAGAAGTACCAAGTGTGACTACATCCCCCCACGGGAAGGCTGGCGGCTGTTTTTCCTCCCTGTGGATTATCTGTCTAATTAACTAACTGACTGTGTTGATGCCACAATGCAGGCTTTCTGTACGGATTCGCACAAAACGCCGGGCCACGTCAAGCCTGCCACAATATTATAACGGGCAGGGAAATATAGGGCACCAGTCCGGCTTTTCACATCGCAGCATTTTAAGTGACCTGCCAAGTAGAATGTGGCCGAGCACAGCGACCCTCTGGCGGCAGTAAAAACCCGCCAGGCTTCGTTGTCGTTTTAGGTCTCCTGCAGAACTTCTGTGAACAAACTGGGAAGTAAGAACTGGCCATTTAAAAAAAAAGTTTGACAAGTAAGGGGAAGAGGAATTTGGCGTCGGCGCTTGTGACACACACCGTCTTTTGCAAATCAGTGGATGTCCAGGTGACCGGAGCCATGACCACCAGCGGCCCCATGCCGTCGCCGTCGCCCCTCCGCCCTGCAGTGGCTCCCTCCGTGCAGCTAGGAGTAACTGTGCTCTACACCTGCCTGTATGGCTGCCTCTTCCTGGTGGTCTACATCCAGCTCTGGCTCCTGCTTCTCTACCGTCACAAGCGCTGGAGTTATCAGAGCGTCTTCCTCTTCCTGTGTCTGTTCTGGGCCGCGCTCCGCACCACCCTGTTCTCCTTTTACTTCCGCAACGCCGTGGGTGCCAACCACCTGTCCAAGCCGGCCTACTGGCTGCTCTACTGCTGTCCTGTCTGCCTGCAGTTCTTCACCCTTAGTCTCATCAACCTGTACTTCACCCAGGTGAGGGCCTCTGGGCTCCGGGTCCCGGGCCGTTTCTAGGGGGATTCCCTAGCTGTGGGGCCAGGTTCATCCTGCATATCGCAGAGCTACATATTAGACTCCTGGCTGGTTCCACCGGTTTTTATTTAAGATGATACTTCTGTCTGTATTTGGCGTCTCACTCATGCATTTTGTTGCTGTAATAGAAATCACTCCCCTGTTAATTCTCATTCCAGTTCAACCCTGAAATGCATGTACAGTGTCCTTCACGAAGTAGTAGATTGTGTTTGGTGGACTACAGGAGTAAATAAGGCGAGATTATATAGGGAGAGTTTGGGCAATGTGAGGCCAGATCTATTTTGAAAAAGTGCCCATATGTGTCTAACTATCTGGGCATACACTGTTTTCTGCTAATATCGGGATCAGTGAATTTCCATCTGTAAATGAACACTTCAGATAATTAGATGGAACCTAGAAACCATTTTCACCACCTCTTTTCCTTCTTTCTGGAAAAGAATGCTGTGAGAAGTATGGCCTTGTTTATACCAAATGAAGTTTATGGAGTTAAAAGGGGTAGGAAACATTTGGGTATTTTAACTGCTTCTCTCTGCAGGTCTTGCTGAAAGTAAAGGAGAAATTCAGCTCTGAGCCAAGCAGAGGACTGTAAGTGTTCATATAGATGTGCTCACCCACCTGCACGCACACAGAATGTCAGAAAGTGACACGACTTCTGTCATTTTTAAAATTAGAGCAAGAATATGAATGTGACACCTGATTGTGATACATTTCCTGTCCAAAATCTATCGAGTACTATTCAGGAAGGCATGCATTTTGCATTGGGTGGGGCCACAGCTATCTGTCTATTTGCGGTAACCGTGCTCTTTCTCTGTCAGCCGTGCGGCGCGCTGGGCCTACGGGGCCATGAGCCTGCTCTTCCTGTGTGTCAATGTGGCGTGCGCCAGCCTGGGTGAGCGCAATGGTGGTGCGGCGGGAGGCGGAGCCTGGAGGCTGGTGCTGGTCCGCGTCCTGGTCAATGACCTGCTCTTCATCCTGGAAGCCATTGCCATGGCAGTGCTCCTCCTCCAGCTGACACGCATGGCGCCCTCTACCACCCCGTACCTGCATAGCAAGGTGAGGCCTCTGAGACGCCATGATGGGGGGGGGTTTTCTGGTGAAGGTCGGCTATGTGCAGAAGGGGGCAGAGTAACTAGCTTTATTTTAGATTTGACATAGAATAAAAATCTGACTTTACCTTGGCATAGCTGAATAAGAAGTTCTCGGTACATGGAACTGACATACCTCAAATCGCAGACATTGTTGTTCCCTCTTTCAAATATTAATCCCGCATGTGCAAAATAAGGTTAGGTTGAATGGGCTGATTACAAAATCATACATCGTTATGTGACAGTCTAAACTACGCCCCCAAAATTAACATACACCAGCCCACTTTCAAGTCCAATGGATCTGTACAACCTGAAATGCACATTTTCTCTTGTGAGGGGCATGCGTGCACAGTTTCCAAAAATGCGCCAGGCAAGAAAACATACTGACAGCCATTGTGTGGTTATTTATTACTTGTAAGCTAAGAGGGTGAGTCCTGTTTAGGGGTATGTTTCCTTAAAAGCCCCCATTAGCAACTTGCATTGCTTGAACTAACGCTGAGTGATATCACATTGCCGAATTTATACAGATTATTAACTGTTGTGCTTCACAATACACGTCTCATTAATATTTTAGGCAAACTACTAATCAGCTTACGAAATTGTGGACGTAAGTAAACGTCTGTATAGTACTGAAAAGCTGGCGTTTAACCCGTCATCTGAAATCCTGCTTATTATTGCTCATGCGCCATATAATCACGATGTGCCCTAGTTGGAACTGTTCAGTTACATGTGTTAACATTGTGCCTAAGCTGAAGTGGGAGTATTTCAGTCATGTGTGGCAAAGTAGAAAGAGTACACTCTAAAATAACGATAGAAAGTCCAGTATAGTAAATGCAAAAACCAGTAACATAGTTGTAAAACCGCTTATTGGGAATTTTTCAAGCACACCAAGTTCAGTCACCTTCTATGTAGACACCAGAGAACAATTTAAAATACTGAACAAAATGTGACCTTATATGCTTCTTGACAGTGCTAGATGGTCCTTAAAAAAAATAATTCAAGATGAGACTATTAACGCGCAATTTATGGTAATGATTGAAATCTGTATTTTAGTATATTAAAAATATATTAAATAGAAGTGATTCAGCTGAAACTAGTTTGCAGAAATTCTATATAATGTTGTTATACCTGTGCGAGTGACAGAGATTTTTTAAACATTGCAGAAGATGATCAGTGTATTTGTGTGTAATATGCCAACTCCTCTCCCTTCTCCTCAGGGTATTACTGTGTGCCGAACCGCGGTGCTTGGCGCCGGTGTAATACTGCTGTTCTCCAGTAGGGCATGCTACAACCTGGCTGTGCTCGTACTGTCCAGGAACCATCGGGTAGAGGCTTTTGACTACGACTGGTACAACATCTCCGACCAGGTAAGCAACAGCTTGCAAAGCCAAAAATGATATAATTAAGGAATATTATCTAACTGAACTTGACAAAAAGTCTGTATTTAAGTATCAGTGCGGTATTTTAGCATCAGTGTCTGAGTAGAGGCTGTGGTGAAACCGCCCGCATGTCTGTCCCATCAGGCTGACCTGCGCAATGACCTGGGAGATGCGGGCTATCTGGTGTTTGGGGTGATCCTTGTCGTGTGGGAGCTGCTGCCCACCAGTCTGCTCATTCTCATCTTTAGGGTCCGTCAGGTCCCTCAGGAGACGGTCAGTTATGTGGGCCAGGCGTTTGTCAGCAGCTCGCACATGAAGGTGACATCTGTCTGACCTTAAGCACCCTGCCCCCCTACACAGGGCCACGCCACCACCCCTGTCAGTCGAGGCTCCCGCTCCTACTTCTTTGACGACCCGCGGGGAATGGAGGGTGACCTAGGCGCTCCCTGGCCCTACAGTGCACATCCGCACAACAGGTGACTGCCTGCTTTTGAGTTTCCCCTACATCTGACAAGCTGGTTTCACATTTGTACGTCCGAAGCACCCACTTCTACCAGAGGCTAACCTGTCACGCATTTCCCAACAGCTGGTTTGGCCGCAGCGAGACGGCACCCCTCCTCTTCGCCAAGAACCTGAACCAGACCAATCAGCATCATACCTTGTACTCCACTCCACAGAGCTGACCGCCCGTGAAAATGCAGTTTGGTGTCCCTTGCAGCCAATCAGCTCTCACTTGCACCGTGACCTATCGCCTGAGTCGGCCCTCCCGCCTCCACACTCCTCTGAATGCTTTTGCTGCTCTGCATTTTACAGTAACCGTTATTGGCCTATATAGGGACTCTAAAATGACATGACATTAGGTAGCAAACTGCATCCGGACCCTGCAATAGGGAAAAATATCCAGCCCATGCATCCTCTTTTCTTCACACATAGTCATGTTGGAATTAACCTTTTAAATGTAGAGTTTGACACTATCAGAAGTTCATGCTTAACTTAGTGTGTAGTTGGGGACCAAAACATTGACATGACTGCAATTCACTCCAGTTGCATGATCCTGAGAACGGTAGCAGTCTGAATGGCCACCAAATCAGTTTATTGACACTATCAGTGTGGGGCTCAAAGGTGATGCCAGTGCTGGACAGTTAAGGAAATATCTAAACAAGGGAATATTATTATCCCCTGTGGGGCTTATAGAATGACTATGGAATTCATTTTGTATATAAAATTTCCATAATAAAACATGAGAATAACCTTCATACACTTTATACAATTTTATATTTTCTACATACATTATTTAAACAAGTGTGAAACCTTGAAATTTTATCTTAATAAACTTCACCTTCTTAATTGTGTCCGAGGTGCACTATCATGACTGATTATGATCGTAACTAACAGCTACATTCACTGTGTAATTTACAAGAAGATAGCAATTTAATCGATTGCTCTCCCGTAAAAGACTTTTCAAGGAAGGTCTGTAAAAGTCTTTCTACAGAGTAAACACCCCCCCACTGCTAACTTATTTAAAGAAAATGTTACGGACACAGAAGACTTCCTCAGAATGGTTTATTTTTGAATATGTACAGAACCTCCTATTAAAACTCTTTATACACTATGTACAACTTAAATTAGCCCTCCACTGTTTTCGTTGCACATCCTTCTGAGCACTGAAGAAAAATGAAAAGAAAATGGCCCTCTCCCTCCGCTGGCGTGAGCAAAGTTTTTGATGTGAGACTCATTGCAAAGCCACACATTCTTTCAAGCTGGTCTCTGGGCTACCAACAGACAAAAGGAGAGAGAATGGACAAAGCCGTTTAAAAACTTAAATGTATAGATTGAGAGACATCAAGAGGTCCGGAGAACTGGGTAGAAAAACATCACTGTCCCTCACTGCCTGTCGAAATGCAAACCAGGCACACGTGGGAATTTAAAAAAATAATTCTATTTTGAACCTGGACAGGTCATCACGATCAAAGTGTGCAACTGTGGGGGGTCAGGAGGGCAGAAGTACACACAGCCTGTTAGGAGAGAAAGTATTTACCGTGGTGGGGGAGGGGGCCCAATTCAGAGCAGTGATTTATTTCAAGTGACACAAAGCTGTCATTGAGAATCAGTCACTGTCCCAATTGGACAAGGGCTCCCAAATGTCTGCCATGTTCTGTGTACGAGTGGGGGGGGGGGGACAGTCAGCTTGCTGTCGAGCAGGGGAGGGATGTCATTCATCTTGTACCATTTCGGTCCCTGATGAGCTGACAGGTGTACAAGTCAGGGGGTCCGTTCGGCAGGGTTGGTGGTGGTGGTGGTGGGGGGGGGGCATCATTGCTCAGAGGGTGCAGCAGTCTCCAGCTTGCGGAGGCGCCTTCTCCTCAATTCGGCAGCGTTGGGCTCGCCGTCTTCCTCTAGAGCCTCCTCCTGGCTGGTGGAATCAGGGGGGGAGAAACCTGTGGCGCCATTAACAGTCTCACCTGGGGGAGGAGGGGGGGCAGATTTAACCAGGGAAAAAGGAGCAGAGCAGGCCTCCAGTGTGCGGTTCAGCGCAGACGTCACGCACTTGTCTGAGTATTAGCCACCGCGGTCCCGTCCTCCGTGCCGCCTGCTCCATCTGCCGCCGCCTGCTCACTGGCCGTCTCCGATCGCGGAGGGCTGAGGGGACACAAGGTATTCCAGAGGAAGGGCCCCGACAAGAACCGACATAACTATGCAGCAGACTAGGAGTGCCCAACACCTAGCTGTCTGACCAGGGCCAGCCTATGCCAGTGTTCCACGGAGCCACGCCACACTGGGCTTTTCTGGAGGGATGGTTGATTTCCAAATATAAAATTATACATTTTCAAGTTTTTATGATCCCTAATGCTCGCGTGTTCTGTTCGCATCTGAAAAAAGTGAAAACCATTAAACTTATGAAATCACCAGTCGATTTCATCGATTCTGAGCCCACCCCGCCACCCCAACCGTTTTACCAATTAGTATTAGAAGTTCTATCCTTAACGACGCAATAGGAATCTGTACAGAAACGGTACAATGAGGGTCAGCATGCGACAGCCCCCCCCACCCCCCAAGAGGAAGGCCCCGCTGAAGACACGCTACCTTAGTGTAGCCACCGTGCTGAGGTAGTGGTGGATGTTAAGCATGGCGGCATCCAGCAGCGTGTGGATATTCTGCAGGCACTGGAGCCGGGCCTCCAGGCCCCGGCGGCCCTCCTGCTCCAGCTCCTGCAGCTCGGCCTCGGACAGGCTGGACAGGGAGGCCGGGGGCGGCGGCATGGAGGACACTGCGGACGGACAAGGGGCTGATGAGCTGCCGTTAATGAGCTTCCTTACAAAATGCTCCAAGTGCATCAGAGTAAGAGCCAGGTGGGAGGGGTTCCGCCTGGCAGACCTACCGAAAGGCATGGGTGGGGGCATGGCCAGCCAGGGGGCGGAGGGCAGTGGCGGCGGGGGGAAGGAGAAGGGGAATCCAGGGATAGCAGCTCCAGGGGCGGGAGGGACCCCGTCGGGGCCCGGCTGGCCAGGCTGACTGCTGCCTAAACACAGATGGATTAGCCTCAAGTCAAGGTGCAGCGTCAGTCGGGTTACAGTCCAACTGCAGGCCATTCTAATGTTCCAGTGTCCTTCTGGAGTGCCTTGGGTCTTGGCAACCCCTTCATTTTTTTGTAGAAACCTTGATGCTTAATATGGCTCAAGGAGGAAAGAAGGAGGGGCTTGGGGAACATTCCAGACGAGAAATGACTCGTGGCGCGTCCATCACGGGAATGTGCAAAAGGAAAACAAAAAGAGGCAGAGCGCCGAATGGTGCCCACGCTGCATCGGGAAGCTGGCACCTTACGGGCAGGGCGGGAGCCCCTTCCTGCCCCGTGGCCAGAACTCATTAGGAGGCACTCAAACCTTCTGCGCAGATCAGAATCTCACAGCCCGTGGAGGTTTACTCACCAGCGGCCTGGGCTCCGCGGGTCACCTCTGCCCCTGGCTGGGAGGAGTCAGTCTGTGTCGGGGGCACCGGAGCCACCCCTGGGGGCACCGCGCCGGGAAAGGGGCCCCAGAAGGGGAAAAGACCGGGAGGGAAGGGGGGCACCATTCCAGGAGGCACTGTGGGGGAGAGACCATACTGGTGTTTACGTTCATCAGAGGTTCATCAGAACCACTTCAGCAACAGGTGTGAGGCTGTCAGCCAGTGTGCATTTACTGGGTCTTTTATTTATATATTAATCAATATATAGTATATTATATATATATATATATAAAAATGTTGCGATAGAAGTCTTTTGCAAGAACCAATGAGCTGGACCAGTCAGCATTACCTGGTGGTGGGACTGGCTGGTCAGCTGGTGGGGGAGGGGCAGCAGGCGGGGCATCAGGCTGGGGCGGTGCCTGATTGGGCAGAGATGCACGGAGCACGTCCATGCGACAGGTGGGGCAGGTCTGCTGTCTCTGGAACCACGAGCGAAGGCAGCTACGGAAAGAGATAAGGAAGGATTACGCCACCGATGATGGGATGATGGCCAGGCAGAGCACTTACAATCCCAAACACACACGCACAAAAGGGGCCAATTGCTTAATAAGATGAGGAAAACATGTCTAAATGTGATAAATGCTGCCAACTAGCATTTAAAACATGACCTGTAACATGCCAGGTCACATAACCAATCAGCTTCAGTTATTACTACAGCAACATGCAAGTATTCTGCAGGAAGGAAAAGTAGGCAACATACATCTTCCACAGGTTTAAAATGCAAATGGAACTTGGTTAAAGGCGAGCCAAGCAGAGAGGACATGCGCCCGCGCCGCACAGCCGGCACGCAGGACATGTGTGGCACTGCGGGCCTGGCTCACCTGGAGTGGAAGATGTGATTACAGGGCAGCTTCTTGGCCCCAGTCACCATCTCCTCCCGGCAGATGATACACACATTGTCAGTGGCCTGGAGATCCTCAGGCGTTGCATCCGGGTACCTTAATAGGTTAAACGCAAAAAGGAAGAAAATATATAAATGCACCAACAAAGTCAGGTGATACCCCTTTGCAAGAAAAGGACAAAAGTATAGAACCTCATACAAAGTAGATAACAGAATCACAGCAAGGCTCTTCTCAGTAACTGACCTCATTATTAGAGCAGCACAAGGCAGAGAATCAGTACTCACATACCACAGGGGATCGGACATGCTGGTGCTATTCATAACCACACGTGTGCGCGTCTTTCACTATGCCAGTGCGAGCCCTCAGAAAGGCCAAAGCAGCCTGCACAGTAATATCGTTCAGCCAGCGTGGGATCATCCGCAGCTACACACGGGGGTCGGATCGATGTGCTGCTACCACCCCCAAAAAGCAGACACAGCGTGGAGAAGATGCTCATCTTATACTCACAGGGTGTTCATGTTACGAATGGCTCGCCGAGACATGATGGCGTCGGTCACGGCCTTCTTAAACTGCCTGTAAAGAGGAACGAGATAAAAACAACACTTAAGTCAGACACCACATGGGAAGGGAGCGACTTGGCGATCCCACGGCCACCCAGAGGTGGGCATCAGTTGGGGCATGACCGCCCCGTGAGGACGCTCACCTCATGGCCAGGTACATGGGCCGGATGGCAAAGAGGGGGAAAGTGTGCACCTTGATCATAATGGTCATGAAGGCCATGTACAGCAGCACCTTGATGAAACCTGGAGAGATGAAGCCTTTGATCAGAACGTGAACTGAGCTTAACAAAAGCGTCAGCCTGGAATGGCGGGAGAAGGAAGGGAGGTACCGGTGAAGAGCTCCGTGTAGAGCATGTAGACCGCTTTGTTGTCCCAGGGGTTTTCACTCTGCAGGTCGATTGTGTGGAGCATGTACTTGATGAAGGTGGTCAGGACCATCGTAAGCAGAATGGCATACTGATTAAAGGAAAACATGATGTTATTGAGCAGGGAAAAAAAAAATAATGCGCTTAAGAATTTAATCCAAAAGGCACAATCACCACATTATTAGACATAATACAACTGCTCATGTGTAGTGAATGAGTTCCGCTCCAATGACCAGGTCATTATGCAAAATAGTCACTAATCACTGCCTAGGCATGACCACAACCACTTTCGAAGTAACTTCAGCCTTGCATGCGCAATCTTTTATCCTTCATGAAGTGGACTTTAACTACAACATTTTGTACATTGGGCTTCAAAGATCTCTCTCACACCACTGTGAGTCAATGTCAGGTGTACGAAATTTGGTCATAAATACGTGTTGGTCGGAAAATTTATCAGCGTTGTATTTGTGAGCGGTGGCTAACAGAGGTAGATGCTAAACCATAAATAGCTGTATACTAAATTGCGTTTTGGGGTATGAAGTACATCCCAAAATACAGATTAGGACACTGCCTGTAAGCCCCATCAAATCCTAGGGTTGGCAGAGAGATTTTACCATTTAGCTTTGGGGCAAGACCCTAAACCACTCATGGGATTGTCCGAGTCTGCCTTTTCAAAATGTATGCTGGTATGGGTAAAAGTGTCTGCCAAATAAGGGCACTTTTCCATTGCAATGCTTTTCCATTGACTTCTGGTAGAGTACCAGTACCAAAACTTCAAGTACTAAAAGTGCCAAACCAGCTGGAGTACTTCTTTGGTACTTTGGGGCACAACTTGAAACGCTTTTGTCATCGATTGGTTATGCAAAGAGCAATGCGACCGCAGTCTTTAAAAAAGTTACGAACTCAGAAAACTATGAACAAAATAAAATAAATCAATTGCTGGTTGGAAGAAAAATAAATCTAGTTTGAAGAACAGATAAAAAAGATCAAGATATATGTTATGGCATAAGAAATTAAATAAGTATTTCATTTAATACATTAGAACAGAGCAGTATTGGAGAATTTCCAAATATAGCAATGTGATTTTGTTGTAATAAATATTTGTGTATTTATAAATCAAAAATGAGTTAAATTTCTCACAAACCTGTTTATGAGTGATTTAAACAGCAAGGATAAGAATGATTACCGTATATACACTAGAGTATAAGCCAAGTTTTTCAGCACCTAAAATGTGCTGAAAAAGTCAGCCTCGGCTTATACTCGAGTCAGGCGCCATGGGTTTCTCCACACTGGCACCCTCTGTCCTCTCTGCGACCCCCCTGCTGTCCGATTCTCTGATGTGACATATGTGATCAGCATTGCTAATACAGGTGAATACTGTTAATTATTACTGTATTACCATAATTAATTTTAAGTTTAACACACAATATACGATCAGCATTGCTAATGCCTCATACGTACGTTAGTGACGTCTGTAAGAAGTAGACTCCACCAGTGATCAGACTGATCGCTGACAGATACTGAAGTGCAGAATGATAGTGTACAGACACTGTCATTCTGCACTTTGGAGAGGGGCGGTTGCATGAGTGGGGAGGAATCGGTGCCCCGCACCTCTCCATAGCAAGTGACAGGCTTGGCTGTGGGGGCTCGTTCATGGATCCGGAAGGACAGCTCTATGTACGAGCCTCTGCCGTCCACATAGACATCAGATGGTCGATTTTGATTGGATGTCTGTATGTAGCCTAATACAGGTACAGATGGCGTAACTACTTTTAGGTACCGTAAAAAACATGTACCCCACTGATGTCTCAATTAATGTCATTTTACTGGTATATATTTTGATGATTGAAACCTACAAGCAGCTGCTGTATTTCCCACCCTAGGCTTATACTTTGAGTCAATGAGTTTTTCCCGTTTTCTTAGGCAAAATCAGGTACCTCGGCTGATTCGGATTGGCTTATACGCGAGTATATATGGTATGATAGTCTCGGAGAACGCATGCAGCACTCATGCAAAAACAGCGGAGGTAAACTTTCAATTGATTTTAAATACGTATATTGGATAAATCTATACAAAGAATAATTATTAAAATTGCAAAATTAGCCAAGCTTTTTCCCCTGTGCTAGAGTGAAGATGTTTTAGCGAAACATTAACCCCCTGCGCCATCCGTAATGCACTAGCGAGGTAAGAACTGCATAAGCAGAATATTTAATATCCAACATCGCCCAGCTGCACACTACAGCTATTTTTCGAATCCAGTATAAAATTCCCCGCCTCACGTCGTCCTTTTATTCAGCACTGGTACCAGTTTTTATGCCGGTGAAAAACCAACACACAAAAAAAAAAAAAAAAAAAAAAAAGTACCAAACTTTTGTGCGCTCCCCTCGAAGCCCAAGACCAGCTGGACCGGGGCACCGCGGGTGATGTTGCTATGACCGGCGGGGTGAACAAACCGGAAATCCAAGATGGCCAGCAGGGCCATGAGGGCTGTAGGGCAAAGCAGGGAGGCGAGGGTGAGACACGGCAGAGCACGCTGAGCAGCAATCCGCTTCCTCGCCGCCTTGGGCACTGGTGCGTGGTCCCAGCATTTGCATTTCTGTTTAAATAAAGACCTGGGACTTTCGGCAACTCGAGGGGCGGGGGGGGCATCACCATATTTTCACCAACAGGTTATCAGCCAGAAGATTTGCAGTTAATCACCTAACTTTGAGAAGCAGCATATTTCCCATGCATTTATGAAATTATTAAAAAAAAAAAAAAAAAAACACTCACAGAGGACTCTGAAATGAAAGATCCAGGAGATATTTGGACTTCTCTCCATCTGAGGGAAGACACACTCACTTAGCACTGCCGACTTCAGCTTCTGCAAATCCCCAGCCCACCCGGTATCCCCCGGATGGCCCCGCCCACCCACCCCGGCTTAGCCACTCACAAAGTCCACCCTGTCCTCAGCCAACCAATGGAAGCACTTCAGGAAGAGCAGCAGGGTGAAGAGCGCCACGAAGCGCGGCGAGAAGTCGTCGCGGAACACCGTGAAGGCCAGGCACGTCTCCGTGACGGCGTACCAGGAGCGCTCTATCAGGTGCTGAGGCCGGCGGCAACCAGGCAGACACGAAAGGGTTAAGATGGGCGTCAGCACAGAGATGGAGGCGATCAAAAAACGTAAATAAATAAAAATTAACTAACAAGACAGTATCGATACAAATGCAACAATACACAAAAAGCCAAGCAATACAAAATTTCTCAGAAAAAGACTGTTCTGGGAAGATTCTTCGCATTTCCAGATAAGCGGTACAACCACTACAAGATATGGCAGCGGGACGCACCTCCATCTCGGCAGCTCGTAGCTGGCCAAAGAAGACCTTGCGCATGAATTTCCCCAGCAGAAACACGAGAACGAAGGCCTGGATGTACAGTACCTGATTGACAGCGACAGAGCAAAATGAGAGGCTGTGAGCATAGGCCACCAGCATTAACTACAGCTCAGTCACATAATTCTAAAACATTTCCTCATGATGCGTACTACAGCCACGGAAAAGGATAGTAAGAGCAGTTCAAGTGAGACTGGTCGGCATTTCAAAAAAGCAATGTGACAAACATTGTGGAGAAGCACAGTGCCATCTGACACTTGGTGGGCTTAGTTGAACAAGGGACAGCAAAGCATCAAACCACAGATGATCTGACCATTAAGCCCCAGAAAGTAGCATACATATGCATAAATAATGCATGTTTAGGGTGTAACAATCTCTGTTCCAGTGCTGCTACAGCACCCAGTCTGTGCCCACCCCAACTTCAGCACAAAAGCAACAATTCCGATTTGGAACATGGCCACACGACGCAGCGGCCTGCATAACTCACACAGAGCCAAGTGTAAGTAACCTGCAAATTACAGGTAGGACCACCGCTCTTCTGTGCAACAGCTGGAGAACAGTGCGTTAAGGGTTGTATCTGCATCTCTGCAACACATTTAACGAGGCTTGTGGCAGGTCTGCTCCACACTCACCGCCATACTAGGGCTGCTCTTGGTGAGGTAGACAACCGTGGGATAAAACTGGTGTTTCAGGTAGTAGGCGTGCGCGATCACGGCCCCAGTCAGGACCAGGCTGGTCGCCGTTACCAGGGCCACTCGGACCATGGTTTACTCCCTGCTGCTGGAACAAAACAAAAAAAAAATTATAATAATAAAAAAAGAGGGAAGTTAACTAGGAATCCGTTGATGAAATGCCTTCCCAAGTTTCCTGTAACACTGATGACTGTTAGTAAAAACCCAGCAGAGGTTCAACCCAGGGTTACATGATTCTTAACTCATGCTCACTAACATTTTCTAAAGACAAGCCTTCAAATACAGGATAACTGATCATCACTGTGATGGTAAGATGCTAACACGGTATATTGTTGGTGTCCCTGTTGTATGACCAATGAATTAAGATCAGCATGCATTCACGTCTAACCAGACCGCCCTGGCAGACTGGGCTGCTCCAAAGGCGTCTCCATTTTATCCTGCAACACCTTTAACTGCTTCGTCGCGTCATTGCAATTCGACTGCGGCACAGACGAAGTCATATCCACAGCTACAGCCATTACCCAAATAACGAATAAACACAAACAAGCAGAAATAACGCGGCCCCAGCACTCCCTGCGCGGCCCCCTAAGCGGTACGGTGCGTGTCGCGGTGCCCTTGTCTGAGGTGCAGCAGCCTAATCTGTCATCGGGCTCACCGTGCAGCTCGGAGAGCCGAGAAGGGGCGCAGAGCGGGACTGTGGCCGGCTGCATGTCTGCGGCCGCCTGGCTAACCAGGTAAACTAGCCGACTGGTGACTCACGGTTACCGACATAACGAGCCGACGCGGTTATCCGACGAAGGTGTGAAGCGCGGGTAAAGGCCCCGCCAGACGGGGCTGCCTATCGGGAAGCGGAGTCGCTGCCCTGGGGCCAGCAGGGCCGGGGGTCGGTGCCGGGGGCTTACCGATCTCCGCCGCCGACGGAACGCGCTAGCTGTCCGGCTTAGGCCCGACGTCACGCCGCTGGCGTGAAAGGCGGCGCGGCAGGCACGACCGGGAAATGCGCGGCCTCCCTCGAACGCGACCGCTTTGCCTGCGGCACTTCTCACTTCATCCAGCGAAATTACGATTAAGTCCCGCGGTGGTTCCGCGGACGTGTTTATTTTTCGGTAGAGGTGCTCGGCGAAGAAGGGACAGCTCACTTCCGGTGCGGAGCAAACCAACCGTTTTCAGAGGTGGATACATTTTTCCTTACGTGGTCGTTATATAGCTCTGTTTATTTAAAGAATTTAAAAAGGTATTAATATATAAAATATAATAATTCTAAAATATTCAACTAGAAATTATAGCAGTAAATACAATAAATTTCACCTGCGTGTTTTGACGACGATCCAAATCACCCCCCCCGCTCAGACCGACCCCAGTGCAGCCCAAGTTTGCAAAGTGGCTGCCTGTAAATTTACAACGAAATCAAAGTTGTTAGCAGCCAAACGTGCGCGATGCCATTCTCTCGCTATAGTAGCCAGTGGATTTTGAAAGACCGCTGTAATAGTTTCATGTCGGATAAGTTAAACGGAGAAAAACTGAACTCTTATTTATGGTTCAAGCCCCACCCCTCCAAGGGACTTCAAAATTTCGAATCCGTGTCGAAACGTAATAGGGTCGAGCGGACGCAAATACCGTAAATATAAATTTAAAAACGCAGTTTTACCTATGCCTTCTGAATGGAACTTAAAATACAGTGCAAACAGAAGCACGCAAATAACACATTTAATAGCCCACAGGAAGCCTTTAATTTTATTATTAATATTATTAAGGCATATTAATATGTGCTTTCTGTGATTTTTACATTGTTCGCTTTATCAGATCGGCATTATGTTCATTTATAAATGTAACATATCATCCAAAAAACAGCAAATTGTAAATGAATTCTACTTTCATTCTGGTGTCCGCCGCCAGAAATACAAAGTCGTTTTTAAACGAGAAATTACGGTAAGACGCCAGTGCGTTTTGCGCAGATAATATTTCAGCCAATCAGACGCTGGCAAGTTTCCTGCGAGTAATACGGAGCGGAAAAGAGCGCCGCGTGGAAGCGAGCCGCTTTAAAGGGCGCGTGTGTCGGGCCGCGGTGAAATCGGATTAGAGATAATGCCTTTGACGTGGGTCAGTCAAGAAAGTAACGTGGAAGTCGAATCAAAATAAAGAGAAACAAATTAACTTGAAAATGGAATTTATTTCATACTTTTATAACAAAACACCTTTTCCATCACATGATTATCCCCGTGCCATTGTATGACCAGCTTAGTCCATATTTACTGGCGCAGTTTTTCTTGAGAATGTTTCGCTCTCCAGTAGGGCCGAATCCACTTGCTGCGTGGAAATATTTGGGAGGTGACCGGAGTATGCTGGGATGCATCGCGTTGGTATTCACAGCACATTCTCAGCAGCATGTTATGGAGGACGCGCTCAGGTTACACTCATTTTATTCGCTGGAATCGTATAGTGTGTACACGGTTCCCGTTTTCATTGTCAAAGTAAACGGATCGCCGCAGGCTGTTAGTGGTGAGACGGCTGAAAGCAACGCAATAGAACCTGCAATACCAGAGCAAAGACTCCAAAGCATATTCACGAGCCTTCAGTCCGATTGTTACAATGACATTTCCATGTAATGTTTTCGCACCTGGTAGAGAGACTACAGCATTTACAAGGTTTACTATATGCGAAATTATAACAAAAGGACAAAGCAGTTTTAGTTATGCAGTGCACTTGGATAACCGATGCACATGGCCATCGTTTTAGCCGACAGTTTGATTTTATTTCATAGTAAACAAAAGCAGATTATACAACGAATTATACACCCCTTCCGGGGATTTTAACGTCACTCGTTACTCCCAACGTTTAAAAAATGAATTGTGGTACTAGGAACGTCAGTCTACGGCGGTGTTTCGCATCCCGGTCCTCCAGGAAGCTTGGTTAGCGCAAAGACGCGCAGCGTATGCGGGGCCCCGAGGATCGGGTTGGGAAACACTGGTCTAAGGTAATTACGTGCCGTCACTCGCAGTGTTTAAAAAAAATAAACACACACAGGCCTGTTCCGAGTGCATAGCATTGAGACACCATGCAGATGCTAAATACACACATTTTCAATAAAATGCTAATTAGGCCCAGCCTTACTGGTGTTGAGGAGTATTCAGTACGATTAAGATGGAATGACAGGTACCTGATTATTTGTCTTAACTTATAGCAATTTGTTAACCATCAAAATTGAAAATGTAATCCTTTTAACATACAGCATTTTGAGCAGATATTTTTAAACAAACATCATGGGTGTCGATTTATATTGGAAAAGGCATAACCGCAAATTTGTGATGCAAATCTCTTCTGTTCCAACACCACAATACTGCTTTTCTAGACTTACCATACTGCATTAAGTAACTTACTTCAACTTATCCATCACCATGGGACAAACAATGCAGGAATATGGTAATGCATGGGATACGGGGTTCTACAGACAGCTCTTGATTGCAAAAATGTAACAGTTCTTAACAAGGGGGAAACACTAACCAAATGCAGCTGTTGAATAAGAACACTAAAAAGATCAAATGGCGAAAAGTTATTTCAAAACACTCTGCCCGTTGTGGAGCTGAAACTCGTGGTTTTAAGAGACTTTATTTAAATGAAGCAATTGCTTAGTATTTAGTGTCCTGCTTCCAAGCAACTGGATCTAGGGAAAAAATAAACAAGTTTGTTGTGGATTCCGAGTCTAGAAGTAACTACAGCTAGGCCTTAGCCACCGATAGCGGGTATTAGGCAAAAGTAAAAGTTTTCATAAAAGAAAAGGAAAACAAAATAATGGCTGGTGAAGGATGGGGGCACATAAACCCAAACTATGCAGTTTCAGTTGTTTAAAACTACTGAACAATCTACCGAAAGACTGATAGAGCTCATACAAAAACAAATGCAAAAAATCTTCCGTTAACATTTTACGCTGATAAGATGCAGGCGGTGATAAGCGTTTACTGATGCGGTAGTTCATCCATCCTGTGTCACGGTTATGTAGTCTTTCTACATGCCTCTCTGGCCACTAGGGGGTGACAGATCCCTTCTGCATGTAGTGTAAACAGTTCAGCCTTAAAGACTCATATTCAAAACATTGTAAAATTAAAACAAAATTAAAAAAAAAACCCCAACCCATGAAGAAGCCATCATTAGGAAACAGATGAGATGGGGTTCAGAGGAGAGCCCATTTGTGTAAGTACTTTATCCAGCCACTGGAGGGGCCCGTGCAGGTGCACTTCTATCCAACAGGGAGTGCTGGTGACATCTTGACGGTGATACTCTGCTCCCCAGCCCTGAGGACCCAAATAAAAATCAGTTCTTAGCAGTCCAGTTTTATATACTAACCCTTTTATTATGATGCCCATAAAAGCACCCTTAGCATGTAGCATTAATACATAAGATTTCTAAAACTTCTCATCTATATTAGGTTTCTCAGCATGTTTGAGGTCTGCTAGCCATTAAATTTGCTCCAAGAGCCGAGACAGCCCCCTTTACCTTGACAAAGCTCATTCGAATGGTGCACATCTTGGTAAGCTCATAT
The DNA here is from genome assembly GCA_026774425.1 of Petrocephalus zakoni. Lineage (NCBI taxonomy): Eukaryota > Metazoa > Chordata > Actinopteri > Osteoglossiformes > Mormyridae > Petrocephalus > Petrocephalus zakoni. The sequence goes on from JAODKN010000002.1 coordinate 10,073,435, forward strand.
ACGGCTTCAAAGCCGTGGTTGACAGACTGCGCCAACAGTTGGGCAAACTCCTGGTTGTTGAAGATCTTGAGGCTGCAGCCGCTGGGGATCTTGCAGACGGTGGTGGGGTGGAAGCCGTGGTGGTAGTTGCAGTTGCGGCTCTGCACGAAGATGCTGGTGTCGCTGAGGCACTCGGCGTAGACCTCGCCGCCCACGTAGTACAGGTGCACCCCTATGAGAAGCGGGGGAGGAGATCAGAACAGGATGGGGGAGGTGGCTTCTTCCACACAGTCAGTGTTTCCAGTGTCCACTTCAATTATTTATGAGCCTTAAACGCAAAGACTCTTGGGAAGAAAAAAAGTGCACTGAACCTCATCTCCTAGCTCCTATCTCCCCATCAAACCATAAACACACCGTAAGCGACCAAGATGACGAAAAGGGCAGGTGTAGAAGAGGAAAGGGAGCGGGGGAGTGCAGAGGTGGGCTGCGCACCTTTGCCAATGTGCCGGCGGGTGTTCTCGATGGTGGAGTTGCGGTTGACGTTGGACAGCAGGCCCAGGCAGAAGCGGTTCTTGTTGTTGGATGGGTCGGTGAAACCATCCACCAGCACACTGGTGGAGGAGGCATGGTACGCCTCACCTACACGGTTGTTCAGCTCATAGTAGACAATGGAACACCAGTGAATAGGCTCTTGATACTCCACAGGCTGTACGTCTGTGTGGCAGAGGAAGGGACACAGGGTGGGGGTGCATAAGCAACCAGCCTCATAGTAGCTGTACTGCTGGACTGCATTTCTGCTCTCTGCATGTTCTCACCACCTCTGGGCATGTTCTGGGGCACCATGCTGCTGCCCGTCTCCATGGACTGGGAGCTGTCCTGGCCCATCTGCTCCTCAGGGGGCATGTAAGCGGGGGGAGGGGTGTCAGCTGGGGACGAGAGACCAGAAGGAGACCACTTAAGACCAAAGGCAGCAGCTGCAGACAAATGGCTCCCACCCCCCCCAGGGAAGATGAGCCATAGACGTATACAGGAGGAACCCCTCCCAAGATATTTTAAGCCTTTAATGCACCATTCCTGTGTTCGCTTTTGCAGATCGACACACATCCGTTTCCGTTGACATGTGAACAAGTCAAGAGTGAAAAAAGGACTGACCATAAGCGCGCAATGGGAAAAGCAACATGGCGTGGTTCTCGCCCTCCCTACTGATTTTTACTGAAATTTTACAGAAATCCATTGCAGCTGAAGCCTGGGGGAGGGTTCTGTAATTTCACAGATGGGAAATACAGCCTGTGTCCCCTCCAGGTCACCTTGCATGATCTCTCACTCCTGCGGCGACTTCGCAGGACACACACAAGAGAAATTAACCGAAAACAAGAATCAGTTTAGTCTTAAAGGCTGGTTTGCAATTCTGCACACTATCTATGGCGTAGGTGACTGCCGAGCTGATAAAGCCTTACATCCACTAACTGGGAGGTGGGCCCCGTCCCTGCCGAGTGCGCTCACCAGCAAAAGGCTTCACTGGCCTGCTGAGTCGATGCAATCATTGTCCGCCTCTAGCAACCAATTTGGAGGGAAGGGGCTCTCGGAGTAACCACGAGCACGAATGCTGCCAACCCTGGCTGAAATCACCGTGCGACACCCAATAGCCTGCCTAACGACCAAAGCAAGCCAAGCTTCTGGCTAAACATCGAGGAAGCGGAACATTACTCTCTCTGTGCATTATTAAATCTGCAACACAAAAAGGTATTTACAGTACGACAGCCTTCCAAAACACAGCAGCCTTGAGTTCTACATGCTTTTCCCCAAACAAATAATTTTCAAATGGCAGCCTGACATAAATCCAACACAGCAGTGCTGAAAAGAACGCAAGACGGTACCAGCGAAGTGCTGCTGAGCTGTCTGAGCTGTCTCATGAAAGTTCCAAACAGACGCAGACTAAAAAAAAAAAAACCTAAAAAGGTAAAGCACTCCACAAGACTGGAGTTCGGCAATAAAACCAAAACAATTTTTTCCCCCCAAATTGTACTACAAATTTTCAAAATTGACAGGCATCTACCTGGCAGCTGGAAGGGACTGGATGGTCCAGAGCTGGCTGGGGAGCTGGGATAGGTGCCACTGGAGGCTGGGGAGGGCGGGTAAGGCGAGTTGGGCGAGACGTGCTGCTGGAAGGACTCTGGGAAGGTGGCGTTGAGCGGCATGTGGGGCTCGTTGTGGCTCAGGTTCCGGAACTGCACCAGCAGACTGTGCTGCGGGTTGAACTCGCTGTGGCGTGGCACCAACACAGGGGGCAGCACTGGAACAGAGCAGCCCGGTCACACTCAGACCCACAAATATGGCGGACAGTGTGGGGGGTGGGGCCCCGTCACGCGGCAGCTTTAGAATGGAAGACGGGCGCAGCACAACAGCGCGTATCGGGTTCCGGCTCTGACAGAATCGCATCCACCTCCCGGAGCGACACGCGATACCGGCCCTCGGGGCGTTCGATACCGAGCCACCCAGCGCTAGCTAGTAATAAGGGGGCGGGGGGGGCGGGAGTGAAAGGCCGCGGCGAGAGTCAGGCCGCCTCTCCGGGAGGAAGGCCTAAAAGCATCGAGGACATGGATAGAAATCACCGGCAAAATCCAATTTAAAATGTTCCATTTGCCATGTGAAGCATCCCGCCGGACAGCTCTTATAATCCAATAAGAAGAGCAGCCCGAGCCCCGCTTGCCGGTCACCATTACCCGTGCCCACAGTTTAAAAGCTTTTCCCTGACAGCTAAGAAGTTCATGCGAAAAAATATGAATCGTAGCTCTGAGGTTTAGCATCATCTAGAAGCCATTTGCTGCCCCTCGCCAGTCACATAAATGCATCTAGTGCAACCGTCTGCCTCCTATACTAATGACGCTCAGGCTGTAACTTGGGGACTGATTATTATGTTTGTTTATTTAAGCACAAGAGGAGTGCAGTGCGGTATCTGGGATGGACGTGGCTGCGGTGCCGCTGCTGCTGGCCACCTACCTGGGCTCTCCACGCGCTTGTAGTGGTAGGGGTTGATGCAGACCTCCTTCTGCTTGGAGCCGAAGGGGAACTCGCACACCTCCAGGGGCTTGAGCTCGTGGTGCGACTGCAGGTCGGGCCAGCGCCAGACGCGGCAATAGATGACGTGGGGCAGCCCCTTGCGGTGCGAGACCTGCAGCCGGCCGTCCAGCGAGCGCGGGATGGTCACGCACTTGCTCGGCTGTCCCGGGCTGCTCAGCGCCTTTTCCAGGTCCTCCATGGCGCCCTTCTTCTTCTTCAGCTTCTTCACCAGGGCGTCCACCGCCTTCTCGGCCCATTTCTCCTCCTC
>JAODKN010000002.1:10076875-10086969 GCA_026774425.1 Petrocephalus zakoni
CCCCCCCCCCCCCCCCCCCCCCCCCCCCCCCCCCCCCCCCCCCCCCCCCCCCCCCCCCCCCCCCCCCGGGGCGGGGAGCTGGCGGTAGCCTAGCAGCACCGAGGACAGGAAACGGAGTCAGGAAGCAGCTGCTGGTGTTTAGGAAGGCTGGGAGCGAATGGGAGGTGGCCGGGTGACGGCTGTGCCGGGAAGGGCCACTCCGGGGGCCTTCGGGGTCCTGCCTGCTCCAGGTCTGAACGGAGAAGCCTGGCAGGGGTGCGGCACAGGCTACTCGTGTGCGGAGGTGGTCACGGAGATGGCTTTGGAGCGTAAAAAGACCTCCTCAGCCCAACAGCAGAAGAGCAGGACACCTACACAAGGAAAATAGGGGACAGAGTCAACTCAAAAACAATGTGACCTCTCACAAGAGACAGCCTCCAGCAGCTGGAGATACGGGGCATCACACTCTGTGCCATGTCTCAAAGAACCACCCGGCTGACCCAGGGCCGGGAAGCACCCGGGACGGGGCGGCGAGCCAACCCTAGGCGCAGCTGTCGAAAACGCTGAGAGAGCAACGCCTGCATGTGGGGGGGCATGTGCAGGCTGTTGAGAGGGGCTTCCTCTGGCCCCATCCCAATGCGCTCACCCCCACCTCGCCGGCTCGCAGCTGCCAAACATCCCAGTCTCTCCCAGACACATTTTTGGAACTGGAAAAAAGGCAAAGCCGCGGCCTCCCACCCCCCCAAAAAAATGCTCATATCCTCCATCAGGAGGAGGAGGAGGACGAGGAGAAGGAAGCAGGTGGCTCCTTTCCTGTGAAAGAGGCAGAGCAGCACGGGGGTGGAATGGGCAAGCCCGGCACAGACTGACCTTGGCTGGGGTGTGGGGGGCTGAGCACTGGAAAGGCCCTGTCCGTGGCGCACGGAGCAGCGTGTTTTTACAGACACGGAACAGGGGACAGCTGGCTTCATAGCCCGTTGCTTACTGCCGCTTTATGCTGGCCGAGAGCTGACCGCCGTCTCACTGTTCAATAGCGGCCTTTGTGAATAAAACAGGCCTCTTGACCTTCCCAGTGAACTAGGCGATGGACTGCGAAGAATGAGGGTCACCAGAACAGGCGCCAGTGCAGAGAAAACGCCGCGTGGCGCCGGAGGGGGCCTCGACCAGCTTGCGATCTGCCTCGCGGTACGCGGCACCACCGTGCCATTTCATGCCCTCAAGCACCCGGCTGCATGAATCACGTCATAAGTCACCGGTTATGACTCAAACCCAGCAGCATCAGTTAGAGTCACACACAGGCCTGGGGCCTCAGACCCGCCATTCCTGCGCGGATCCGGGCCCGCAGCTGAAGGCAGAGAGACGTCCCCATCCCCGGAGAACACGACCCCCCCCCTCAAAGAGCAGTGGTCAGGCTGCTGGACCCAGGGCTCCAGCTACAGCAGGCAGGGGACCCAACACCCCACAGAGACAACAAGCACGCCGGTTCAGGTGCGCACGCCCCCCCAACACAGTCTTCCTCACTTGCAGAAACCCCTGTCAATTCTGCACAGCCAACAGCAGCACTTGTATCTTGAACTTCAGGAAATGGCTGGGGGGGGGGGGGCACAGCCATTCACACTTACACCGATAACGGCATGCCCACCCTACCCCCACCCTTCTTTGAGGACTTCCTTCCACCTCCCACTGTGAGCAGCCGCAGCCATCCCCCCCGCCAAGAGAGGACCACAGGCCAGTTTCTCCCTCACCGTAGCTGCTGCAGTCACACAAGGACGCGCCCACCTTGCGCTCTATCGATTTCCCGGGGCTCCGACGGACAGAGAGCATCTCACTGCGGATAACCCCCGGAGACTGGAGTCATGTAATGGACCAATCGGTTACACGGCACTCGCTCCATTTAGAACAATCTGTCCAATCAGTTACAGGGAGTTCATTCCATTTAGCACAGTGCATCCAATGCGATTTGATTCTGGCCCACGGTTCGTCCTGAATACAAAACAGCCACACATTTCATGTAGCATTCAGTCATGTGGATTTAGACAATTACAACTGACTGTTGTGCCACCCCCTGCAACCCTGACTGGGATAAGTGGATGGATGGATGGATGGATGGATGTTCCATCAGCAATTTGTCTGTGCAGGAAGAAAATAAAAAGAAAATAAAGAGAAAGGCTTGCTTTCACCTTGAGTCATCTGGAGCTCGTCATCTGAGACGTCACGGCAACCCACGTGCCAATTGTCTGAGTCAATCTCAGCAAGCTCCCCATTTGCTCTGTGGACATCTCCAGAAGGAGGGAGGAGAGCTCACATGTGATGGGACACAAGGGCCCCCCCCCATCTCCCATCTCCCTGGCGACCCATCTAGGGTGCACCTTGAATGTAGAAGTGCTTACTGAGCTGAGCATGTTCAGACGGCAGAATGTGGTCCGAGCGCACCCCGCCGAGGTCTGCGTCCATCCTACCCCCAGTGATTCACTCTCCCATCACTCCTGCAGTTGCCTCACATATTGTGACACCGACTTGACAAACCAAAGGGCCCCTCGGCTGCCATATGGCGGCGAGTGCGTCTGCGGCAAGACGACAGGGAAGCAGTACCATACATCCCACCCGCCCGCAGCAGCTCCACAGCCTTCTGAGGACAGGCCTCTTGGCCCATACAGCCAGCACCAGGCCTAGCCACCATGAGGTTACATTCTCCCAACACATGATATCACGTTAAGCACGCCATCCTACCCATCAGCCGAATCACCCTCATGACCACCAGAACAAATTCAGGCTGGTAACCCGCACCCCCTTACTCGCTCTGTATACTCACATTCGAGTAGTGCACTTAGGAATGCAGTTTACCTTTTAATCAAATGCATGCAGAAGATAATGCAAGGGCATAGAGGCATTGGGTGGCTATTTCCCACAAACTTCTTTTGTCAGCCTTCACTTTTGGTACCTGCAGGATATCTTCGCTTCTACTAAAGAGTGAATTGTCATTTCAGAAGAGGATCACTTTAAGCATAAACCAAAAACGTGACAGACACTCTGCTGATCACTACATCAAAACTAGTTTAACGCCAATTTCAATCGCCTCGGTTGATTCAATGGGAGACGAGCTAGGCGGCATTTCTCGGCAAGCTGGGGAAGGACTGGTGATCGTCGCTTTTCGGCGACTTGTTTCCCCTGAAATCCACATACAGCTCGAGTCGCACCTAAAAGGAAGGCGCTTTACATCCTCAGCAGGCACTTCCCTGGAGCTTAAGCAGCCCTCCACAACCCACGCAAGCCCGACCACCCCGGCAGGTCGCGGCCGCGCCGATATCCGCGTCTCTCCCCCCCGTCGGAGACACGCAGGAGCCGCGGGCATCCCAGCGCCGGTGGGAAGCAGCCAAAACTGCCAAGCGGAGGGACAAAAGCCTGGGAGAGGGCTTCCCGGAAAACACGGGGCCCGGGCCAGCGACCGGCTCGGCCCAAAGCACAATGGGAGCCGGCAAGCGGCAGCCCCCCTCCGGAGCGAAACGCGGGCACCGGGCCGCCGCCAAGTCGCACCGATAATAACGGTAATAATGGCCGCTGCAAGCCCACGGGCCGCATTCGGGGGCGACCGCCGGCCGGCCCGCTCCGGTTCTTTGGGCTCCGGCGCTCGTCACGTCGGAGTAACAAAGTAACAAAGTAACCGGCGGCCCGCAGTAACAAAGTAACCGGGAGCAGCGACGCGGGCGGGCGGGCGGCCGCCGGGAAACTTCGCGACAACTTGCAAAGAAGCCAGAAGGCGGACGGCGCCCCCGGGCGCAGCACAAAGCCGGCCTGTTCATCCCGGGCCGCCGCGGCTCACCTCCGCCGCCGGGGTCCCGCTCCGACACTGGCGGCGCCTCCTTTGTCCCGAAACGCGGGGCCCCCTGGCCGCCTACACTCGGGAGGCGTCTCTGACAACAGGCGCCATAACACCAGACATCCCCCCGAAGCCTCGAACAAAAAGAAACGGGGCAAAAACTTTTTTCAATCACTTCTGCTCCCCCCCCCGGAAAAACATACCTACCCACTAAAAGGAAGTAATTCCACAGTCCGCAAAGTAACCCCCCCACAAACGGAGCATTAATTAAAAACATCGCATACCTTTAAGAAACCGGAGCGCTTCCCCTAATCTTTCTCCGTGTAAAAAAATCTCGGACATAAAGTGTTTTTTTCCTCCCCCCCCGGGTCCGTAACTCTCCGTAACTCTCCGCACTCGCTCTCCTCTCAGATGTCCTGGCGTCAATAAGGCTGCGGGCGGAGCGCCGCGCTGCGTATCCCTCCGCCGGCCCGGAGCCCGCACTGCCGCGCCAAGGCCGGCGGCTCCCCGAGCGCCCAGTAATAAGAGAACTTCTTTATTTATTAATAAATGTCTTGGGAAGCGTGCGCCCGCCTCCATATGTTTCCTCTCATTGTGCCGCGATGCGCTGGCAGGCGGTCAGTTCCGAGCCCTTTCGGGTCCCATACGAAGGGAAATCTCGGAACTGAGCTGGCCATGTCCGCTGTTTTATGGCCGGATTTCTTTGGCGGCTCGGACGCCGCTTCGACGGATTGGATCCATCTGCTCTCATAGGGATCGGTGGCGTTTTAATGCTCACGTTACTGTACGCGACAGGGGTGTTTGTCGTTAAGCAGCCTTGATGGGTTGGCGGGGAGGCGTGTGGGCCCTCTGCTCAGATTGTCCGTGGCTTAGACTAAACATTACTAAACAAATAAACGAGGACGAATCTAAATATGAAGGATACAAGACAAATCAAGGTTCAAAGTACAGCGGCCTCCTAGATTATCTTGCCTCAATATGCCTAAAGAAAATAAACACTGCTGGGTGTCATAAAGTAAAGGGGTGAAATAGGACTGTAACAGATATAACCAGTGATTTTGATCGTATCTTAAATAATTGTATGTTACAACTGTTGAATAATATAATAGGCTACTGTTTTGTGTTTCTAATCAATTAAAACAACTGTTGCTGATATAAAACAAAATGACACGTATATGGTTTTCTGGTGGGGAATTTGTAATTGCAGTACATACCTTTCTTGCAACAAAGACAAGTGTTTTGTTAAATGATCATGCGCACATAAACTGGAAAAGAGATGACACCTTTCAAAATCCCAGTGCATGATTTTTTTTAGGTGCTGCTTTATAATTATTTACATTGCAAAATCAGTACAACAGAGTGCCTTTCTCTGTGTTTACAGTTTCTCATCTATGGAGCATGATCCAGCTCAGTGCCTAATCCCAAAGATCACACCACTGTTCACGTGAACATTTCTATAACACATCATCATGGCTGATGCCTAAAGTAAATGTCATTGACAGCGGAAGTTAAACTGGATTGTGGGGTTAACGGCAATACTGACCGCACTGCGTGGTTCCATGGGATTACCTCCAGGTTATATTCCGTAATGCCACCCCAACTAATGAAGACACTTCATTTGTGACTTAACAACAGTTACAAGGAGACCAGTGTCACCAGACACACTCAGCCCCTACGATGAAAAAAAGCACACTTTCAGCCTCCGCTTCCCAGAGATTCATTACGATTGCTGGAGACAGGTAAAAGAGGACCTTTCAGGATTAATGCCCACAAGCAGGAAAAACAGCCACCCTCCCCCAAAGACACCACGGGCAGTGGAACACATGCAGCCATCTGGAAAGCTCGGCAAATACATGCAATTTCCTTTAGTCTGTTTACCTTCCCTTCTCCTCAAGGCTACTTTAAAAACTCTTAGGGCCAAATTTGTCAGATGTCAGCACCAGCACAAAATATGCACCTGTTTTTTTTTTTCTTTTTTTCTGGAGGGAATCTCTTAAAATATGAAATTCTGAAGTCAGCCTTTTCGCTGTACCCGTTACTTTGTTTTATTTATTGAATTTCTTTGTGTGCTTACATGTACGGTTAAAGTGTTATTAGATGGATTTTATATTCATTTCTTCAGCAGATGCTTTTGATTTAGAGGGAGAGACGTTAACAGTGCAGAGATACAGTGAGTGTGCTGGAAAAATGCATTGATAAGTAATAAACACACAGAGACAAACTGAGTGAATTAAATTCAGTGCAGCTGCAGCCCAAAGAGTGCATGGGAAGGTAGACACAATGGTAACAGAGTAACTATTGCCTGGTGAACCTGGAATCTGTGCCAGGATGCTCTGTATATCCTGGAGAGGATTTTCATTACATGGTCCAAAGGCTACCTGGTGCCTGGAGTATGTGTGTGTCTGAACCCTGCACTGGCATCCTGCCCAGAGTGTACCCCAGTCAAGTGCCCAATGCTGCCGGGAATAGGCTCCGGGCCCCCCCTGTAATGCTGTCCGGGAGAAGTTTGGCATGATGTATTTACTTATGAGGCATGTATGGTGTAGTGCAATTATTGTTTGAATTGTGTTCCCTCGGAACAAATAAAATATGTGTAGCTACCTACTGTTCTATGCAATGTATCACACACACAAACAACACTGTTTTGTCGCAATGGTACTGTTTCTCACTGTTGTTCTCATATTCTTAAGTGATTTCACAAATTTCACAAAAGGAAGTAAATGTTTATGTATTCCATTTATTACTTACATTTAAAAATATGCTTTGTTATACAAATCTGTGTACAACTACATTTAGTGCGGCATTTAAAAATGTTTGTGATTAAGTCAGCGTATATCAATTCAAACTATTGGCATATTACCTTGTCGAGGGCAAACAACATTTATTCCACCTTTGCAAAAAAGTATTGGACATGTTTATCTTTTATAATTTTCACTTTAAACACAGAAACCACCTAGTTATTGTTAAAGATGCTCCCGACGTAAATGGATAAGCTTCGTAACGTGTAGACCTACGGCACTAAAAGACCGGCGGAAGGACACAGGCAACACCCATTTACTTTCACGGTATTCCTCTCGGAGTGCTAAGGCCGGTGACGTCACGTGCTTTGGCTCCGTCCAGTCTGGCATTTAAAAATCCCGTAACTCCATGGAGGGATGATCCAATCGAAATTTAGGAATACTTTCGTTACATTGATATGTCAATTTTAAACGATTCGTTTTAGGTTTACCTCATATTTGGTATCGTGTATTTGTCATTAAAAATGCATGTTGCAATTCACTGGAAAAAACATGTCCGAATTTACGAAACGAAACGAAATTACGCGTTTGGCAGTCGTAACTCTTACAGTTATGAGTTTGGGATGATAGCGTGGTCTTGTTAATAATTAAGCTTATAAAACGCCAAAGCCGATTTGGATTTGCGTGTGGACTGTTGCAAATGATAGATGTGCTCTCGTCCCTGCTGTTAAACAGCTGTGGAAAACAGCACTGCGGTGTCATGTGAAGTGAAGGGCCGACTCTCCAGTGTATTCGCGTCCCAGCGCTCCCCCTGGTGGCAGAGAGCCGTTCCTGCAACAGGCACCCAAAAAATGTTCCTGGGTGCGTTTCCCGAAAGCATAGTTGCTAACTACGTTAGGAACTTACATAGTTGAAATCATGCAACCGAATGAGTCCAACTATGTAAGCATCAGCTTTTGGGAAACGCAACCCTTAGTGAGTCGGATTGTCGATTCCAAGCGGACCAAGAAGGTGATGCGAAATATAGGTAATGAGTTCGCTGCGCTTCTTCTTCGTTATTATTATTATTATTATTATTATTTATATTTGTGATTCCGTGATTCACGGGGGAATCCCCGTGGCTGTCGGGCGAAGGCCAAGACATTATTATTATTATAATTATTATAATGATAATAATTATTATTATTTTCCACATTTGTATTAATGCTGTCTTAATTGATTCTGGTGATAATTCGCTGAATGATTAGCCTACATAAGAATACTAGTAATACTGCCACGTGATCATTTCCTGGACACTGATCGGATCGAAAACGCTCTTTGTTAGCAAATAGTTAATTCAGAAAATGAATGCTTGTTGTGACTGGGGTCTGTTTAATGATCAACAGAGTCCCGGGTCCTCACGTGTCGTTCTAGGGAAACATTTTTGTCAGTTATCCTATTAATCTTCTGCAACTTCTTCAGCATTTTATGCTACCATTTATATAGCTATTTATAGACATAGATAGAACATTATTATTAGTTACAACATCCAGCAGCTCACATTTCGTGCTAAATTGTTAATGTTATGTGTTAGAGAGGGAGTCCTGGAAATGAACGCCCGTATTGTGGATTATTATTGTGGATCGTTATTCACTGACTTTGCGGCGACGACCACAGACGATAGAGAAGGGAGAAGAACTGAGAGGCCAAATATTTTCGCAAATAACATCTCCACGAATAATCACGAATAGAATGTAGTGTATTTGATCTTCTAACGTTTCATTAGTTCCTGTTTTTTTTATACTTGATTTCCTGTCATTAGGCTAATTCAGTTTTGTGTAGCCTACGGCGACGTATTCGTTTGTAATTTTAATAGAAAATGTGTCGTAGCACAAACAACTTAATGTGTCCATAAACTGCTTTTCGAAGTATATGAAGGAGTTATGTTTCTAAATTGAATATGTATTATGCTGTTATTTGTTTTACTGTAGTTTATGTCTCCCTTAAAATTATGGCAGGGCTTTCCGCGAGGTGGGAGCCCGTAGTGAGACTCTAAACCTGGTCTTATTAAAACGGATTCTTCGGATATCTGCAATATCAAAATACCGCCAGTCTCAACATAAGTACCTTCACCCAAACTGCTTACTTAAGTTTGACTTGTGGTGTGAGGCACCCTGGAGGTGTGAGACAACAGCGCCACCATGCCGCAGACGTAGAAATAATTCTACGATATCAGCTCTCAGGTACAACTGGTGTAAAAAAAAAAAGTAACATGTATCCATCATTGTTCCAACGACATAACCAGGTCACTGACACAGGGATAAAATATTTATAAATATGAACAGCACTCGAGGCACAGTGAGTCACTAGATAGGATGGAGGGGGGGGGCGGGGTGGTTGACTCCCCCCGCCTTTATTTGTGTGTGCATGTTTTCCTACCGTTGCCAGTTTCCTCCCGCAACACACAGGCAGGCAATTAGGTATTTTGCATCTCTAAATTACTCATAGTGTGTGCGCTCTGCACTGAACCGGATTCTCATTCAACCTTTGAGTATAAAGACCGTTTTTTATCCTATCTAAGAATAGCATGGCAATCGTCGTACTACGATTCGAAAAAGCACGTGTCTCGAGCCACTAGGGGGCAGTAATTGACCTGGTTATAACAAGTAGTGATTTTAGTCCGGTCATCCGGGGCGTCGGAGGGGAATGGCCCAGGATGGCGTTTTGTCGGTATGCCCCTGGCTACCAGTGTATTATTTTATTTTCATGTCTACAAATGGAATGAAAGACATTGAACACCGACCTGTGTGTGCGTGTTATGTTATTATTTAGAAATCTCAGTAATGTGTTTGTGTTTATTTGGTTCAGATTTTACACACTGTCCTTTCTTTTCTGAACGATTTTATTTGAAAATTAAATTTGTTGTGACTTTTATTTAACTCATTACTGTTGTGTTTGTAAATTCACCTTTTCGTTATTGCCGTGTAGGGTTGCCAACTTTGGTCAGAAGGCTGGAGTGATATTTTTCAATTTGAGACAAGTCTGCACATGCATGCATTTACATGTATATAAGGGTTTTATTACCCTGTAGCGTGTGCAAACTGCCCCAATGCTTTTGATGTAGCTAATTTTAGGTTTATAATGGAATAATATATTTTTGCCTTCAGATTTCTTGCATAGTTACTAAATTGCCCGTCGGGCCATAGGTGTGCATGTGAGTGACTGGTCTGTGAGTGTGCCCTGCGATGGGCTGGCCTGGCTTGTTCCCTGCCTCATGCCCACAGCCTCCAGGATAGGCTTTGGAACCCCCGCCACCCAGAAGGATAAGCGGTTTCAGAAAATGGATGGATGATCTATCTATCTATCTATCTATCTATCTATCTATCTATTTATTTGTCTGTCTGTCTGTCTGTCTCTATCTGTCTGTCTGTCTGTCTGTCTCTATCTGTTTGTCTCTGTCTTTCTATCTGTCTCTGTCTGTTCGTCTATCTGTCCGTCTTTCTATCTAAGAACATAAGAACATAAGAACTATACAAACGAGAGGAGGCCATTCGGCCCATCAAGCTCGCTTGGGGAGAACT
>JAODKN010000002.1:10087069-10111276 GCA_026774425.1 Petrocephalus zakoni
TTGTTAAAATCTTATCTAGCTCTGATTTAAAGGAACCCAAGGATTCAGCTTGCACTACGTTATCAGGAAGACTATTCAATACTCTAACTACATGTTGTGTAAAGAAGTGCTTCCTTAAATGTTTGAAATGTGCTTCCTGTCGGGGCGCTGTGTACCCCTGTCTGGTGATGGAGGGGTCGTGTTTGGCAGAGTGATGTCACTATGGGGCCCGCCGCTTTCTCACGAGGAAATCATTTTGGATAAGATGTAACCTCTGATTTTCATACCCTTCATTTAGTTTAATTAACGGAATCTGTAAATGGTATTGTAGGGCTTCAGATGACCCCCCCCCCCCATCATAATGGAGTCTGCAGGTGCAGTAAGTCAGCCAGACTTGTGGGCGGAGCTGGGGTTGGGGTAGCACAATGTATAACCTTGCAGGGTCTGCTTGCACTTGCTCACATCCCTCCTGGGTGCTTCTCGACAGAAACAAGCAGGACACTGTCGATGTCAGCCATGGCACTAGACAGGGATTAGTGGGCGGAGACAGATGTACCGGAGGTTGTGTGAATTGTAGCATCCTTGGGGCCAGAATGGAGAGCATCTGCAAAGACCCTGCACTTGTTCCTCCCACTCCCTGTTGCCTCAGCCCACAGCAAAGTCCTCACACTCTAAAGCTGGACCTGATGACTTCAGTCACCTTTCAGTTATTCAAAGGAAAGGAAATACATTTTGTATGTGGCTGCTGGACATAAGGACACCTTCTATATTTATATAAATCATATTGTATGGATATTGTATGAAAAGAAATGTGAAGTTTATAACATTACATAGATTCTTTTATTTCATGCCTCAAAAGCAAATAATTCCACAAATGAATTAGTCAGTGCTACCAAAATGAAAAGTACAATTAGCATCGGTAGAACTATGAGAGTCAAAAAGCTTAGATATATTGTCAGTGTGTCAGTGTCAGTGTGTCAATGTCAGTGTGTCAGTGTCAGTGTGTCAATGTCATTGTGTCAGTGTCAGTCTGCTGCTGAGCTCCACTATTCTGATCATTTCTCTTTCGCAAACTGATGCTGATTCATGTCAAAGACAGCAGTCACAGCTTTGCAAGCTTCATGGCAAATGAAGAAAGCACTCGCATGCGCGTGCAACTTCTACAGGTCTCAAGACGGTACAATAGCAAACAAAAAGTCACACGGCCCTGTTTAAGCCGAATATCCACAAAATGGCAGTACAAGAACAACAAAGTCATGTACACACTGCAATGCAGTACCACTGCAAAGTCATGTACACACTGCAATGTAGTATCACTGCAATTTATGGAATGTATTTTTGAATCATTTTGGCTAACTGTTTTGCATGTGGTGACTAACACAATGATCATATACATATGTAGTTTTGGGTGTAAAATTATTAAAAAACTATATAACCTATTTTCACAAACAAGACTAAAGCAACGGAAAATTGCGTCAAATGATGACAATTATACAAAAATCCATTTGCATGTACAAAACATTTGTACATTTCTGTGAAACCGCGAGAAACGTTTTGCTGTGCAGAAGTGACTTTATGATGTGATTACACTTGTTGTTTTGCAAACGTTAACTTTCACTTGAAAAATCCAAAGCAATCAAGAAAAGCTGTAATCATGTTGTTACTTTGATCTTTTCTCAGCTGGACATTTCATTGGGGCCATGACATGGCGACTCACTGGGGACACCTGCTGTTCAGGTAGAAGGATGACGCTTGGTAGTCCATGCAGTGCTTTTAAGAATTCTGAATGTGGATGAAAGTCGGTGAATAGACTCACATCTCATTCATGATGCACCCTCCCTCATGCCCTGTGCTTCCCAGGATGCCTAGGTGGCATCTGGTGTAATAAATATATTTTTCACTTCAGCAATTCAGTTTATGTGCCTTGGGTATGAGTGCAGCACGCTACACTTAATCATGGGTTGCAAAGCAGCAGATACAGGAAGAGCCCGTTTGGACTGGCTTTAGGGCCTTGGGCTCAGCCAGCAGAGCAGCGAGCTCCTCTTTGCTTGGGCCTGTGCAGAGATGCATGACCAATCATCCCTTTGGGACCATGCAAGGTTCATCTCAACAAAGGCTGAGTCTTTAACCACATGCCCACATAATTTATGAGGGACGTGATGTAGCTCTGTGCACGTCTTTATCCAGAAGCGGACTAACTTTTCCGGAGAACCTAAGCAAATTTGGGTAGGGGCCCCCTGAGGGCTGTTTTCTGTTTCTTGTCGGGCCATTTTGGGCCAGTTGGCGTGGCAGTGAAACATCCTGCACCACTAGACTCCAGTGTGAAAAGAAAGCTGGGTAGCTTTAAGTCTCACGTAAGGAACAATCCACTACAGCTGGGACAGGGGACAACTTTCTCCATCCTGGGAACTGTCACTAAAAATGCAAACAACAGACACGTTGTCATCGAAATGATCATACTTTCTTATATCCATAGGAGTAACGTATGGAAATTCTGCCTTCATGGGGCCCCTAGTTTCCAGGGGCCCCAGGCAGCTGCCTACACTTGCCATGTGGTAAGACCCTATCTGTATTGGGGGAGAGCATATGGAGAAAGTGGTAGTGATCCAATGGCCGGTCAGCTGCATGGAGAGTTAAAAGGGGCTACAGGTTGCGCCAGCCACATACTGTCTGGTTACTCGGGGGGCCGCGCTGATCCGACTCCCTGATAATGAGAGTGTTTCTGTGATGCCAGGTCTGGCTGAGCTTTAACACAGCATGTGAGTGTGAGGCTGCTGGTCACGTGCTGCTGGCGGCTCAGCTGGGCAGCCCAGAGCAGATCTGAGGCACGTCCGGGGGGGGCACCGGGGTATCAAAGGCCAGCACTCTGAACCAGAACCAGCGTAAACACCGAGGCCCCCAATCAGGGGGTGGCTACTCAAACACAAACACAGTCATGCCGGCGGGCTCCTTAAAACCCCACCCTCCGGCCAAATGTTTCCGTTTTACCGTAGCCTAAATTCTCATTTGTTTAATTTATTTTAACACACGCAATCCCCCACGGCAGGGCGACTACATTTTACGGCCTGTTTTATAACCTAGTTTTATTTTTTTTCCTAAACCTATGACCTTTTAAAATGTTTATTTAGGACACAAAGCAGGCTACATAGCTTCCAGTTATGCCCCTCTCTGGCTGTCATGGATGTCGACGTCTCTCAGTATCCATCTCGAATTCCAGCTAATAGCCATTTCCTGTCTTTGGAGCGGCACACGGCTGTGGAGTAGCGGAGCACGGGAATTTCTGCAGCGGGAGTTTCGTTTTGGCTACAGTTAATCCCGCCAGTGCTGCAACAGGATAGTTTGAAATTAATAACCCTCTTTAAAGCCCCCGTTTGGGGAGACGGCAGCCTTAGGAAAAGACGGGGAGGATGCTGACAGCAATAGCCAATGAGGGACTTCAGCGGTTGGTTTGGTTTTTATTGACGGTTTGGAGAATCCGCACCGACATTAAAGGGGGGGATATTCTGCGATGCACGTCGCGTTGAAACTGTACTTGTGCAATTGTTAGGCTAGCCTCATGGACTATTAGACCTTGTGAAAACGTATCATGGAAATGACTTCCAGCAGTCGGTATGTGTGACCCTTGTCAGGACATCCCTCTGCTGTACTTTCCGTCATATTGCTGAAATCGCTAAAGCAGCACATCTGAACCCGTCTACGCTACAGCAAGTGTAGCGCTGACAGTGTGTGGTGCGAGCCGAACGCGACCCCGGCAAGCGCAGCTGACCCCAGGCTGGAACCTTTTGTTTCGTCTAGCGCCATTACGGCTCGTTTAGCTGCCCCGAGAACTCCCATCCAGGCCTGGAGTCAGCAGGGGCGGCAGAGGCTGCTTAACCCCGCCCCACCTGCCATATCTGGCCCACAGCAGAGAGCAGGCGTGGAATGTCCCGCCTTAGATTCTCAATGGCTCGTTCACATGCCGACCCCCTTGTTGGCTAACGGAGGCCACCACCACCCACCTGCATCTGACCTGAGAGGCGTGAGAACAGCATGAGCCAGAACCTGAGGTTGCTGGTGATAAAAAGTGCAAAACACCCAGTCCGCTAAAGCGAAACGCGGGTCGCGCGAATGGAGCACACGCCCAACGCTAACGTTAAACCTTAGGCTGCCAAACACTCTGATGGTGTTTGTAGGAAGTTTATCATTTGGAAAATCACTTCTGAATCACAGCATTCCAGACAGCCAGACTAAATCATTCTTATTTTTAACCCCCAGGCAGACACACAAAGCAGTATGACTAATTTTATTCATAACAAATAGCTTTCACGTTTATTAAAGTAACTATTAAAGTAATGTTAAACAAAGACAGTGGGTAGCTATTCCAAGGATCTACACAGAATAAAACATTCTTGCTACAATACTGCATCAAATATGTCAGAAATGCAAGAGGCGTTTTCAAAATACCAAAGCAACACTCAGATAAAAAATTATTGTTTTATTTTTAGATGTGCAAACATTTTCTGGGGTCTTACACACAAGACACTGATAATCTGTTATGAAAAGTCTGTGTCTGATTTTACACACATGGGTGCATGTTAGAAAACCCACAAAACAGAGGAAGCATGATCGGGCCTTATCTTAAGCAAGTGCCTGTAAACGGATTCAATCTTAAACCATGCAAACATGCTATATGGTATATGGTAACAAAATAATCAGTTCTGACTTTACATTCCGAATAACAGGAGAGTAATGTCACACATACGAGAACTTTACAACTGTTTTACAAAGCAAGAACAGTTCTTGGTTTGACAATGCGCAATCCCACCGCATCATGCACAAGAAATGCAGTACCGCTAATTCAACATTGGTCTTTGGTATATTTTAAAACAACCATTCAAATATTTATTTATCAAAATATCTTAACCTCTGCATTCTTTTTCTGGTTCATTCTTTGTTTTTATAAATGAAAAAATCAGATGCATTACCCCGCTGAATGTTCAAGTGTGAGATTATATTCCAAAGCAAAAGGAATCATTTTCATAACTTGGGCTTTGCTCTCCTCCCAGGTGACCAGTTTATCTGCCTGGACTTACTGGGCGCGAGACACAGTTCTGCTGGAATGGCTTCTCAAAACCTTCTGAAACAGATCCTCTGTAGAAAAAGAGACAGGATCAAAAGTCAGACCCATCTGTATACAGACCCTGATCCAAAAACCGCTTTCATGGTCCTAATGATTAACTGCCGACTTCAAGTTTCGTTTCATGCATTGATTGAATCTTCACACCGCACATGAACCGCCTGTCAGACCATTCCCCGGGGGCTTATGCTATCTTTGTGCCTCATTTTTAAAAACTGGCGTAGCCAAAGCATTACCATTTTTGATGATCTGCGAGCGGGGCTGCAAAGAGAAGATGAAAGGCGTATCATTTCTCAAACAGATGAGCTACACGTCACAGCAACAAACCGTGGGGGTTCTTACCGCTGGGCTTACACTTCCCTCTCAAAAAGACATTAAAGGCAATTTGATGTCATTTAAAGGAGTTTTGGCAAGTCATGCTAAGCCTGCTAGCCCAGGGGTTGCTTGCGGGCCTTTCGATAAAAATGTCAGCTTGGTAAGATCACATCTGAGGGCCCTGACATTGCCTGAGGACAGTTTACTGCACAGGCCTGCTGAGCCTTTTCCGTGTTGGAAGGTAGAGGTGTACACTGTTCATTATCTGAAAAAAAGACAGAATGGACCCAGAAGGCTCCATCCTCTCTGTTTAGAGTGGTTTTAGAAACAAAGGGAGTCATGGACCAGAAATATGTGACCGCAGACATCCTGTGTATCAGAGCAGTGATATAACAGGGTCTGTTGTCCAGGATAACAAAGCGTTGTGGTTTTTGAATAGCTCAAAGGTTCTTTGCTTTGGATATCAGACTTCCTACCCAATAAGAGGGCTCTGGATCTGAATTACTCAACGAATTACTTACAGCATGTCTGAACACCCTCTGGCTCGCCCCACCATTTGTCTCTCCGTTGACAACCCTGGCAGCTGTGAGGAACAAAAAAAAAATACTGGAGATTAATATGGACCCTTTATGTGCAACTAAGAGGTGAGCGGGAAGGCGGGGTGGCTAGCGGGTCTTACGCAGAGGCTTAATGATGGAGTCCATGGCGTGGACCACTCCATTGGTGGCCATTATATCGCTCTCTGTCACTGGCACCTTGTTGACATACAAGGTGCCATTTTTCTGTGGGGGGTGAGTGGAGGTTTGGACCATGTGAGAAAATAGTCAAACTTCTCAACGGAACTTTTTGCAGTTGTCCAACAAATGACTGGTACCCCTTACCACTCCTATCTACTACCAAGCTTACTACTATCTCCCACACCAACTACTACAAAACTCAAACAACTTAAATATACTCCTGCCATTACACTATCCAGCACTGCTACTCTACTAATTTTGCTAGTACTACCTATATAAATGCTAATTTTACTACTTGTTTTATTTTTTTATTTTGTACTATAGTAGTATAGTAATAGCATGCCCCTGCTCATTTTATCATACAACTGCCACTTGTAGTACTGCTTTTCCTCCGACCACTAGTATTATGAGTACTACTGGTAGTAACCCTACTTCCCCGAGTACCGCCCCTGCTCACGCCCTTCCGGCGCCCTTCTTACCACGCTCAGCTCCAGCTTCTCCCCGTGAAGTGGCTGCAGCCTGCTGTGGGAGCCCGCCCCTCCGCTAACCACCAGCTCCTGGCCCATGTGGTACTTCAGCAGATTCACCAGCTGCTGAGTGTTACCTGCCGCATGGAGAGGCCGCATTGGATGTGCCCAAACCAATGTGAGAATGTAGCCCTGTGTATCAAGTTAGGCCATCATTTAACAGTATGGTAACCCCAGCTAGGTCTGTGGCACTCTGTTCTTATCATCTGCAGTAATAGTACAGTATTTCATTATTCTGGTCCATGATACTGAGGCCATGGTAGACTATTCAATAATCCCTGCGAGTCCACTTCACATTCCAAAATAAACACCTGATATTAAAATACAGTTTATGGCTGGATATGCAGTATTCCATGGAGTCTGAACATAAAATATGCTCAAAGAACTGACTCAACCTCACCACTGAGTTCTGGTAACAGAACAAATTAGCTGGATCAGAAATGTAAAAACTTTCTACAAAACAAACAAACAAACAAACAAACAAACAAACAAACAAACAACACAGATGTAACAGGTATTCTATCTACATAACAAAATAAGTGTCTTATACCACCTTAAACAGATGATTATTATATACAGAATGCTGTATCTTTTATTTTTACATAATTATACAATTTGCCACATACCTTGGAGCACTTCAGTTGTATTAAAAAAACAGATAGCACTGAATGTCAACTATCATTGCTGTTTATTTCTTATTAATATTTGTATGCTTTATTAGCTGTGCCTTGGCATTCTCCTGTACTTCGCTGAATAGGATTGAATAGAGCGCAATGTGTGAGGCCATTCAGAGCCTATCCCTGTGGTATTAACAAGCACAACATCCCATCTAACAGCACAGATGACATCAGCACTGCACTGTGTGTGCTCAGGGCCTGCTGGTGCAGGACACTGCGTCTGGGAAGCGTAGCAGCCCAACAGAAACCACACAAGCTGTTGTAACTTTTATTGAACACGCTACGTAACTTTATTTAAAATAATACTGTTCAGTGCATTTGCCTCAGATTTACATAAAGAAACGCTAGATAAACCTGTTACCTGTTAAAAACGTCTTTCCTGAAGACAAATTACAAACACTACAGAAAAATTGCACTGGAAAAAAAATAACATAAATCACGCCACCTCCAAAACTGTGTATCGAAATCCTTCTAAATCCTATGCTACATTCATCACCTGCCATTATGGACACTGGAATCTTAACAGATACAGTCATCAGTCATTATTGTTAGCTACAAACAAAACTAGAATTATAACACTAGCAGCTGTTTGGCAGCAAAGCCAGTCTGAAGTGCTGAGTCAGGGTGACTGCCTATGGGCGGCATGCGGCCGGGTTTGAGGGTAAAAGATTTCCAGTGGGGGTTGGGGCCTCACAAGGAGAAATGGTGTAGGATGCAGGCCCAGCTAGTGGAAACATGACTCACAAGGTGGAAGCCTGCTTTGATGCCTGCATGGAGACTAATGGTGGACACAGGACAAGACAGATTACCTCACAGCTGAGGCCTGGGCACTCCAGGCAGCCTGGAGCAAATTATTTCCCACAAAAATGATACAGTACATTGGTGAGCCACACAACCAACCCTGAGTCAGAAATTATTTTGTGCTGATTCTCCAGATGAGATTCTACTGCTAAGGAAACAGAACACTCAAACAGGGGACGGTCCTTAGGAAATGTTTCCAGTTGCTAGGAAACGGCGACTGTCATTCTTTGTAAAAGATCAAAAGAAGAATGACAAACTGTGGGCAAGTTTAGGGGCTACGAAGAGCCGGAGGTGACCAGCCGAAATACGTCACTCGTTTTGGGCCCAAGACCAGCACAGCTGAGGCCACGTAGGCGCTGGGCAGATTTCAGGCATCTTCACAGAGTTATTAAAGCGAGAGGCTTCCCTTGAAAATGAAACTCCATCAGCAGAAAGCAAGCCTTACACACTGCATGCAGACATCTAGCAGATTTTCAAGTTTGTAAGTACGATTCATTTTCCCAGAAGAAGTCATAAAACAGCTGCTAAAGATAGTAACAGATAAGACAATGGGCCTTTTCTCTACATTACTTTTTAAAACTTGTTTCTTTTAATTAATGATCTCCTGCTGGAAATATGCCAGACACATGTTATACTGCTGAGAAGAATAGACGTTTTGTACCCACTTCCTCGTGGATTTATTTTCCTGAATAAAGAGATTAAAATAAAGGCGAACCACACATGGCCCGAGAGACCAATTCCTGGAACACCCCTATGACCCACAGCTCTGCCTAAATTTCCCCTTACAGTCCAAGTACAAACAGAATTTTCCCTTCCCTCTGCGCCCTTTATGTCGTATTGATGGTCTAGAAAGACAAACACGCCTTTCACTTGCTACCAAAGGGTACCTCCTGACGCTATGCTGTGCAGTGTTTACCTGGCAGGAAATACACACCATTTATATCAGGAGATGTGGTTCTGGAGGTGCTGGGCCATAAACCTTCAGTCCGTGCTCTGTATTTTGTATGGCTGCAGCTTAGTAATGATCTGACATGTCGGTTTATGCTGAAGTGGCTGCAGCTTACCCCACAATCCCAGAGGCCACCGTGACACCGTTTGTTTGGGCAAAATCATGGCTGGTTTCTTGCCAGTCATGAGAGAGGTAGGAGCTTGGTACATTGGCAGGGGGCCTGCTAGAGCAGAAAAGCAGCGGCAAATTACCCATAATCCTGTTCCGCTCTGTTGAGCTCATGCTCTGGAAAGCCACGTTGGTAGGAGCGAAGACAGTGAAGGACCCCTTCTGGTTCAGCAGCTCAGTCAGGCCTGCCTTTTGTATCTGGTCTACCAGTATGCTGAAAGAGTAACATCAATCATCACACATCTCTCACATTCCCATCGGCAACATAAACGAAACTTAAATCCTCCAGCTCGACCCGCTGCAGGTTTATTCGAGGTGATATTTGATGACTTGGGGGAGATCCCAGCTACATCCGAGAGCCGAACCAAGTTAGGTCGTGTTGCCTCTCGAGCGAAAGAACAGCAGAAGATGAACAGTGGAAGATGAGGACACAGCTCTTTGTTTCCAATTGAGAGACACCCGGAGAGAGGGTGTGGAGCAGCTGCTCCGGTCCCACACAACTCTGCTAAAATCATTAAAATAATGCACTGCCAGTTCTCATTCCACTGAGATTTTATGATCATTTAGTCTTAAAGGTAACTGCAGGCTTTTTAAGATGATGTCATACAATATAATTATGATGTCATTCGTAGGTTATCAGCATTTTGCATCTAGCAGTTTTTGCGTTATAAAGTGTATTTCAACTCCAGGCCTGAGCAAAGCATTGCATGCACTGTCACCCCCAGAGAATGTTCCAGGTACCTGAAGCGGTTGTCCGCCTTTAGCGCATCCATGACGGTCCCCATTGGTGGGCTCAGGACCTTGTCCACGGTGAACAAGGTGGCAAAGCGGCCAGTCTTGTCATGGGCGGCAATGCAGGCATTCTCGATGCACAGGTTCTGGGTTGGGGAACAGGGGGATTTGAGAGATCACAGGGTCATGGTGACATCACAGGTTCCTGGGCTGCAGGCTTACACATGGTCCCTAGAGAAGGGCCAGGACCGGGGTGGGACCCAGAAGGGAAACAGCCGAGGCTACTACTTTCCATCACCGAGTGGAAACATGAGACTGCGGGAATCTCAGCCACAGAGAAAGTCACCACTCACAGGAAACGTTTCGTTTAAAACATGCCAGTCATAGCTGAAGTACTGAGCTTCCCTGCAGTACGACCTTCAAGCAATGAAAATATCATCAGTCAATGTGAAAACCAAGTTTCTGGTGATTAGCCTGTGCTAAAAAATACAGATGTAATTCATACGCCCTATGGGGCAGTTTTCCCCATAATCTTCTCGAAAGTATCTGTCATGGTTACTTTTGGGGAGCGTGTGTGCAAACCAGCCTAGCATGCGTATCAGCCACTGCACCTGCTAGAACTCAAAGACAAACGACCTAACTGGGTACATGCAGTCTGCCAAACGGGTAGGCCATTCTCTGGCCCTTCTGTTTGCTCACATTGCGGTAGACAAACACTCGGAGCTCCAGCCCTCCGAGGGTCTCCACTTTCTGTCCATCATACAAGTGCTTGGAGGACAGCTGCGTCTTCAAAATGTGGTTCCTCAACAGCTTCTTGTTCTCAGAGTTGAGCGTCATGCTGCCTGATGAAGCAGAGATGCTGGCATGAACACTGTAATGGGTGACTGATCAGGCAAGATTAGACCCTACTGTTCAGTCTATGGAATGGCACTGCAGAACTGTCCCATTGCAGCAAAGTGCTAACCCAGTCATTGTTTCTACTACAGCAGAGCATGAACTGCGACACGTTGCGGGCATTCCCATTGCTAGGAATGGTGTCTATCCTCACCTTTGAAGGCTTCATTCTGAGGAGCCAAGAGGGTCAAATGTTCAGAGCCAGACAGGTGAGACCTCAATCCAGCATCAACAAAAAGCTGGGTGGCGATGGTCAGTGGAGAGCCCTGGGCCAGTTCTAGCAGGGTCTTGGCTGCAAATTGAACCACATGAATGCAGTGGGTAAATTTTGAGAGAGTGTACAACCTGTGTTTATAACTCCCAATTTCACAGGCCTCTGCCAGTAGGATGTGGGCTGGACCCATAAACATCTCATACCAAATACATAAGCTCTCCTCTTAGCATCTGCTTTACGGTGGTAAATTTACACGCGATAGTTCTTTCTGCTTTCTATTTCATTCACGATTTCTTTTACATAAAGAATATCAGCAATGCTTGGTCATGTTTCGCAGGGTTGTATCGTACCCGAGTCAGGGATAAGCAGCTCGTTGATGTAGTGGATGACACCATTGGTTCCGAGCACATCTGTTTTAGTGACGATGGCCTTGCCGTTGAGGGTCATGTCACTGCCATCGCAGCCCACTTCAAGTACGGTGCCCTGCAGGGTCTCCAGGGGGGTGCCAGCCACAATAGACTCCGAGCACTGAATGTTCTTCAAGATGTGGTAGTTCAGCAGGTCTAGACGAAACACAAAGAGTGGCCTTTGCAGTTACAGACTGTCAAAAAACTTAAGGATGAGTTTATTTCTTTGTAATATTTTTTGACTTTGAAGGTCTCTAATCTTCATTATAATCTAACAAAATCATGCTAGCACCCACGCAGATTAGGTACACAATGCTGCTGCACTACAATGCTCTGAAAACCTCTCACTCACAGCCATGTCCATATAGGTAAGACCTTCACTGGGGAATTCTGAATCTGCAGAGCACTAACCTCTCAGAGCAACAGGGTCGCCTAGAATCCTGGTCAGAGTTTCATGCGGAATCTTCTCGAAGGCTTCATTGGTTGGTGCGAACAGAGTGTATTCACCATTGCTCTCCAGCACAGAGGTCAGGCCAGCGGCGGCCACTGCGGTCTGAGACAAATGGAGGCACACCCTCACACAGATCTCTTACTTTAAGGTCGTGTCCCCATAAACAGTAAAGCCGGCAGCAGACAAGGCTACCTCATTGCTTAAGCTTTTTCAGCAGACCTTGCCAAAGAGTTACCTAAGTTCCAGTGATAGAGCTCCAATAATGCAACACAATGAGCTGACAGTGTGCATTCCAGCTCTTAACTGTGTTAATCTATCATGGGGATCTGCATCACAAAAACGGATATGTCTGTCAGAAACATAAGCTTCTGTGTAAATATATGCTTATGATAAGCTGAGCTAAACTCACCCGTAGGGTTTCCAAGTTCTCATCGGTGTCAATGAAGGAATGCATGTCATTGGTGATGGCTGTGATGACTCGGTCAACTACGTGCACAATCCCATTGGTGGCATGCTGGTCTGTCTTCACCAGGCGGGCACAGTTCACAGTGATAACCTAGCGAGAATAAGTAACATTGCCCATAACGCATCATAGCAATGCCATGAAGGTACCCTACCTCTGTGTTTTCGACAGCAGTGTTTTAACCCAGTGTTTCCCAACCCAGTCCTCAGGGAACACTGCACAGTCCACGTTTTTGCTCCCTTCCAGCTCCCAACCAATCAGGAACACCGAATACCTGGTACAGGTGTGCTGGGAGCTGAGAGAAATCAAAAACGTGGACTGTCTGCTGTTCCCTGAGGACTGGGTTGGGAAACACTATTTTAAGCCACTCAAATCCAAACATGATGGGTAACAGTTCACATCAACAGCACCTTCATAATATCTTTATAATGCATTAATGTATATTTCACGCCACTTATGAATGTTTTATGAATGCATTATATAAGTGCATTGAATGTTCTATGAATGCAAAATAAATGCATTATGAAGGTGCAGTTAATGTAAAGCATTACTACAAGATCTACTCAAAACTGAACCTCGCCTCTCCAACGAAAATTCAAAGAGTTAAAGTTTAAGCAGTGAAGACACCAGCTGGGAAATCAAACTTCTTAATAACCAGGGTTGGGGAAGTTACTCACAAAAGTAATCCATTACACACATGTTCAGATCTAGAAAGTACAAATCCAGATCAAGGTTTTATTTCAACCAACCAGTTAAGTACTCTGTGACTCTTTATATGCAACTGGTTGGTTGAAACAAAACTTTGGTCTGGATTTGTACTTTCTAGACCTGAACTTGTCTGTAATGGATTATTTTTGTGAGTAACTTCCCCAACACTGTTAATAACGCATCTTAATCCATCATTGAAGGCTACCAATGAATGGCAATGTTGCCTGAGCCCAAGCACAACTGGAAGCCAGTGTAGTGAAGGGCATGACTCACTCCATTGGAGTAGTGGTGGATGTGGACATTGAAGTCCTGGTACATGGATGAGTAGGCGGAGTTGTGCTTGAGATCATCGGAGGTCAGGCGCCGGTTGACCATATGGTAATGCAGAGCGTTGAGCAGCTCAATGTTGACGTTGCTCACAAGCGCATCCAAGATTTCCTGAGAAAGTGAAAGATGAATATTTACCTTCCTTCTGTGCTGTCAATACTCACGTTAAAGAGAACCCTTCACACATCCATGCTAGTAGCCTGAGCTCATATTTGCAACAAAATGCAAAAAATATACATTATATTAATATATTAATTAATTTCCAAAAGTAAGTACTTTATGTAAACAAGCACTTCACTCAAATCCAAAAGCACAGAAGTAACAGAAAATCATTCTAGGTATTATTATGATTCACCATTAGGACAGCAGAAAGGTAAGGGAATATGACTTGTAACAAGTATAGCTCCAGTCCAATTGTCCTACTGGTATGGTTATGACCTATGACACCCCTGTGCATCTTGGCATTTCTTTGAGGAAAGGCTGTAATTAATTAACTGTGTTTGCACTTTCAGCCGACATGGAGGGTCAGTGGGCAGTGCTGTAGCCTCACACCTTTTGGGGTGTGGTTTTGATTCTTGCCCACGGCTCTGTGTGAATTTGAATGTTCTCCCCTTGTTTGCACAGGATTCCGCCTGCAACTCTGGCTTACCCCTGCAGCCCAAATGCATGGCTCTAGGTGAACTGGTGCTCTGAATTACCCATAGTACCACAGTATGTGTTCCGGGGTAGACTGGCATCTAATCTGAGGTGTCTTCTGGGAGAGGTTCCAGGTTCAGTGAAACCCTGCACTCAAACAAGGAGTGATGGAGAATGGTTTGTGCTGTTAATAAAACTGATTATCTATTTTGGACAGATCTGTATATCTGTCGTGGATAAGCAGCTATGAAGAATAAACGGATGTAAGAAAGGATGTTCAATCTCAGGGCATTTTACTTCCATTGTGCCATAAATAGTAATACGATAACAGTAATATTAGAATGGAACTAGCAGATTAACTTGTAAACCATTCCGTGTTTTTGGCAGAGATGCACAAATAAAATAAGACAGAAAACAATGTATTATTCATCACTCTCAATCAATCGGTTTGCACAGATTACCATAGAAAACACTGAAATTTAAACTCCATCCCACTTGCTCGGTGTTGAGCCTCATCTGCATGATGTGACCAATTGACTAATTCAACAAACTGACTTGGCTCTAAGAGCCTACCAGCCATCTTTGTATCTTTGGAGCAGCCCCAGTAGATCGCATTATACCATAGTGCTGTTGAATTCGCAAATGTGATTGGTCAGAAATGTGTTGACTTATTTTCTATAACCTCAGGCATTGTGTCAGCCAGGCAAACCACAGTAGCATTGGCAGAAAAGAGTACTTCTATGAATAAATGCGTTTTGCAATGCATTTACCCTTACTTAATTCACAACTTACTCAAAAATCTGCATATGCAAAAGTCCACTAGGATACAGGCTGAAGGCTGATTTTGTGGATGGACAAAGCTATGAATTGAAAGAACATATAATTTTCCCCATTGAGGAATGTCGTGGACTCACGGCAGACAGGGCTTCCCAGGCCGTGTTGCTGGGGGCAAAAAACGTGAAGCTCCCGGGCCCCTCGATCTCAGCCTTGAGCTCGGCTCTCTCTGAGTACATCTGGGTAGTGGTGGCATCAACCACGCCCAGGGTTCTGTAGATGTTCACCAATGGGAGAGCTGAAGAAGAGATGCAAAAAGAAGAACGAAACTAATCAAAAAACACTGGCACCTTTCATCAAGGTGAGCTTGCAGGGGCTTCATTGGCTGCTGTTTTTAGGGGCGTCTTCAGCTAGGCTTGGGCGGCATTGCGGTCATACACGGTATTTTTGATATATCTCACTATTTTGACTCTGCAAATATTGATGATTTCAATATACCCTTGAAATTCCATATACCATGTGATGGGTCAGGATGGTATCATGGTTTGAAAAATGAGGTACCACCCAGGCATAGCTTCAGAAGACTGTATTTGGCATCATCTGACCTGCAGGACAGCCTTTCTCTCCAGGTATCCTCTCATAGCCTGGGCAGCATTCATAGGTGATAACCCTATAAAAGAAAGCACACCGATCTAAAGCTCAGAATGCTGATGAAGTCGAGAGCTAGATGAGGGATTCTACCAAGAGCAGAGTGGAAAGCTAGCGAAACTGTCCCAAAAACACGAAAGCTCCCTCATACAGTCCAGCTTCAGGTGAATTTAGTTAGGAGCTGCAGATCTCTGCCCAGGAAACCTGTTTAATCCTGAAAAAAGCAGAACCACATGTTTCCATAAATGTTAAGGAAGACACATCATTTTTAATTTTTGTGGTGGCACATCCAGAATAAGTGTCTTTGCTGATAAATGACCATTCAAACTTGTCCAGAAATCTTTTTTTTAATATAAATAAATGTCTTCAGCATCATACATATTGTCAAAACAAGGAAGCTAACATCATCTGTTATCCATTTCCCAAGTCATTACTTCAGGACCATTACCACATTGTCTTGCTTTAAGTGGCAGTGAAATCATTTTCACCATAAACGTCATTTATTTACATTTTTTACATATCTCCTCTAGAATAAATATTTTTAGTAGCAATGACTGTGGCGATGAATCTTAAGTGGCAGTTACATGGGACCTTGCCATACCCCAATAATTACATCAGTTGATCTTGGTTCAGTATTTAATTAGTTTTAAGAGGATACTTTTGCCACAAATAAACAAGTTGTTTCACAATTGCTTAAACTTGGTTTTATAATAATGTAACAGAGTGCAAAAGCCTGACTTTAGGTCACTGGCGGTCTCATCTCAGAAACTACAAATCATGGGCTGAGTGAGTTTTGGAAATGTGCTCGTCCGTTATGGAATGCTTCATGGAAAAAGATCAAGTCTAAAGTAAAATCATCTTATCTTGGCTCCTGTTTTGAACATGCAGTCGCTTAGTGTCCTTTTATATGTAAATGTCCTTTCTGATATTCTCTGACTGAACCAAAAACGAAGTCATTGGTTGGCCAGATAAAGCTGGACAGCTGTGCCAGGTCAGGAAGTGCATATGAAACATATCAAGAATGTTTACAAGCCTGGCAGTAAAACGGACTGAAAACGGCACAGAAAAAACACACTGGTCGATTTGTGGCATGGATATGCATCTAAACTGTTTAGGATACAGAAAGCGATCTGAACAGAGAAAAACAAAAGATGTTTTCAATCCTATTTTTCTCCAGTTCTGGCCACAATGTTCTTCATCTGAGCATGAATAAAAATGAATAAAATTTAATATAAAAAAAATTATATAATGCCCAGTCTGAAATGCTGGGCATGCTGGTATGTGAAGCCCATGTTAATGAATCACGTTATCCTCCATTGTTCTCAAACACACCCAGACCAGACATGGCTAGGAATGGAAAATATTTCCATTCCCCCCCATTACACCTCCCCCCCCCATTCTTTGAGCAGTGTTTCTCAACTTGGTCCTTGGGGACCCCCAGACAGCCCACATTTTTGCTCCCTCCTGGCTGCCAGTAGCAAAAATGTAGACTGTCTGGTAGGGAGGAAAACGTGGACTGTCTGCGGCTCCCTGAACCGGATTGGGGTAACACTGCTTTGGAGTATACACTGGCGTTTCTGAATGGGACAAACGAAACTCTGGATGGGGGAGGGGAGCAGAGAGACGTCAGATTCCGCTGCCAGCACTCACCTGAAGGTCATGTGAACAGGCGACCTTTGTACAGCTGCGGGCACATGGTGCTGAAAGAGCTCCATTCAGAGGGGGTTCCAGCCAACGGGGCAATAACAAAGTGGGGAGATGGGGGGGAGGGGCAAAGAGGCACGCACACGGCTCCCGGCAGGAGGCAGGAGCAGTGGCTAAGGATGTGCATGGGTGAGAGGCATCAGGTTCCCAGGAGAGCAGGGGCCCACTTCTGCTCTGCAAACTTGTCACGGACTAGGTGCTGCTGGTGGGTTGCTTGATGTTTTTTATGCGGGAACAAGTGGTTTGTAAAAAAACAATATATATACGCACAGACACAGACACACACACACCTCATTTTTGAAAATTAAGCACCCCCCCCCCCGAGTGTCCGGTGGGATCCTACTACTCTAGTGAAACCGTATCATCTCTAAGAAAGACACTGAGCCCTAGTGGCTCCAGCATAACGTCCAGCTGAATAAATACAGTAGAAACACTACTAATGTGCCACTCCTCCGTGCTTAAGTGAGCGCGGCCAGGCCTCAGCATGGAAAAGGCCACCATCACTAATATTCAATTCAATTAATCTTCTGGAGCGTGTTTCACAACAGTCTCCCCAAGGCACCTGGCAACCCATCAGTGCATCATGTATACAGAAATGTGCATGAAACAGGAAAAGGAGACCGGACAGAATTCCAGTAGACAGTGGAGGAGAGGATATTATTTAGCTAAATTCCTCCTGCACAAAGCAGTTAGTATTGATGCCTTATGCTGTGTGGAACAAGTTGAAGCCCTGGAATGCAATGGGAATTAATTACAATTTAGCCTCAAATGCGCTAAATCACTGGATCAAACAAAGCGTACCCTCGATTACACAGCTGTTTCCTGACTTCCTCTCATTTCATGATTACGAGGTTCAATGCCCCTCCTTGTGATACAACCTCCAGACGATACTTCCACAGTATGACAAATCTGGAAATCATTTAAAATTAGACCCAATGGGACAGAATTAAGCTGATTGTAAAATGTGGAACATTAAAAAAAGCCCATCCCTGGGAGTTAATCCAAGGACTTTGGCCAGACTGGATTTCGGAGCTGGTATTATAATCAAAGCGCAGTGTGGAGGTTATCTGAAAATATCAAGGCACGCCATACGTGCAGAGACTCATCCACAATTCACAACATCGTCAGCTCAAGAAAGAGCGTCAACCGATTATCAAAACAGACGGCAAGTCAAAGCTCCCCCTAACATCAGCAATGACGGTAGCCATAGATTTCTAACAAAACAAAGAAGTGGAGGCACATAATTCAAGCGCTGTGCGCCTCCAGTTTCCCGAGTGGCAGGACAAGCTGTCTAGCAGCTAGCAGAAGAAGGACCAGTTTCCAGGTGCCGTGGAGCTCATGGGCTCTGGAGCAGAGGTATATCTGCTTATTGCATTTGTATTTCCCCAGTGGGGAAGCTCTTCTCCTGGTTTGGGATGGATCCAAGGTAACAGAATGTGATATGAGCAGAATTAGGAGTGAGGTCTTGGCTACCTGGACCTGAACTGACTTGCTTTAAAGGAGAATGATATTATTTAAATGGAACCTTTATGCAGTGAAATAAATTGGGCCGTTATGAGGAACTTCTTTGGCAATGTTGGGGAAGTTACTCACAAAAGTAAAACCAGTTGAGGACTCTGTAACTGTGACTCTTTATGCTCAACTCATTGGTTGAAACAAAACCTTGGTCTAGATTTGTACTTTCCGGACCTGAGCTTGGATTCACTTTGGATTACTTTTGTGAGTGACGTCACCTACACTGCTCCTCAGCAAGTTTGTGGCACAAGAGAGCTTCAAGTTGCTTGGCAGAATGGTTAAGGGACAAAGAGCCAAGGACCCGTGTAACAAGGTAGCATTCTGTGATAAGTAACATGAAAGTTCCTGGAGCAGAGACACAGTACTGTACCTAAATGGGCTAAACAGTTATTGCAACACGGGATTGGTTTTGCACTTGAATTATACATGACATTATACTTGATTTTGAAATTCAGAAAAAAATGAATAGGCTTGAATTTTTGACTATATTAATACATTATATATTTGTTATAGATGCTTATATGATGGTGACTACTGGAATAAGATTATCCATTTGCAGAACTAAATATATATTTTTTCAGTCCCTAGCATATGAAAAGGGCACAAAGAATATTTGTTTATATTAACAGAAACTATCCTGATAATTTACGTTCTGAGTCGCACACATAACCAACTGTCCTCACACAGCAATTTGTGCATGGAAAATCACCCCACCCTAACAAGAGGCCTACTGGGGTCAGGCTCCATGGAAGCCCCCCCCCCCCCACCTGGAGAACAAACTGCACAAAGACAGGGATTGTTTGCCTGTTTGCAGAGCGGACTCCGAGGTGCCTTCCAAAGCTTAGGTACCTGGAAGCCCCAAGGGGTCCTTTAAAGATGCCTGAAAATCATCTGCGGTGAGAGCCAATGGACGACTCGCACGGAGACCGATGGACGACTCACACGGAGACCGATGGACGACTCGCAAGGAGACCAATGGACGACTCGCACGGAGACCAATGGACGACACGCACGGAGACCAATGGGCGACTCGCACGGAGACCGATGGACGACTCGCACGGAGACCAATGTACGACTCGCACGGAGACCAATGGACGACTAGCACGGAGACCAATGGACGACTAGCACAGAGACCAATGGACGACTAGCACGGAGACCAATGGACGACTCGCATGGAGACCAATGGGCGACTCGCATGGAGACCAATGGACGACTAGCACAGAGACCAATGGACGACTCGCACAGAGACCACTTTCACATGCGAGTCCTCCCTTGGAGTCGCTGGAAGAGAGCTACTCCTTAGCTATGCAGAGTCATAGCAGTCGGGAAGACACAATCGGCGGTCCTTTCTGGAGAAGGTCCCTGCTGCCCTTAGGAATGATTCATTTGCGTGTGCAGACGAAAGTGACTGCTTTCTAAAAGCTATTGATCAAATATAGCAACACGGTACCTCAACTGGTTGAGCATTTCAGACAGAGTAAAAACGCATTTACATTATTAAAGTTCTGAATGATCTGTCCGTACAATAAAATTCGACTGTAAGAGTTTCACATGACTGCAGCACCCTACAGATGGTCATATGAAAACGTCTCTGCAGGATTGTAATTTTTTTCCAATTACATTTATCTAAGAACTAATATTATATTTATTTATATAGCAGATGCTTTTACCCAAAGTAACAAGTACGTGTGGGGGGGAGGGGGGGTCAGAGAGCGTAGAACAGCCAGTCCTTGGAGAAGTCGGGGTTAGGGGCCTTGCTCAAGAACTCAGTGGTGATAGGGTTACTCTGCCGGATATGGGATCTGAACCAATAACCTTCACAGACAAAGGCATAGATCCAAAACTCACTGAGTGACACAGGGGCCTTGAGTGTACAGGGCCCTGAGTCACTAAAGCTCCCCAGAAAGTTTAATAGGGGTTAAAGGTCATTAGCCTGTGTTTTGTTGACTGTCTTGGCCAATTCGACACTGCAGTATCAGGTGCTGTACTGAAATTCAAAGAACTAGCTGTCGATTACCTGATGCAGCCAGGCTTCAGTGTTGCTAATCTTGCTAAAAGGCTCCATCTTGCTAAAAGGTACTAGCAAGCCTATAGACTGACGTAGGAAAGCATTATTCTAAGTAGGCCTGGTGTCAGAAAAAAATATTGTTTAAAATATATAAGTAAATAACATTAAAAATGTTATCAATATATCTAGTGGGGCTGAAAAAAACACTGTGAAGATATAGCAAAAACAAGCCAAAAAATTGTGTATATAACTATTTCAGGAGCTGCTACTGTTCAATGTAGCATCAGTTGTGGATTATTGTCATAAATTGGAAGTCACTCACATCCCACAAAAAGCCCATAGTAGGCAGCCATGCATTCACCTGCAGCCAGTCGTGCAAGAAACCCATGCATCGAGGCATGCACAGATCCCACGCAGCCAACCATGCATCAAACACCTTCCCAGTGATGCATGTGCGCCATGCATCTGGCCAGCAATCAGGTGGATATGTAGCTGTGCTGATAGTAGAAACCATGTCCATTGCACTGAAAAAGGCATCTTGTAAGCAACTAAAATAAATGAACTTTTTGATCTGCATATAGTGGCATCATCCACTTCATATGTTGGGTTTAAACCTCAATAGCTGTCTCAGCACAATCAGTTCAGCATCAGTTAAATATATCAGCAATTATTGTTGACCAGAAATAAACCAGTAATCTCCCTGATCCTTAGAGCCCATTTTTCACTAGGACCAAAAATAACAGCTGATGCTGATGCACGCACCACTATACTGCTGAATAATACTCAGTTAAAAAGCCATTACATAATTTCAATGCTGTCACATAAGCAAGTACTCCAGTATTCTATGACCAAGCCATCTATTTTATAATGAATTGATAAAGGAATGTACTTCATAAGCAAAGAGTAAAAATGACGCCCATGATATAGGGTTAGGGTTAGGGTCCTCAAGCATCTCTCATGGCCGCTTGACACTCCTTCTCTCCAAAGGACATCTCTCCCAGCAGACTTCTGACCCACGCCTGCCCCAGGTTATCCTCCCCGTCACTGGAATGTCAGTCCGAATGACTATGAATACACTCGGCCTCCCCACTGAAACGTTAGACGCGACGTCAATCAGAATTAGCATGTGCCAATACCGGCGGCACTCAGGGGTCATTCCAGACTCACGCCTGTAATCGGAGCCCTTGGCTTCTCCCTCTCAGGTGCTTAAACTGTACTAGGTCACTACTGGATGGAGTGCATAATGAAAAGAGTAGCACATGGTACCCATTACAAGCTCAAGCGAGCCCCCTGCCCTCTTAATTCTGCCAATGATGGACCCAGCCTCCCTCAGACCTCTCCACTCGGCATTTGGTAGAGTTACAGGGCTGTATAACTCTGTGTAAACATGCAGGTATGTGGAGCTCAGAAGGGGATTTTCGATCTATACATAAGTGGTATCAAAACGGGATTAAAGCACCACAGGTATCAGGCAACATCATGCCATTGGCTCCGAACGTCACACCATCACTGCATTTCCTTTGTCGCTGACTATACATATCCGAGCAGAGCTTTTTAACCAAATGCAATGATTTCAATAAGAACCTTGTCGATTTCTACCTGTAAAAATATTCCATAGTCCTTGACATCTCCTGTAAACCTTCAGTGGTGAAAGTTCAGTGTCAGTGGGAGAGTTTGACAGAGAAGCTTTTATTTATCATTGCCAGAAAGAACAGTCAAACTGACAGTGAGCATTATTCCCATCGCATAACAACATGTATGTAACAGCTGTGGATAACTCTCCAAAAAAGGTTCTACCTAGCTTTAGTTTTTAGTTTAGTTTTTTTTATTTTACTCAAGAGGCTACATTTCTAATTGACAAGCATTTATCCACAAACAGACTACCTGCTTTACATGTTTCATATAGAAACTTGACTAATTCATTGCCTGATTTAAATTTGTACAAAATCAGTAGGTGTGGGGGGGGGGAATCTTTATTTAAAGCATCTTCTATTGACGGTCATCAGGCATTCTTGTGTTGATTATTTATCTTCCGACTAGATAAATAAATATATTTAACAAACTTTTCTTTTTACAGTCGGACCAACTGACCAGAGTGAACTGGGTCAGTACCATTAAAGTTTGTGTTCAGGACTAGCTAGGCTATTTCGTGCTCCACAAATTCATGTTAGTTCAACACAGTTTACAGTTGTTCGACATATTTGCACGGCCTGATGTTTGCATAAGAGGCAGTCTAATGGGAAACATGCTGAGGACCTTCTGAAACTGAGAGTATGTCACAACACGTGCAAGAAATTACTCCAGAAGAAGATAGCAAGCAGTGTGATACTGTGGCGGCTGTGACTCGGGAGATTCTCCATGTTTCAGAATCACTGTACTTCTGAGGAAATGTGGACTTGTTCCGGAAAACTAGTGTATTCAGTAAGCTCTAGATGAGATAGAACAAGCAAGCACAATGTCTTCCTGGACTGCTAAAACCTTCATAAAATTCTTGATAATTAAGACATACTTAACTACATTCAGTGCTATAAGACAAACCCATTCTTCATTATTATTATTAGTAGTATTATTAAATTCAAGCCATGCAAGTATTAAAATAATTTCAGCGACAAGCAAGAAATCAAATCAAACAGTGAGAGAGATATTACGAGGTAACTCATCTGGCAGAAGGTCTCAGTGACTTTGTATAGAGTTTGTATAATAATTGTATATTCTTTTAATAATGAAACTCCCTGACCAGGATAGGCAGATGGAAGAGGGATGGACAGATGGATAATAACAGAGTGCAAGGACAGGCTGCTTAAATACTCCCAGAAAGGTGGAGTTGGCACGTTGTCTGCGGCACACTACAAAAATGGAGCCCAACCATGTCAAAAAGAGACATCACTAACACTTCTGTATGAGGGGAACAAGCTTATCCGCAGGAAAACGTTAATAGGACATTTGTGCTGTTGAATTCTGTTCAACTTCTCCTCTGTTTTGGAGCTCAGCATTTGGAGTAGCCCAAAACAGAAAAACTTTCCACAAAGCTTGACAAAAAAAAAAAAACAACCAGCTCAAGGCCAAGAGTAGCCAGCGTGGGTTACGCAGATGGCAGTTCACATTTGTCTAAATTCTGCTTATGACAGTAGGAGTTCGTTTCATCAGCATCTGGGCGCTTTATTGCATTTGCAGAGTGATACAAAGACTGAAACTCAAGGCATTTAGATTTGCACTCGTAAGCATTAAACATCAGCAATTTCAACATATTTTGGAGAACACCTTGCTTTATTTTCCAGAGAAACTTTTTGGACTGAATCATCATCGATTCTGCTTTACTGGAACGAAACCGATCTATGCAGCAGTTCCTTAAAATTCAAAGAAAATGACTAAAACGTGCACATACAAGGGCGTAGATTTGCTCTGGACATTGGTGGGGACCTATGACTAAGTGGATTAAATTATTGGTGGGGACATT
>JAODKN010000002.1:10111376-10122076 GCA_026774425.1 Petrocephalus zakoni
GTGGGGACATTTCAATGGTCGGAGGATATTGGTGGGGACACGTCCCCTCCGTCCACCCTAAATCTACGCCCCTGTGCACATACAGTACAATATGATCGCATGAGAAATACCGCACATTTGATTCGAGAATTCTTTCACGACTATAAATCATGTTGTGATCCGTCATTCCACAAACAGCGCGAAAATGACGAAGGTTTTATTACACTTTGTGGTCAATAACTTTCCCAAACCGCTTACTTACGTTGGTTTGCCGCAGATCTTCCGATGATACCATTGCTTGCAGTTGGTAAAATACTTCTTATTAGTGCCCTGCATCTGCTGCATCGCACAGACGTTGGGTCTAAAAAGTAACGGGACACGCGTAGTTAAACTTTAATAACACAATAAATGTACGTGATTTATTTACGTTATTTTTGCATGTCAAAAGTTATGTATATAGTATGCTAACGTTTAACATTAGTAACCACTATTATGTTCGTTTTCATACAGAACATGCAAACAAAATAAAATAAGCAAAAACTAAAATAAAGTCTGGGACAGTGTTTCGCAAAGTAATCAAAAACGTGGGCGCACTAGACCCAGGGAGAGTTTAGCGAATTAGCAAATTAGTCAATATTAAGAAATAGGTGCATTGAAAAACACAAAAGATGAATCAGTAATCGAAGCCCCCGCACTTTTGTGTAACCAAGACGAAGAGCTGCATACCCATGTTGTCTGCCTCTGATTCTGCTGTGCTGCAGGACTGACTGATACGGCGTCTTTGCGAGGCAAAAAGCCGCGATCAAGGATAGACTCAGAGTGAACAAGGTGAAGCGCTTCATCTTGCTCGCTTTCGGTGTTAAGCGTCCCTCCGAGCGCCGGTTAGGGTCTTGGGGGTTGAAGGTAACGCAAGGGACGCGTCTTTCATTTATAAGGAGAGAAAAGGCGCTTTGGCTCGGGGAGGGGCTTGAGAAGCTCCGCAATCTGAGATATTTTGGCGACGGCCTCTTGTACTGACATTATACTGATATTTATTAATGATGTGTATATCCCCTGTTGAATTTAAAGAGCTATAGGTTTGTTGTGCATTTGGACTTTTGCTGCAACATAAAAATAGAGACCAGATACTGTTTCATTATACTGAGTGCCAATCCCTCTTCGGGAATAATCAGCGAGAATTTTATTATTCTAATTATTAATCTATAATGGTATTGGTAGTGGCTGTAATTTTAAGGGTGGCCACCAGAGAAACAGAGATGGTTTCTCCTAGATAATATTGCCAAATATTTTCATTTGGGCTAATTGACTGTTGACGATGATTCTCTTGTAATTCAGAGCCCTTTCCTCTGGAGCAGTCAAAATACATAGGGTTTATTATTGGGGGATTAACTGGCTATTGGATAAACCCAATTGAATTGTTTAAGGTGTTTCCTGTCGTTTTTTTTTTTGTATTTTTGTGGCCATCCAGGTCCAAAGAGTAAAAATCCAAACCAGGATTTTGTTTCAACCAACTAGTTGAGCATACTTAACGCTTAATACTTAACTGGTTCATTGAAACAAAATCCTTGTTTGGATTTTTACCCACCTCTGGCGGTATTTTGCTGACGCTTCGAGTTGAATGCTAGAACAAATGTGGGGCGGCATAGTGGTGCAGTGGTTAGCACTGTTGCCTGACCCCTCTGGGACTCGGGTTCAAGTCTCTGCCTAGGTTCCATGCATGTGGAGTTTGCATGCTCTCCCTGTGTTGTTGAGGGGTTTCCTCTGGGTGCTCTGGTTTCCCCCCCCACAGTCCAAAAAGATGCTGAGGCTAATTGGAGTTACCAAATTGACCATAAGTTTGCATGTGTCAGTGTGCCCTGCGGTGGGTTATTCCCCTCCTCGTTCTTGTAGCTTCTGGGATAGGCTCCGGACCTCCCACGACCCAGAAGGATTAGCGGTTTTGGAAAATGGATGGTGTTTCTGTGGTATGTTGTACACTTCATTGCGATGGTGATGGAAAACCATCACAGACTAGCTACAGACCTGCATTTATGCAAGGTTAGCTGTAAACCACAGTGTAACCAGACTTTCTCTAAAGTACCGTCTAATGGGATGAGTAAAAAAAAAAACTGCAGTGTTTGGTTTACAGCTAAATCAGTTGTAAAACACCCTGTAAGCTTATCTGTGGACCACCATAATACAAGATAGCAATGGACTGCCATGTCGCAGGCTTGCTGCAGCTCACCGTCCAAAATATACACCCTCTGTAATGAAGAAAGCCTAATGCTTGCCAAGTAATTAATGTCGTAGGTGACTGATACTTGCACCATGTGTCTCTACAGCCCGAAACAGCTGCATTGCATGTCGACAAGGGCGTGACATCCATTTCAGGTCTTTGAGCTCGTTCGCTCCTGTCGCGATTTCTCTTTGATGACGGATCTAAGACTCGGCGGGACCTTACCAAAGATCACTGCACACTGCTGTTGCCCCCAGAAGTATTAGCATTAGTTTATTAGCAGCCATTAGAGGGACTGGGTTGATTGAGTTCTCTGGCACTGTTTGTTCCAATGAACGAGCCAAGATTGAGTCAGACAGTAAAAGTCTATATGAATGAGGGCCCTCGGGTGCGTCTCAAGGTTAAGTGGCAGCAGACTTCAGGAGCGAAACGCCGAGGAGAGCTCGTCCGTGTTTACTGTGCTCAATAATGAGCCCCTTCTTCCCCGGCAAACGCAAGTGCCGCCAGTCTCGAGGGCACTTAAGAGCGCGGCGTTGAGAAATCACTACTCCCCTCTACAGCGCCGGAAAAAGATGAAGGGGAAACCTTAAAAATGCCGGGGTGAAATTCTCGAGGTAACTCAAGACCCTGGTAAAGCCTAGGTCCTGAATTCCATGCCCCCCCCCCCCACCCCCTGCTCCTCTGCTGGGTTACGCTGATGGAGACGGTGATCATTTGTGAAGGGCCGCTGGCAAGAGGCGAGCGTTCAGCTGTAGTGCTGCGGACAGGAAACTTTGGTTAGTCATCTTGGATTCGGGGCCTTTCAATAGGCCCGTACTTA
Source organism: Petrocephalus zakoni (assembly GCA_026774425.1). Classification (NCBI taxonomy): domain Eukaryota; kingdom Metazoa; phylum Chordata; class Actinopteri; order Osteoglossiformes; family Mormyridae; genus Petrocephalus; species Petrocephalus zakoni. The sequence continues at coordinate 10,114,391 of JAODKN010000002.1, forward strand.
ATGTACGATTACAGTTTCAAGAATTTTCATTCCCAAAATCCCCAGCAGAAGAGAAACAATTTACCCTCTATATGATTTTTAACTTTCAAAAGAAAATGCATTCTCCAACATAGCGCACATTTAATGAAATGTTACTCATTTGCCTTTGTACCTGAATTTTTAATTGCTAACCGTCAGTGAGCTGAAGTTTAGCTGTTTTTGTACAGAGAGATGATGCATTTGAAACGTAATGGGGAATTAAGACTATAAAAGGCCCTTTGGCAAAATGTAATAAGATAACAGGCAGTTTTCTACTTTTGTAAACTAAAATGCCTTTGTGCTCTATGATTGGTTGGCAACCGCTGCAGATTTTTTATTGGCTGGCCTCGCTGGGCTTATAGGTGATTATTTGCCTGCACTGTTCACCTTTCCTGCCTTTTATTGGTCTCGCTGTAGGGCAATGTAAAACAGCTGCATTAATGGCCAATAGCTGCTATTTTTGCCTGTGTGCATTGCAATGAAATGACGATAATGTAACGTCGCAGTAGCTTAGTACAGATGTACTTGTTGGAGCTTATATGGCTTAAAATGTAACATTTTTCATTTTTTAGCTGGGTATTTACTTAAGCTATGTAAATTTACTAACATTCTTATGGGGGCTGATTAATGCACTAGGTATCCTAGGCTAAACCCTAAGGCCCCAGAAACATCGAGGCCCCTCCCTGCCTTGGGAAAGATGGAATGGTTAGATAATCGACCTGAGTGTCCATGCAGATGCCAGCCTAGGGTCCCCCGACATGGTAATTTACCCCTGCTTCTTACAGGAACAGCGGAGAGCAGGCAGTGCCGGGGGTCTCCTCTCACTTTCAATCCCTCGCCCCAACGTGCAACACATTTTCATTATTTATATCGGAATGAATATGGCACAGAGGAGATGTGCCCAAAAAGAATTCAGCATCATTAACATAGAACTTGCTTGGATTTCCCACATGGCGCAAACAGCAGTTATTTGCAAAATTTGCTAAGGAAAGGTCTGCATGTCCGGCAGCAACATGGCAAACCTTTCTAACCACCTCAGAAGGAAAACCTTTAGGGCTTTGATGCATCGTAGGGTTATGTTTTTTAAAATAGGGAATTACTTTGGTTGTACTGTTCAGTAACTCGCGAAACAGCCTCTAAAACTGGCATGAAAATGAATTATGATAAGATGTGGAACTTGACCTCATCCCTAAAAAGTCACGGTATTAAATTTTTATCATACCTCCCACCCCATACCTGGTTGGCAAAATCTGTTAAGGGGACCCCCCCACCAGACGGGTGGGGGGCCCAAGCCAACATTTTACCAGAAAGCCCAGAACTTCTAGCTTTGCTCCCAGTGGCACTTCAGGCTATAGGGTAGGGATCCAGATTCTCTGTATTGGCCAGGCACACCAGCAGATACTAGCAATTTGTTGCGCTAGTATTTTTGCATACATCGACAGTCAACATAGAACATAAATGGAAGAAAAAGAAAAAGTCTAGAAGGTTTCAAATTCGAGTCTCATGACCGGTAGGTTAATCATGCTGGTATTTGGTCCTCAAGGCCCTTAACCCCCAAAACTGCTCTGGAGCACTGCTCCCTAACCCCAAAGCCTTACTCTCATCTGTATATATGTGTCTTCTGGAGTGCAAGAATAGATACGGGAAGATCAAAAGAATTTCTATCGTTGCCCAAAAGCTGTAAATCGCTGCCGCTTTGCACGTATGAATGTGAAAGTGCCAACGAGATCTACAGCCGTGTTTTGCTTGTCATTTGATTCGATGTGAATCGAGCTGCAGGAGGCGGCCGGTGCTGCCAGCTCCCTGGATCTCTACAGAGCATCATCCAAGTATTAAGCTGCCTCACAGGACAAAGTGCTTATTGTTGATTCATTTTTCACTGGTCGTTATTATTTTTTTTGCCTAAACTAATAGAGCTGGGCTTTTAAGCAGTACTTTTTGTCAGTGCATTTCTCCAGGGTCATTATTTAGTCCGGCGGCCGCATAACTCAACCTGAAAGTTTCGTTACAAACCCACGCTTTATCAGTCTGGTCGGCAGGGGTGGGGTAATGCAAAGGTTGTCCTAGATTGCAGCAATGAAATAGTTAAATTCATTACATCTGGCCAATCAGGTCGCCAGCACAATAACCCCCCAGCTACCAATAGCATCCCCCATATGGTAAATTGTACCACTGGCCCCCCCCACACCGATTGGCAGATTATTGATATTGCGTTGTTCAATTTTATTTCTCCCTCATTTTAGTTTCGGCTCCAAGTGGCCCGTTTGGGGCCCCCCCTCGCCATGTTAGCCCAGGACCCCCGGAGTAGTTCATGCACCTCTACTGGCAAGTACAGTTTGCGCCATGTGAAGGCGCGGCCCAATACTGGTGGTGTAAATGGGCTGCAGTTTAGAACACTCGGCCCCAGGCCATGTCTGCAGCCGATTGTGAATCGTGGCAAGGGCCGTGGCTCACCCCGCCGTCCTTGCAAGGGGGGGGGGCCTCATTGCCCCTTCCCTGCAGCTGTCTGCTCGGCCCCGAGGCCCACGTGCCTCGCCATGACGGCCATCTTCCGGAATGTGTGTTGCGTACGTTCCGGCACCCATGAGAACCTGGAAAACACAGTCAGGCTCTCCGTCTCCTGTGACGTGTCTGCATTCCCGGAGCCTAAGAGCAGCGCTTAGCGCGCCCTGCAAGCAAAGGCCTTTTGACAGCGGAGCCGGGCCAGGGGCAGCGTCCAGACTGCAAGCCCTCGGCCAAAAAGAGGTCTGGAAGTTTGGGGCCGCTGCATAGTCTAGTCAGCTGCATACAGAACTTCCAGCAGAAGGATGAGTCACTGTGGTTATTCAGTAGAATTTATACTCACCCACCAAAGGAAATCTATACATAATCTGTTGATTCATCCATCCATCTTTCATATATTCTTCTCCAGTATTGTTTCACACTGAGCCTGGACTCTATCCCAGGAAGCACATGGCTTAAGGCAGGGAAGACCCTGGACTGGAAGACAGCCTACCTTTAAGGGCTATTTAGAGACAGCTAAACCTCATGTTTTGGTTTACAGGAGGAACGCCATGGGAACACGGGGAGACCCTGTAAAACACAGACACAAAGCTGGGGGCAGGAATCTAACCCACAGTTCCTCTGTGCGCCCCCCCCCCATGTCTCTGTGTAATATATACAGTATGATGTCATTACATGCATTTTCAATGTCAACTGAATGTAATCCTCGTAATTACCTTCCACCAATGTTTTATTAGCGGAAGCCATAACAGTAATTGACCAAAGTGAGTTAAAAATAGCATGTAATATTATGTGAGCTCTTCTGTACAAGAATGGAAACTAACTAAATAAAAACAGTAATGTCTACCATGTTTCATAATGAATGTCCGACGCTGTTACGCTCTCAGTGCCGAAAGCTTAATTAATCACCGCTGAGATATTAATGTGTCGCGAGCAGGGACACCTGGGCTCCTGGCTTGCACACAAACTGCCGTCAGCGCCCCTCGGAGGTCACCTCGGGAATAATATATCGCATCATTATGAAGAATAACATGTGTCTAGGTGCTGGAGGCCTTTGGGCTGTCAGGCTTTGGGAGATAATGTTTTAGATGAATGGAGAAAGAAACCTGCTTTCATGCTCTGAAATACGGAACAATATTTCATACCGCACCACACATTTTTATGCGTAAATCCCTGGCAGGAGATCTGTAACCACCTTTAGATGCACGGCCACCTCACTACGATCTTCGATATCTGGGGGATCTAGAAAGGCCTCCTTTGTTACATTTCATTTATTTAGCAGACGCTTTTATCCAAAGTAACACACAATTAAGTGAGCAGGGTCAGCCAGACTGCATTTGGGGTTGAAGGGCCTTGCTCAGGGACCCAACAGTGATGTCATTCTGTGGCCCACCCCCCCGCCACATGCTCCTGCAGGGTGTCATTACAGAATCTTTATCGAGGTACTTATGTAGATGACCATGTAAACTTTACCTGTGGTGTAAATTTGAGATTTAGTCAAAATATTTCCCCTAAACCTGTAAGAGACGAGATTTATTGCTAAGAAAATCCGAACTAATATTCTTAGATTTTTATTGTTCGGTCGCTTGCAGTTTATTTATTTATTTATCCCCCCCCCCCCCCCGCCCACAATCCCTAATTAAACATGATTCATCCTGAATCACTTGCTCTGTTTGCACGGGCCCATGCTGGCACCTTGGTGGGAAAAAGTAAAAACATCATCAGCCAACAAATCGTCCGTGACGATTGTTTTCAGACATTTTTTGAGATCTCTTTTCTATCAAATAAAAGATTTGGACAGCTATTTTAAAATTCCACACAAGATGGCGGGCATAACATTATTAGAGTCACAAAGATCCTATATTTGTTCCAGTACCTGAAGGCAAAATGGAACAAATATGCTTATATGGAACAAATATATTGACATTAAAATGCAAAATCTGATCTTGTCTGTTTCTGATGTGCCTGCGTATTGCATTTATTTGAATATCTGGCCTATAGTTGAACGGAGCAGCGGCATCAGCATCTGGTCGCTATAAAACGGAATGAGGCGCCGTTGTCGCGGAGCAGGCGAGATGCTACAGAAAAGCATTATGGGCCTGGAGTTTCATTTTGAGGACAAGCTTCTTCTCCTCAGGGCGTCAACATTCTTCTTTTCTTCTAAACACAAAAGTCTGCCTTCCGTCGTTTGACCGTCGCGCCAAGCCCGGCAAAGATTGCCGCTACGCATTCCCACGACTGCTGGTTTGTGTAACCGTGAGTTTTATGCCATGAGATGAGGCGTTGACAGAGGCCGCGTGAACTCAGAGTTCGGGACAGACTGACGGGCCACACCAACAGGCCCTGGCTTGTATATCCTACCTGCTATTAAAAGCCAGGGATGAGATATGGCCGCCTTTTTCCGAGCCCTGCTTCTTGTATTACTTTTTATAGGCATGTCCAGCAGCAGCTGCTGAGGGACTCTGTCTGCAGTGTTTAGCCACTGTGTCACCAGAAGGCAGAGAGGTTCACATTCTCCAGCGCAGCCATAGAAGAAGGAGCTCCCCTGCAGCCCTAACGCGGACTACCCACAATGCTCTGCCATCGTGCATCTCCATCAGAGGGAGGCTGTGAGTCTATGTCTGTGTGTGTGGGTTTGTGTAGATCACATTTGGGGACCAAAAATGTGGAAACCTGAAACTTCCTTACTTTTGAGGACATTTTTTCAGGTCCTCGTTTGGATAAACTCAATCCTATAAAAAAAAATTCTGTGAATGCAATCAAAAAATGTAAAAATGCCAGAAGTCTTGTATCTGGGTTGGTTACTCATGGTTAAGGTTAGGGCTGGGTTGGGGTTAAGGGTGCCATGTTAGGATTAGAGTATTCCCCATAGAAATGAATGGAGAGTCCCCACAAAGATATAATTACTAACATGTGTTTCTGTGTGTATGTGTTTATGTGTGTGTGCTTTTTTCCACTGCATTTGGCTCATTTTACTCCCAGCAGCATCCGGCCTGGCCTGTCAGGGGAAGCTTGACCTCAGTGACACATCAGCCTGGGGGTTTCCTGAGTGTTCCAGCTGCCCACAGGAGATGTTCTTTTCAGTAACACTTAATTTGGCTGTGATTGTCCACTCTCACCCTAATTCTAACCCAAACCCTCTCCCGGGCGCTGATTTTCCACACAATCATGAGCCTCTCCACTGGGGAGGTGGAGTGTTCTCAGTGATCTGATGGTTGCTGGTTTGAATCCCAGATTCGGCAGAGTAGCCACATTCCCGTTGAGTAAGGGCCTTACCCCCCCCCCCCAAAAAAAAGAAAAGCATGCTCTTACTCTCACTTCTTGGTGTTTGCAAGTCAAGGAGAGCAAGACGACGCATTCCAGTACCAATTCTTGTACAAAGGGCAAGTAAAGCTTTGTTTTAAAAGTTGCTGTGAGGTACAGAGGACATGGCGACTCGTGGTCCTGTTGACGCTTCTTGATCAGCTGAGCTCCGCTGTTCATACATTTCTGCTTCTGTTGGGAAGGTCATATATTTAAATAAAATGGAAACCAATTCAAATAAACTGATGGGATTTTCAGATTCACCTCTACTGTATCCTCAAATGGGTCGTTTATTCCCTGGCCCTTAGTCCGTCCTTCCCGTATTCCCCTGAGCCGTAACATCCCAGCCACAGTGTGTGCTTCCCATATCAGGAGACACAGGCAGAGAGACAGTGAACCTTAAGGAGAAATAATTATGTGCTTTTACTGGAGACCCCCTGAGACCTCCCTGCTGTCTGGCACCACTTCCTGCTTACATGCTGAGGTCAAACAACACCAGCAGGGCAGGTTACTACGGATACGACAGCTGGCAGATAAACAGTCCCACGCTCTTCCTGGTCTCTCCTGGATCGACCTGAGTCAAGTCGTGGAGCTTTGGCAGGGTTATGTGGAAGTACATACGCGGCCAGAACCTGTATGTAAGACCCGGGTTGGAGCATGGCTGTCGCAGTCAGGTGACGAACACATTTGTTTACTGTCAGTCATATGAAATCAGGTTCTGATTTTTCCCTCAGCTTCCAGAGAATGTCCAGCCTGTGATTCCACAGCACTCTCTTGTAGCTCCAGCGGCTGTTGAAACCAGTCTTCTCATCTGGACCAAGCATTGTCCCCAATCCTGCCGCTCATCATATTTTTTTTTGTCCCTTTCTGAGCAAGTCATGTGACACGAAGACATGGATCGTTCGAAGAATGTAACGTACATCAGCTCTGCGTGCTCCCTCAGAAAAACGGCACTGACTCGGGTAAAAGTCGACGAGAGCCAAGTTTGGCCTGCCCACAGCATGTATGAGGAAGGAAGACATTGCTGGTGTTGCTTGCGTGGGTGATGCGTGCGTGTACGTGCCTAGAAACCACACGGCAGGGGAAAGCTGGCGGCAGGCTCTCTAAGTCTTTCTAAAATCCGCGCCAGGCTGCGGAGGCCTTTCAAACCGAGCTGGAAATGCAAGACAGGCCTGACCGGAGATGAGCGTGGGCGCTCGCCTGAGCACAGAGCACGCCCTTGTCGTGAGGGGGGTCAGTGGGTTGAGGTGCCCATTACGTAAGCGCAGTCGAATCCCTCCGATAAACACTCCTGTCAGAGCCACGGACCGCAGTTTTACTTGGAGCGACGGAGGGGGGGGATTCGGTTGCATGGAGACACCCCTTCCCCTGTGGCTTTCTCTTTTGGAAGCTCTCGTCACCGGATGAGGTGGATGCGAGAATACTCTCAGCAGCCCAGTCGCAGTCGCCTTGAGTCAGCCACCAAGTGTCCCTGAGGTTCCTCTTTCATGGTCCCCCCCCCACCACCACCACCATCCCCTTAGCACATCCCCCCTTTGACCATGCCAGGCCATGGTTACGAGTAAGAGGTATCATTCCTGGGGCCTGGCCATTAAAAACAATGGTACTCTGAGGTATTGAGTGACAGGGTTATGGTTTAGACCAAGATTTGGGGACATAGGTGCAGAACGTTTTAGTGAAAGATAAAAGGAGCTGTATTTGCCAATGTTACAAGACCAGGGCCCTCATTTATCAACCGTTCACACGCACAGATCTGTGCGTATTTTTTGCGTGAGAACATTAACATGCAAAGTGTGGAATTTACCATCTTGTACTTTTACTTAGAAATGTTCTAAAATATAAGAACAGCTCTGACCATGCGTA
>JAODKN010000002.1:10131801-10149613 GCA_026774425.1 Petrocephalus zakoni
CTCACCCAGTGAGTGACTGGATTATATTACACCTACATTACGATCTGAGATCCAGTGCGATCTGGCTTACCTTCTCATAATCACGCTTCATCTGTCCTAGACCTACATCTGGCTCTAACCCAGAATGTCAGTATTTAGGCCAAAGTATCGCAGCAACTTGGGACGACCTAAAGTTAGACGTAATCCCTGGGCTCACCCCCCGAAGACGGCGATGCTAATGCCACCAATAAGCTGTGGCGTGGTAATGAGTTTTCAGGGTTAAGTATACTGCCCTACAAACACCTGCAAGACGGGGCACATTTTATCGGGACTGAGTTATGACCGAAATTGGGTCTCTTAAGCCTGTCTGATTTTGTGACAGAAAGCGCCTGTCATTTACCTACCTACTACACACACGAGCTGACAGTCAAAAAACTCGGAAGCCCCCCCAACTTCAGTGTTAGTGTAGTTACTGTATTTCGCCTTTATGGGGCAGTATACAGCAACCACCGGCGCAAAGCCATCCAGGCCCCGCGGGCTGGTCCTCTGTCAGAGCTCGCGTGACGATGCACACTACTGACGTGTAGGACTGCCAAATGTAGGTGTTATTATCCCACTTCTGAAACAGATATGGCATTTCTGGGAGGAGTGGGGGGGGGTCAGAGGAGACTCACAAACTCCTGTCTCCCACACTGAAGGCAGCGACCCAGATGCTGCAGCCAATCACATCTTCTGTTACAGAATAGAGCACCACTCATGCGACCCATCTTTTTATAACAAGGGGAGAATCAGTCCCCGCCAATGCAGACAGAGCATAAAATGCCAGCTGGAATAAATACACTTTAGAGCCCCTAGAGGATAAAACATTTAGTGCGCAGAGTACTGCCTTCAGGTATGTTTATGCACTTTACTGTGCAGAGTCCTGCCTGCGAGTATGTTAATGCACTTTACTGTGCAGAGTCCTGCCTGCGAGTATGTTAATGCACTTTACTGTGCAGAGTACTGTGATTGAGTATGTTTATGTACTTTATTGTGCAGAGTTCTGCCTGCGAGTATGTGTATGCACTTTACTGTGCAGAGTACTGCCTGCGAGTATGTTTATGTACTTTACTGTGCAGAGTCCTGCCTGCGAGTATGCTTATGCACTTTACTGTGCAGAGTACTGCGATCGAGTATGTTTATGTACTTTATTGTGCAGAGTTCTGCCTGCGAGTATGTGTATGCACTTTACTGTGCAGAGTACTGCCTGCGAGTATGTTTATGTACTTTACTGTGCAGAGTCCTGCCTGCGAGTATGCTTATGCACTTTACTGTGCAGAGTACTGCGATCGAGTATGTTTATGTACTTTATTGTGCAGAGTTCTGCCTGCGAGTATGTGTATGCACTTTACTGTGCAGAGTACTGCCTGCGAGTATGTTTATGTACTTTACTGTGCAGAGTCCTGCCTGCGAGTATGTTTATGCACTTTACTGTGCAGAGTACTGCCTGCGAGTATGTTTATGTACTTTATTGTGCAGAGTTCTGCCTGCGAGTATGTGTATGCACTTTACAGTGCAGAGTACTGCAAGTGAGTGTGTTTATGCATTGCACTTTGCAGAATACTGCCTGTGAGTGTTTATGCAGTTTACTATGCAGGGTCCTGTCTGTGACTCTTTATGCACTTATGTTTGGAAAATGCTTTTTCCTTTTTTTCTTTTGTTCATCTGATAATTATGCCGTCTACTACGTTACATATGAGGCCTCACAATAAGACTTACTGTTGACTGTATCATTATCAAGAGAACTGAATATTTCCTGGAATCCCCTGTCCTATTCAGGGTCATGGGGGTGTCCCTAGCCTATGGGGACAAGGCAGGGGACAACCCAGGATGGGGTACCAACCCATCACAGGGCACACTCACACACCATTCACTCACACATGCACACCTATGGGCAATTAGGTAACTCCAAATAACCGCAGCATGTTTTTGGACTGTGGGGGAAACCTGGAGGAAACCCCACTACGACACGGGGCGATTGTGCAAACTCCACTCACATGGAGCGAAGGTGGAGACTCGAACCCTGGTCCCAGAGGTTTGAGGCAACAGTGCTAACCACTGCGCCTCTCCATAAATTAATATTTATATCATATTTGTTTTTGTGACGTGTTTCTGCCCTCATTCTATAGTCAAACAAATTTAGCAATACTAAATCAGTAGCGTGTGCTTTCGACAGGTTAAATTTGATTGGAAGCAGTTGTGCACTGATGCCACTCAAGGAGTTTCTTCATGCTCACTTTCATCGACCTTTAATGACACCGGACACGGCGCAGCCAGCCAATAGGACGAGTCCAGCAGACACAACGCGGAGCAATGGCCCATTGAGAAACATGCCTCAGCAGAAGTAATGTAAGTTACGGCCCCGCTGAAGAAACAAGGTCAGCCACTTCCAGCTCGTACAGCAGGCTCCTCCCAGATCAAACTCATGTTCCAGGGTGTTAAAGAGAGACCAGGGAACCATGCACTTCTGTTGAGGAAGTGACACACCGCCCCCTAGCACTGCCAGAAAACCAGTCTGGAGATTTAAGGCACCACCTTGTACCCTGTGTGCCTTTCTCAGCAAAATATAAGTCTGATCATAACTATATTTTAAAATATTGTTAAATCAGATGATATAGAAAACTGTTTGCCTTGAGAAAAACACTAATTAGTAAAGAGGCATGTAAAGTGTACCTAAGGAAGGACCTTTATAACACTAAGGTGCTCTGTATACAATGTTCATTATCTATATAATACTTCTAAAAACATGAGGGAGTGAACTATGGGTCATGTGGACAGTAGAATGGGTTTCCTCGCAGTCTGTATTTGATATAAGCAGTTTTGTTTGTTGGCAAGGTGGTATGAAGGTTGCCAGAAGGGTGCACGGAGTTTCTGAAAGGGTCGTAGCCGTTCCCGCCTTATGCTAGTGTTTCTTATCGACCAGGAGGCACTGAGCCTGACCATTATGGAGTGAGCAGTGAGCAGTTGGCCTTTCATCTCCTTTGATGTGCAGAAGTGCTGCCCCCTGCCCTTTGAAGGCACATCACATGGCCTGTGTCTTAGCGTACAGCTCAGCACAAGCAGGATACAAACGGTGCTTAAGCAGAACTAGATGCTGAAAGCAACCAGGGAATTTCATCAAACCTGATGATGCAGTAACTGCCCACGAAGATCATGAACGTTCACGTGACAACTTACAGCAATTAAAAATAACTAAATTCCAGTGGTTCTGGGAAATCAGCTCTGTTCACATACCTGACATCTATGCAACTCTTTATACTGGTCAAGCTTGCTGGAGGGCTTGGAGTCTAACCTCATGCAGCATAGGGTACAAGGCTCGCATGCACCCTAGACGGGATGTCAGGCCATCGTGGTATGTTTATGATATTTGCAGTGCATATTAGAGGTGATGTCACGTGCAAGGTATTGCTTAGCAATTAGGCTTTACTCAGGCATTACAGGTTGTGATCTGAGCCTTGTGAGATCGATTTTGTCTTCTTGTGTGGCACACGGTAGTCATCCCACAAGGCGAGAAGCTGTCACATGGGCCTCGGTAACAGACTTTGTCATCAACAGCGCTAGCTGAGAAGTTTTTTCTTAAGCTAGGCTAGGTTACTGCCGAACGCGTCACTTTTCCAGCGGATTACATGCGTCCCCTTCGCGCTTTCCATCTATTGTTGCGTATCTGCCTATCCGTTTCCTTCCATCCTGCCCGATGTTGAGCAGCAGGCGGGGCATGCTTACATTTCACATCTGCTCTAGCTACCAACATTCACGATATCCGGCGGTTGTCCTGCAGCCGCAGGTATCGCAGCCCTGAGCCACGCGCATTAGCATCAAAGCCATCACAGGCCCTGATTTATTATTTAGGTATCAGTTCAAAAGGTGCACATTCAACAGGATGAAGCTGAAAACACTATGATAAAAAGAACAACTGCAAATTTGACTTTCGCATTAGTCAGGGTCGGTCATTGAGCGACAGAGGATACTTCTTGCTGCCCTGGTACTCTGTAGGCACATGGTTTTTTTGCGTTATCATTTACAGGGTCAAGCAGTACGTTATAGTGGACACATCCGGCAGTAGCAGAGTTCGGCAGGCCTCTGGCCTTTTAGCATTAGCATAAGCGGTGTCAGTCAGTGTGCCGCGGCTCCCCGCAGTACTAATGCTCGGTAAAGCTCTGGTGTTTTAGCGTTAGCATTAGCAGGGCCGGCCACTGCTCATCTGCGGTGGATTTCGGTGTTAGAAGCGGCAGCTCCATCGGCGTCCTTCTCAGGAGCTGGTGTGAAAAATTCAAAGTGGAAAACAACGGTGACACCGCGATGCCGGTAAAGGTGAAACCCAGGTATCTCCAGCCAATCTGTGTCAGGCCAGCACGGCTGAGACCAGTTAGAGGAGGGCTGATTGTTGGAGACCTCTCACTGACCCCGATGACCGGGGCCAGTTTAGGGCCTAATGTGGAAAAAACTCAGACGAAGAGATTCCGGGGGGGCCAGGAGATGAACAGGATAAAAACAGACACTGGTCCCTGAACACTGAGAAAGCAAAACAATTATAATAGGCATCTTTTCATAATTTATGAGGCCTTGCGATGAGCCCCTGAGCTCATGAATTATTGATTGTTCTAAGAACTGTCCATTGAGATAAGGTAAGTGTCAGGAGGGTGCTCAGTGACAAGGGGTAGGGGGTGGAGGGGGTGTCATGAATAATGGATCTGCTACGGGACGGATGGGGGTAGGGTTACGCGTGGCGGTAGCCGGCCGGCCTCGGACAATATGCGATCGCCTTGCATCTGGTGTTCGCTAGTCTGCGGGGGTCTGCGGGACAGGACATGCATGGTGAAAGCCTACCCCTGCGGATAGGGATTCAAAGTGGAAAAAGGAATTGATGTTCTAGCCCTGATACATTTTTTCCATGCGAGTGTGTGTGTGTGTCGCACCCTGTCCGTCTCGGAGGTCCAGCCAGCCTCCTCTTCTTCCAGCACTCCTCCGCTTTTCAGTAGCGGTAACCTGTTCATGAGAAACCATGGCCCCCGCTGAACGAAAAACTTCTGAAATGAGAGATACTGCTTGATTTCTCTTGACTCTATTAAAAAAAAAAACACCCAACACCCGTGGGCCTTCCTAAGCCTCCATTTGAAGCATCACATACCTGCATTAACCCCCCCCCCCCATAAAGGCATTTCCAACAAGCACCATACTGCTTTTCAACAGTGAAACCTGGCAACATGTGACATAGAGATGAAACATAATTACTGACAGAACAGCGCTCATCAGAGGCACTTTTTTGCAATTTGTCGGGTCTTTGTAGATTGTGTACGTATTATATTACTATTATGTACACTGTTATAACGTTGCTCAGTTGTTTTGTATAAAGGGACAGTAATTAATTGTCCACACACACACTTCAGTTGCCCACACACAGACAGCCATAAGGGAGCAAATAACTAGAACCCGGACAGTCCATCCTTTAGTCTGACTGCTGTGTTCTCTTTCAGTCCGTATGATAATAGTTCTTAAAAACATTGGCTGCTTGTATGACAGCGTGATCCAGGGCCCCAGCTGAGAATAGCACAGCATGTAAAGGACAGTATTTTTAAGTCTGGTGTGTGTCTTCCCAAAAACCAGCACGGGGAACACACGCATGATCACGCGTCATGCCTTCATCAGCCACTCCCCCTGCTTCTCCAAGCAGCATTCAGGTTTAATCAGGATGCTTCTGGTTCTGTTTTGGTGATGCCACTTTGGGCACCATGGTGGGGCGGGGGGGGGGGGGTCCAAGGGAAGCATTATTTCAGCGCACTGTGTTCCTGCTTATGGGTTGACAGTAAAGAAGCCCTGCCTCTCTCTCATTAAGGAGGGAAACATCCCAGAGGAGCTCAAATATGCAGGCGGGCAAGTTTGCTTAAATATGGACTCCCGTTATAACTGGGGTGATTCTGCAGCATGACTGAAGTCCTTAATGGCTGCTGCTGAGATGGTGAGTCTTTGGTCTCAGTCATATATCCCAGCACAGGGCTGCCCAACTCCAGTCCTGGGGGACCAGAATCCATCACAGTTTGCAGATTTCTCTGCCCAAATACAACTTAATTGGCAAATTATCAGGTTTAATAGGTATGTTTGAGCAGGGAAATCTGCAATCTGTGTTGGACTTTGGCCCTTCAGGACTGGAGATGGGCACCCCTGTCCCAGTATGAGTACTTTTGTTGAAGTTCGTTCACTTCCTCCTGTCTTCATCTAATGTGACCTCTGAAGTATTCCAGACACTGCAAGGCTTAGGGAGCTTGTTCTATGAACCATCCACGCTTTCATGCTCTCCTTAATGGACTACCTAAATTACCCACGGTGCCTGAGCAAACTGGCTGTACGCAACCGTGATTCAGCACCCTCGCTCGCCTTACTTCACCCATGGCTACGTGCAAATTACGAGAATGGAGAATCATTTGTCTTTCTGCAATTATCCCTGCTACGCTATTTATAAGTCCTCAGCAGTGGTCTTCAGACAATTTGCAGGGCCCATATAACTGGTGTCTATTTAGAACTGAGGTACCCATCTAGATGTTTATGAGTTACATGAGGATCAGGTGCTACCAGATTGTTGCTTGCGCTCTTGTTTTTAGTCGGTAGGCTTTTCACACCAAACAAACCGCGAGTGTTGTGTGACCGTCAGTGTCAGAAACGGGGTGATGTTGGAGGGGGGGAGTGGCCATTTCAGGGAGGGCGGTCAGGTTGTTGTTTTGACTCAGTCCATCTGTTCCTTGTTTGAGGGGGGAGTTAGCCGTGCATGTTTATGTGTTTTCTGCTTTGCTGTTTGTAAGCTGATCCCAGGGCTGGCCGCACCACACACGTTGCGTTTAATCGCTCCAGTGGGCCCTGCTCACCTTTGCTATGCTTTTTAATCTTTCCAAAATCGCCTTCGCTTCCTGCTCCCTGCGTTGGTGGCTCTGTGCCCCTCGCCGGGAAGATCGGGAAGCCGCCACGTCCGGTGACCATTAGCCGGGCTGCGCGATTCTGTTTGTCATCTGCACGGGGCAGCGAAGGTCACGCCTAAAGCTGGTGGGCAGAGACAAAGTCAAACGGCCCAGCTGCATTAAACGGATGAAATATTCTGGGAAAGTCCTGGTCCCGTTTGCTTTTTCGCATCCATTCCGTCATTTAAGCCGGATTGCTGAGCTAAGGCGGTGCGCCATGTGACCTCAGCGGCTTTCCGTTCGCGGGTGTCTGGCCCCGTGAAATAGCGCCTCGCTGGCGATTCAGCGACGCACCTGCTAACCCTGCCATGGCTAAGCAGAACCAAACATCCCACTTCAGTCCAAGTGTATTGGATTTAGTGTCAGAATATATGGACTCCTGATATTTATGCTGGCAGAATCAGGATGATCACCACTATCTGCATGATCCGGCAACAGATCACAAAGCTTTACACTCTGCTCACAATTCTTTGTTCTAGGAATGAAATGTTATGATTAAAGTCCGGAAACTAGCTCAAAGTGTCCATTGTTCCTGAAGCTCCCAGAACATTATCCCACTAGTACAAATACTGCTACAAGTAAGACTAATGATTTAAAAACGAGTGGAAGCCGTGATGGAGCAGCAGGTAAAACTGTGGCGTCACACTAAGGTCATGGGGCCAAGGCTGGATGGTGCAGGACGCACATATAGCACTTTTATAAAAATAATATTTTATTAAGAAACATGTTTCAACATTTTTTGTGCTGAAAGGATGTCCAGGTAATAATGTTGTCATGCTGACATTGACACAACCTTCGTTAAAATGTGAAATGTGGAAATAACTTTGCAGGAATGTTACATTAAGGATGCTCTCTGCCAGCTTTGAGAAGATCTTCACATAACGGTGGTTAAAGTCCTGGGAGCATTCCCCGTTAGCTGGGAGAAGGCGTGTTTCTGTCCGGAGATCCGAACCTCTGCCTAGATAACTCCACTGGCCTCTGTCTCATTTTTCCTCTTCTCTCATGCTTTTCCCACACAGAATATTCAAATGTGCAGCATTGTCTGTTTTACGGCACAATGTACATTTAAATGAGAATAGAGATAGCAATGGTCTTTACCATAATGGCGTCGCGGACTGACAACCTCGGGGCGACCTCGGGTGGATGTGTGCAGAGAGTATTCATTATGCTAATGCCTGCCTAAGATGATTGTAGGAGCTTTTAAATTGTTATGCTCCACCTGGGATGAAATTGAGATTTTTAGATGGTTTTGTGTGCTGGTCTTTATGAAGAGCAGGGCGGGATTCAGGCATAAGCAGGAGGCTGCTGCCGAGGACCCAGTCAGCAGCAGGAGGTCCATGCAAAGTAATGCAAAAATAATTATATACAGTACTCTGCAAAAGTTTTAGTCGGTTGAAGAAAGTGATACTCAGTTGATCTTCGTGTTGGTGTAAAACTATGATGACTGTCAAAATGTGCCAGCTGAGCCTTTTCAAAACCACTCCAAAGATGACCACAGTATTTGCAATAACCATGCAACATGCCCGTGTACTTTTTGACACGACCGCTACCCCACCATGTATGACCAATCAATACCACACCGACTTAAATACTAAACTAATTTAATTAATCAATTAATTGAGCTGGTGGTGAAATGTAACAAATATATGGAGAGGCTGAGGTGCCCCCCCCCCCCAAGGAGAGGTCTGGGAACTGAAGCGGTGTTCTAGCCATCTAACAAGTATACAGGCAGTTTTTGGTGTGTTACCCTTAATTTCCATATGTTGTAATGTTTTATTGTGTTTTTTGTTCAGAGCACATATCCTCGTACTATTCAGATAAAAAGCATTTCCTTTGACTGCACAGTACTGTTTATGTGCGTGTATACTTTAGAAATAAGCATTGATGACAAAAACTTAATAATAATAAAAACATTTACATCAAATTAGAATGTGTATGTGCAGGCAGAAAGATGGCTGGCTCTAGCTATAGGCAAAGCAGACAGTTTCCTGGGGACCCTGAATTACTTTTGTTGCAGAGAAGGTGAAAAAGCGTAAGTTGTATTGGTAGGGGGGCCCCCCAGGTAAAGCTTTGCCTGAGAAGGTACTGTAAATTGGGGGGTAATGCAGGGACCTACACCTGTTGGAAGTATTTGCAAAAGGTTATTCCTTATGAACATGTGTTCTATATACTCAGAAGTGCCTATGTCTTTTTTATTTTGGACTTTGCATTGTGTTTATAAATATGGCAATCAGCCTTCCAATCTGAAATGAGACTGAGGCTTGAAGGTCTCATTGTCCTTCAGCCACTGGACAAAGTGTCGCGACATGTCTTACCCAGGGTGCCCCGGGGCTCGTGGTGCTAATTAATAGGGGTGTATCAGGGGAGGGTTAGTGGTAGGATCAGCACCAGAAACCCGATCTAGCTGATAATCCTTGCGACCAGTTGCTGGTTTCTCTGCGTAAGTCTCCGATTGTCCTGTGGAAAAAAAGGTTTGGTAACAGCAAAAAAATGACATCAGCATGCTCAGATACTGCTTATCGGTGCAGAAATATTTATGTGCAGTACGCTGAATCAACAATTAATTTGTCCCATAATTCTGCTCCATTCGAAAAAATCACATGACCCAATGTGACTAAATATAGACCTAGCCATTAGTCTCTTACGGAAAAAGGCAAGGTAATATAACAGTAGTAGTGTAGTACTCCAGAACTTTCCTAAATGAAATCTTAGCTACTTTAATGGAAGAGTTTAACTGAAAGTATTATGGTGTGTGTTTTCTTAGATGAAAATCGTCTGTAAGGATGTTACAGCGGAGACTCTGTACGATGTTCTCCATGACACAAGCTACCGGAAGAAATGGGACACCAACATGATCGACACCTTCGACATCGGCCGGCTGACTGTCAATGCGGACGTCGGATATTACTCCTGTGAGTGGTGGGGGGTCCATTGCTGTAGTTAAGCAGTTGACCACAAGGGGAGCTGTCTTTTGCCACCTTCCTATCCATAGCCTCCAAACACCTCGCAAACCTTCTAGGGCATTTTTTGTGACCGTACCATACATACAGCCCAACGTCATTTTCACACCTCAAGAAAATAATATATCACTCCATGTCAACATGCACTTGCAAATTTCCATCAGAATTACCAAAGCATATGATACCCATGAAGAAAAGACACAATCATAGCCCACTAATGCCCATGTGCAGTTAGTCTGTGGGAATGTATCATTGTCTGTCTCCTTTGTCAAAAGAAATCTAAGACGTCGGTGCTTCCTTGCTATTATAGTTGGACGCCCTCCGTGTTTCATAGTCTTCTCTGAGTGAGGTGTGGATTTGAGAGCCATCTAAAGACATCACAAAGGCTTCTGTGGGATGTTTTTGTTTGCTTTCCAGCAGGAAGGCCTTGTGACCTCCCCTATCCTCCTCCCATCCGGTTCATAGCTGTGACACTTACACTGCTGCTAAGGCAGCATGTCACAAATTACGTTCGCTTGGTGCCACAATTTCACCTCACGCAAGACGTGTTTGCGTACATTTGCGCAGATGTGCGCTTGCTTAATGCGGTATTTCCTGTCGAGGTGGGCGGTATTTCCTGTCAAAGACAAACAATAATCCATAAATTTCTTTTTTTAAGAAAGCAACTAAACACACTTACGAAGGTCCCACGTTCTTCCTTTACTGCTTGGCTGCTTGGTTTGGGTACTAAAGTGGTCGATGTTGAATGTCTTGGTACTTTTATGAAGACCGTATTGATCAGGGAAAGGTCAGTGGGGGAGGGGTTACGCTCCCCTCTGATTTACAGTGGACACTGTAATGGAATCAGTGAGATGAAATTGCCCCTGGGGTAACTTTCCCAAGGTGTGCTTTCGCTGTTAATGATCAGAGGCATTGGGACACCGGCAGCCATGGAGCACGACACCAGGGTCGCTGACACCATTACGCTCACTCGGAGCGCTTCCCACACCTTTACTGATCACCGCGTCGCCGTTATTGCTTTTTTGCCTTTCATGCAATCCCTTCCCGGTCGCTGCCGTGTCGTGCGAGACACGGAAATAGCATCCAGTTAATGCACACTTGCATAGAGTGAACATACATCATTTTATAGCTTTGTTATTGAGGTGTTAATAGGTCGTCTATGAAAAACAGAAGGAAGGAATCACATAAGCACATCTGCTTTCCAGCACTGAGGGCTGGAAGCAGACGAGCCCTAGACTGAAACTTATATTTTGAAAAATGACAACTACCTTGCATATCGAACACTTAGCACCTATGCATGCAGCGGGTCCCTTTCTATAAAAGGTAAAAGGTGAGTACTGTCTATTCAGCGTAAAATATCATTACTCTGCTCACAAAGTAATACTTAATGGATCTTAGAAATTGACTATTTGATGGTCCAGTCAGGTCTCAAGGTAGGTTTATAAAGAATTGGAACTGGTGAAATCAATTGAGTTTGATTGTTAGCTGTGCTATTTGAGACTAAATAATACTAAGGTTAAATCAATCCTGATATTGTTCTGTCTGTGTCCAGAAGATGCATTCAAACCTATTGAATTATAGATATTATTATGCTGGAATTGCCAGTTGGAACTGTATATGGAGCTCTGTGAAGAGCATTTCAGAAAGCCGCACCTTCGGGGTGCTGTTAACCCATCTCCATGCCGTTCCAGGGAGGTGTCCCAGCCCGCTGAAGAATCGTGACTTTGTCACCATGCGGTCCTGGCTGCCGCTGGGTAGCGACTACCTGATCATCAACTACTCTGTCAAACACCCGGTGGGTGGCTGGAGACGGCCTTGGCAAATTGCCCAGATGGAGGCACTGGGGTCACGTACAAAAGCAACCAAAGAGAGAGGGCCACCTGGTGGATGGCAATGACTGTGCCGATACGTTGCATGTGATTTTAAAGCCAAGGTCTCGTCTTGCACGGCCAGCTTTCTTCAGACTACAAGCATTCACCCAACAGTGTCATCACTAATAATTCTCCACTGTACCATCACCTCTGTCAGTGTTGTATTGGTGGACATTAAGGAAACAGATTTTTGCAGTTAGTGTAGTTTGTGATCAGGCACAATAGTGTGATGCACTATTGTTGGGTCTTATGATGGTATATTTAATTGAGCACCCAACCCAGACCAATTTTTTAGGGCCCAAGCCACTCAGGGGCCTGTGGAATTGTCCTAAGCCCCCCCCCCACCCCTTTATGCCACCCCTGTATTATTGTGCCATCCATTGTAGGTGACTGAGCAATTGCTAAAGCGATCTCAAAATCCTGTTACGAGAGGGATGTTGGTATGACTGACCTATCGCTCTGCCTCTTCCAGCTATATCCGCCAAAGAAAGACTATGTGAGAGCAGTGTCTCTCTTGACGGGTTACCTCATCCAGCCGAATGGGGAGAACTCCTGCAGTCTCTCCTACCTGACACAGGTGGACCCAAAAGGTGAGGAGCAATTTTGGCCCATGAATGGTCCACACACCCACCGAAAGCTACTGACAATGAGGCTGGTAGAAGTGCTCTGATCAGCTGATACTTCACTTTTGTATTCAGACAGAGGACAAAATGCTAATTTTATACTGCATATACAAATAAAAGAGGCAGAGGCTACGTTTTCCTAAGTAACTGCAGGCCGTGTTTTCCTAAGTAACTGTAGGCCACGTTTTCCTAAGTAACTGCACGTCGCGTTTTCCTAAGTAACTGCAGGCCGCGTTTTCCTAAGTAACTGCACGTCGCGTTTTCCTAAGTAACTGCACGTCGCGTTTTCCTAAGTAACTGCAGGCCGCGTTTTCCTAAGTAACTGCACGCCGCGTTTTCCTAAGTAACTGCAGGCCGCGTTTTCCTAAGTAACTGCACGTCGCATTTTCCTAAGTAACTGCAGGCCGTGTTTTCCTAAGTAACTGCAGGCCGCATTTTCCTAAGTAACTGCATGTCGCGTTTTCCTATGTAACTGCACGCCGCATTTTCCTAAGTAACTGCAGGCCGTGTTTTCCTAAGTAACTGCATGTCGTGTTTTCCTAAGTAACTGCAGGCTGGTCTTTTGTTAAGCAAAAAAAAGTTTCTCACAGTGCACCACTATCAGGGAATGACCCTAAACAATATGCATGATTAATTAATTTGCTTTTAACTGAAATTGGTGGGGATATTGGTCTAACTCGATAATTTTTTCCCCACAGAGCAGAAACAGTGTTCAGAGAATCCACAAATTACTCCAACCCCACATGGCCGTTTGTCTCCTAGACCAATGTTATGTTAGGATTAATACACCCAATTAATGCAATATATTAACATGCATTTTTCCATAGCCATCATGCAGGACTCAATTATGATGATGACTATAATTATTATTATTGCAGGTTCCTTACCGAAGTGGGTGGTGAATAAAGTGTCTCAATTTGTGGCTCCAAAGGTAACTATAGTCGTGTATTCTCATACTTTAGGGCTGCACATATTGTTACACTCACTTTACAAGGATGAACCGAAAATAGCTGCCAAACTGTGTGAGAGATTCCATATACATCCATGTGCCGCTTAACGACATTTCGGTCCCTGAGGGGCAGCATATACAATGGTGGGCCCACGAGGAGCTACAACATTCTTATCGCCTAGTGACGTAACCATCAAAACGTCATAGTGCAAGACATTCCTCAAGTGTTTGCAGTGATGCTGTTTTAAACAAACCTACTGCACTGCCAGCCATATATAAGTGCAGAACATACAATTATATAATAGTTTGTAATGATAGTGAACATCTGTGTTACTGGTTATTTATTTACTATACTATACTTTTATCGTTATTTAGGCTATACCATACAGCAGGGGTGCCCAATACATTAATCGCGACTGACCAGTAGATTGCACAGGTAGTGCGAATAGATCGCGCGACATTAAAAGAAATGTTTTGAGACGTTTGCCTATCGTCTGTCCTCACTTTGGCATTTGCCATTTGATTGACGTAACGGGCGACCAGTCTGCTGTTGCTTAAAACTTTGTTACATCATGTGACCATAACATGTAGATCCCTTCTCTTCTAATGCGTCACCACATGATGACACTATCCTTTTATGTGATGCTGTAGTGTATTTAAGTATCAAAGTTAGATTTCCAGAAGTATGTTTGTGCTGTAAACGTGAATCCCAAAAAACCCGAAGAGTACTACTGAGACCCTAAACAGACCTTATCATAACGCGAGTCATAACGTTATCATAACGCAAGTCATAATGTTATCATAACGTGAGTGAACCAGGAGGATGCGTTCCTTCTCATTATCATTGGTTCCGAAAATTTTATGTTACTGAAAAAATAAACTTGCCAAACTTCCTGCTTCCAAAAAAAACAAAAAAACAAAATAATACAATAAAGGCCCACCACCTGCCCAGAAATTCTGTCTTTGATTCTGGTTGCAAAACAGCTGAATGGCACCGACAGAAAGTGACAAAATTCAGAAACTGCAATTACTTCATCATCACCTTGAATGAAAGTGTAATTTCACTTGTGAAACATAATCATAATCTATCGTATTCTCTTAAGTCCCTTGGTGTACTTTGCTAAACCATGCCCATGCTGAATGTGCACATAAATGCCTTCCAGTACTTGCTCATGCGTCTCCAGTACGACCGATGTCATCTTATGCTTCCCTACTTTCAGCAAATGTAATTTTGCTTCCCCCTAGTGGTGACATACCAGTAATATTATCTGTTAAGATGAATGGTCTAGTATCCCTTACACCAGGGGTGGCCAATCTTATCCGCAAAGGACCGGTGTGTATGCGGGTTTTCGCTGCAACTCTCTAATTAGGTTACTAATTAGAGGACTGAATCGTGGAAGAGTCCTCACACCTGGGTTTGAATAGCTGATCTAAAGGTTATCCCAAAAACCTGCATGCACACCGGCCCTTGGCGGGTAAGATTGCCCACCCCTGCCTTATACGGTGTCAGGTTGGGCCAGAAAAGGCCCGTTTTTAAGACCACTAGTGCCACTGCCTGACTCTTAGCCTACCGCTCGTCACCAGGCGATGAAGAGGATCTACAAGGCCTGTCAGAAGTACCCAGAGTGGAAGCGGAAACACGATCCCAACCTGAAGCCCTGGATGTACCCGGAGCAGAACACCCTGCCCTGCATCAGCCTGGCCGACCTCACTCTGCAGCGGGCCGACTCGCTGGAGCACATCGACGAGAGTGGCTTGAGCGAGGAGAAGTGTCAACACAGCGATGACGAAGAGGTCCTGTCCTAAAGCGCGGCCGCTGGCCCCCGGGCTGCCTGTGTACATACGTGTGTGTGTCCGTTTGCCCGGCTGTAAATAAAGTTATTTGCTCCACATCCTTTGTCGCTGTCGCAACGTTGTGCTCCCCTTGCTATCTGAGCCGTATAAGAACCTGTCAGTAGCCTTTAAGGAACTCCTAGCAGTATGTTGAAATAGCTTGAGCCTTGCATGCTTGGAGAGAAGTTTTGGTCCTGACATCAGCACAGATACGCTAGGGTCATCTCCGTGGCTTTGCATGTGTTTCGTTGAAGCCAAGATTCTGAGCCTTTTTATCATTTCCTTTCAATGGAGTGCAGTGTATACAGTAAAACAAAACAGAAAAAAAATACACCTGACTTCGAAGGTGTTGCTTAAAGGTGCCTCCTTATCTGTCCACGTTTTGGCAAGAAGCCTTTCCCCCCTGCGGCTCGTTCCCTTTCGTTTCCCTTCTGTTCTCCTCCCCAAAGGTGGCACAGAAGCTCCTCCCATGGACGCGTCTCCACATCGCTGCATTTTTTTTTTGTGCCGCTGAACAATGAGACATGTCAGTTTGCCCCCGCGAGCGAACAGAAGTGGGGCCTTGTGCGGGGAGGGCGGAGAGGCCCGGCCAGGTGTCCGACGGCAGGCCGGCGGGAGGAAGAGGAGGCAGGAAAACAGGGCGAGCATTCGGAGGTGAGCTTCCTCCTGGAGACGAATCCCGGCCAGCCGAGCTTCACGCACAACGTCCTTGGCTGTGGAGAAAAGAACTTCCTCAAAGGAGCACCGCCGTCTACGCAGCGGCTGCGCCTGCGCACAAGGACATGCCACCGTGGCCTGACAGATGAGCCCAGACTCTGAGTCTGGTCACCAGCAGCTGTCGCTCTGTGTTAAAAAATTTATGAAATGCAGGAGGGCGAGAGTGGATGCGATTTCAGGCTCCCCACCTGTCATCTCGGAAAAAGGCCTCTTCGTCATCTGTGGCACAAATGCGGCGATGATATCAGCTTCGCTGTTAAGCCAGTGCAAAGCATACCTAGGGTAGGTATACGAAGGAAACACAATGGCCGCCATCGGAATCCATGCTGACCCAATATGGCTTCCGTGCCGTGGCCTCACTCTGCATTCTGGTTATTGTGTATTTTGTATTTTTTACTACCTAATATTTGTTCATGCTGCTAAAATTACACCCCTCCCCCCAACCCCTACAAAACCCTAATCTAATTTATAATGTTTCATACACACGTGTTGCATTATATGGTTAACTTTGATGACATGTTTTCATTCTTTGTATTTCATTTCCATCTGCATTTTAAATACTGCCACTTTGTCTTTTAAAAACTGAGTGATTTACACTATGTTTCGCTTGTAGGGAAATGCTTAATGGCTTACAAAATCCAGGCAACAGATTTTCACCTTAAAGGATGTCAAAAAAACAAAACAAAATGCGTGTACTGTTCACAATTGTAGTATTACTCATTTAGAGAGAAATCTAGAACCTGATTGACCAAAATAAAAAGTATTTTGTGCATATGAACAGTAGGGAGTTGGCCTATTTCTGTTTTTGCCTAGAACAGTCCTGTTTATTTATTTAATGCATGCTTAACTAAATAGATTGTCTCCCCACTTCACGCGCTTTTGGCTGATGCTGAGCCCGGAAGTCATATTCCCAGGGTGAGGGCATGAGACAGGGGATGGACACCACCACTAAAACAAGCTTTTAATGCACAGAGAGGCCTCTGCTGGACTTTGGAACACTGAGAGCCAACCTCATTGTTTCATCGTAAAATGCGGTTTGGCAACTTTATATTTTGCCATGTTGGGAGGCACAGCATTTGCAATGTGTGAAAGTTAACCCCCCCCATACACACACACACACACACACACACACACACACACTTCCCACTCCTCCCTTATGAAAGCTATAAGGAAAAAGAATCCATCTGTGCTGTTTTTTATTTTTCACATTTTTAAATAAACTTTTCTGGGCAGTTGGCTGTCATTTGTTAGACTTGTCCAAGCTAAAATGACACCTTCTGCAAAAAATAGCATTTTGTTTCCTGCTCACAGCCAGCATTTCAGCTCGCCAACTTCCTTCTAAAGTTGTACCACGTGCATCACTTTCTGCCGCAGCATTTACAGCTCCTCTGCAGGAGCGGTTTACGGGCCAGTGAGTATCACACGCCAAGTTCCATTTTATGACAATCATCATTGCATTGCCTAACACTTAAGGTTGTAATTTTTCAATCATTTCCGTGAGTTGCTCATGTACAAAACAAATATTTCGATTCAGACTGAGGTTCTTCGAGAACATTTAGGAAAAGAGGCAGCTAGAAAGCTGTGACGTGGCAAGGTGGCTGACGGGAACAGGTTTAGAGTCACTCATTGGCACTGTGGTGTGCGGCTCAGCCCGAGATCAGAAGGTCCCCGGGTGAAGTCGGCGGGGGAAGGTGCCGGGTGAAGTCCCCGGGTGAAGTCGGCGGGGGAAGGTCCCAGGTGAAGTCGGCGGGGGAAGTTGCAGGGCAGCAGAGTGATGTCACTGTTGTGCTTTTAAGGTCCTTACACCCCCAAATGCTTCAGGGATTGTCTGATGCTTCTTTCTCAAAAAATGTTGCATTGGATTGACGTATCTGCTAAATAGATAATGTTATAA
>JAODKN010000002.1:10159672-10181176 GCA_026774425.1 Petrocephalus zakoni
GTGTTAAATGAGGGTAAACCCAAAAATGTGCAGGGCTCCGGCCCTCCAGGACTGGAGTTTGACACCCCTGCTCTAGAGGGTACCAGTGCTCTGGGGGCCGAAATTGACGGGGGACGGATTTGAGGCAAGCTATCTTTTTCTTGAGTTTGAAGGGCCAGAAAGAGACTTTGTGGTGTGGATTTTCAGCCCTTGCAGATGTTTGGTTTGTTTGTTGGCCGGGGGGGATGGGGGGGATGGGGGGGACTGCCTTCAGGCACAATGAGCCTGCGCCACTTCTGCAGGATGCAGGGACTCCAGACTCTGCCCTGAGCTCTGTGGCATGGCCAGCGAGCAAGTTTCTGCTACTTCAGCACGTGGTGCCATCTCTGCTGTCCTCAAGGGAGCCGGGGCTGCGGGTGGGTGAGGCCTGGCTTTTGGGGGGAGGTTTGAGGGACAGCTGTATCCTGTGTTTTTGGCTGGCAGTCCTCCAGCTAGAGCAGGGCCATGACAGATCTGCATGGAGCAAGGCCTCCGATTAGTCTCCCGGACTTGCTGATGAGAAGAATGTGGGTGGGGTGGGGTGTAGCGGCGTTAAAGCGGACTGGGGGTTGGCGGCATCTTTTTTGTTTATTTCCAGAAATGGCTCTCAAGTGGAGCTTGCAGCGCGTTTCCAGAATGCCTCAGCTGCTGCTTTCTGCTGACGGGCCAAAGGTAACACAGGAGGGCTTTGCAGGTCTAAACCCAACAGCAAATGGTAAATTTAAGGAGGTGAACCCAGGGTTGGGCGGTACAGGACAATCCCACCCTGTCGTGGGCCTCAGGTCCTCGCTTCTCCCATTACAGCTTTTTGGTCATTAGCTGCCAATGGACACTTATTTCTACTGGACTGTAGCTCATCACAGATCAGTAACGCCAAATTGTTATGGGATGCAAAGGTATTGTTTTATATACAAATAGATGCTGCCAGTGTTTTACTAGTGATGAGACGCGGAAGGGAAGATTTGTGACCGCCTTAGGCTGCTTGCGTAGAGCAGTTCTGGGTGGTTCTGGTTTTATGAGCTTTGTATAGTCACAAAATGGCTCCAGTTAATGTTACTCAAGTTTTATCTCAATTTTTTTTTTGGTTTCCTTCTAGTGCCCCAGCTAGTTGCACTGCTGTCCCTTGGCAAACGTGTGGTTTTAAGCCTGCAGAAGTTGCAAATTTGACCTTTTTCGCTTGGTATATGGGTTTGGCCTGTAATCTCACAGCTGATTGGCTGAGGCTGATTGGCCGGGGCTGATTGGCTGGGGCCGAATGGCCGCGATCAGATGCAGAGCAGTGTAGTATAAGGGTGCCTCTTTCTCACACTGTGATGCAGTTATGGCCGACTTGTAATTTACAATTATGTTTCCAAGAATTGTTACTGAATTTAAGAAGGATTGCTGCAATGCCCAATACCGAATGATAAATGTGTTGTATGCGGGAATAATAAAGTTTTTTTTGAACTGCAGCTGAATCTGCATGACGCAAGAAGACAATCGCAAGGAAGCTGCTGAGAGCCATTTGTTTGTATGAGCTTTTCTAGGGAAGTCTGGGCACGATGACATTAAACATCACCAGGAACATCTGTCACCTTGTGCTAAGGACACCAGTGACTGGCTGCAAGTCTAGGCATGTATGCTGATGAGTCACATGCCAAATCCTCAATCCGTGTTATGTTTTCGGTTTAATCAATGGACTCATTTAGCTCGTATTAATCAGGATGTACAGCCTTGTCCCCCGCCCACATCGTGTGAAGTGGACTGTTCCCCCCCCCCCCCCACATTGAGTTAAGTGGACCGTTCCACCAAATGTGGCTTGGTAAAATGCAGATGTTGTATGTTTTTGGCGTCGGGTGAGGTTTCCAATCTGGTGTGACACTGCTGTGTTGTGATAACCACCAGAGATTCCAAAGTTGTCTGCGAGAAGGACAAGCCCCCCCCCGGGGGCGTTTTTCCACTTAACGAGGCTTTATCAGCCAGGCCCATGTGCTTCCTGCCTCCCCCCTCCCCCCCACTGCAATCTGCAGGGCAGCAAAGGTCACCTGCCAGCACACAGCTCAGAGGAGGCTAGGATGTGAATCGCATCCCCTTCTCCTGCCTTCCCTCTGCCTGCTTTTTCCTGTCTGGCTGGGAATGACGAGGCTTCCACACTCCTGGCCCCTTGACCATGTCACCCCTGTCTCCTCCCCAGATAGTTGCGAGGTGAATCTCTCTGCTGTAATTTGTCCGCGCGGCCTGAGAGGGAGAGTGCTTTTCTGTTTGTTCTCTTGCTTTTTGCCCTTCCCCTTTAAGCTGCGATGCTAAGGAAACGGCACGACTCTGCGGTTTGAGTTGTGATATATGGCTTCGGCTCACTTGCTCTTGACTTAATTTGTTTCTTCAGTTGGGGGCCAGGGAGGCTCCCATCGAGCGAATGAAACCCCCTATTCTGTCTTTGTGGAGTTTCCTTGAAATGATGCCTTTCCTACTTTGGATTGCTTCTTTCTGCATGTTCCAACCTTTCTCCATTGAGACCCTCACGTGTGGATGAAGGTTGCTGTCCGAGCACAGAGTCAGCCATCTATTTGGTGCTCCTGGAGCAGGAGGGGGTTTAGGGCTCTTCTGCAGTTCTGCTGGGCATGAGATTCAATCCAGCTGCCTTCCGGTCACAGACGCAGAGGCCTCTCCCTCTGAGCCGTGCACCACCATTCTCTATGCGCTCTAGGTTCCCTCCACAGCCCAAAGCCATGCAGATCAGCATTACCACATTTTCCGTGTGGTTTTTTTGAGTATTTGGAAATGTATCTTTTTTTTCTCTTGTATGTTTTCAGTGGTGGTGGCGGTGTTGCTAGTGGCTGGGGGGTGTTTTCCTGGTCGCTGATTTGTGCAAAGCTGGTTGTGTATCTGGTTAGCCAATCATAAATGTCGTCCCTTATCGACTAATTCGAGGGTGGTATAAAAAAAAAAATTCCAGTTATCTATATCAGTGTGAATCTGTTTGTTCCAGAAGCAGATAAGGAGACCGCTTGTGCTTTAGAGAGCACAGCATCACCGGACGTCTCTGTTATAAAGCATGCTGCATGCCGTGGCAGCTCCGTCAGTCATGCATGGGAAGTGAGTCCTGGGCCCAGAAGGCTCCGGTGCTGGAGGCTTGGAGGATAAGGCCGTGTCATGCAATGAGGAAAGGGTGCCTCCTGTTCAAACAATAACTGGCCTTTGTGAATAGAGTTTCGCTAAGTTTTGTTTTTTGTTTGGTTATTTGCCAAATTCCGTGAGAATTTCGAGTGTGGGGGCCATGAGGAGGTACGTGCCTTGTTTCTGTCATCATTCCCGTATAGCTGGGTTCCCCAGCTCCTGGAGGTAAAAGAGAAAATAAAGTGGTTGATGCTGTTTGCAAACGCGATGCTTAAAATGCGCTGGGAACATTTTTGGCTAATAAATTACTATAAAATAATTTTAAACTGTTTTGCCTTAAATTCATAGTAAGTTCGGCTGAAAGAACGCGGCATAATCTGGTAACGGCAATCCAACCGAATCATATACTCTGTAAAAAGTTAAGATTGTTTAGAAATTGCTCTTGGTGTAGGCCTATATGTCGTATACTGAATACTGAACTGAGTTTAAAAAAAAAATGGCAAATCAGGTCACAATAGCAGTATTGGTCAGATACATCGCAATTTGATATTTTCATAAAATGGTTCAGCCCTGTGTCACAGCTTAAGCTGTTAGTGTTCTGTGGCCATAGTTAGTGATTCTGTAATTTGTGAAGGTGGATGAAAGTTGTCACATCCCAGCCTTCTGTTGTTCACTTTGGATCTTCTAATGAGCCAGTTACTCAACGTCAATGCCAGATTAGTTCTAAATGTATAAAAACACGATTGAATTAAGTCTCTTGAATTTAGACCAAAACAAACTGTTGAAATAGCAACTGTTTGATATTACAACAGTCTTTATCCTGTATAATAAATCTTTATAAATGATAATTTACACATTGGAGTGTAATTTAGGAAATTTCCCCATAGATCATTATCCTTCCTCCATTTTCCTTGCGTTTTTTGTAGTCATCGTTCCAGATCAGAAGTTGACAGTGTTTCAGTCACAAACTTGCACCCTTGCTTCTTTCATGGGCTTCTGATGCCCGCAGCCAGAGGTTCCTAGGTCACACTCTAGACACTAATCAGTGTGTAATTTAAAAAACAGGCGCAAACCAGTCCTTTTAAATGAAACAATAAGGCCGCATTGTCTGACTGATGACTTTGAGCTGGTCGGAAGCCCGTGACCCCTTTCTCATAAAGGTTACGTTGATGTCATCTGTAAAATCCACCCTTTCATGGTTCTCCAGAAGGATTTGTGGTACTTTTTCTGTATGGCATTCTGTCTGACCAAGATTGCATCCTTTCACATAATAAAATGCAAGATGTTCTTCTTGAGTTGTTTCTGAAATGTTTGTGCGCCAGACGTTTTTCTTTGTCATGTTGGAGTGCTCACTTCCTGCATTTGTTCCAAATTTCAGATGAGGGAGCGGTATCCTTCCCGCCGCCCGGCCTGCGCTGGTCGCTGAACGCCTGCTGTTCTTGAAGCGTTCGGTTGCCATGGCGATGCTGACAGAGGATGCCGACGTGGAAGCCCTGTTGGCCTACATCCACCTGGAGAGGTACCTGGACAGCTTTCGACAGTCTGGCGTCTGCTGGGCCAAGGACTTCATGCACCTGGACCAGGAAGCTCTGAGCCAGCTGGGAGTGACTGCTACCGGGCACAGGAAGCGCATCTTGAAGCTGGCTGAGCAAATCCAGCAGACGGCCTGGCTGAGGGAGAGGGAGGCCCCTTTGGACCGCTGTCAGTCTGAGTCGGCCATCCACCTGGCAGGTCCCCCAGCGGGGACCCTCCTATCTCCAGTGCCCGGTGATCTTTCGCCTCCAGAGCTTCTCCGGAACAATTCTGTCCCAAATATCTCATCCACCCTTTTGGCCCCGAATGTCGAGTCAAGCAATGAGGTGGTAAAGCCGATTCCCAAGCCCAGGACTGTGTTTAACAAGCTCAAGATGGAGTCTCCCCTCTCGCCTCCGGGCACAGAATCCTATATTCCCAGGGAGCCCTCCATGGAATCGCTGTGCTTTGTAACCCTTGAAGGCTCCCCAGTTGGGGATAAGCCCTCAGTCCCGGAGGGGTCCGGCCCGGGCTGCAAACGAGGCTCATTCGATGGGCCACTGAGTAACTCTTCTTTGGCCCCTGACTCGGGGGGGCTCCTTCCTCCTGTCCCTCCACGCATGAACCGGGGCGTGCCGCCTGCCACGTTTCGGGGCCGGTTGTCCCCCGTCGGGATGGACCTGGAGCCCCCGCCCACGCCGCCGCGTTCCTGCTCTCCCGGGTCCCCCGGGTGCCACGTGGATTCCCCCTCACACTGCCCTTTTCTGTCCCCAACGTCTCCCACTGGCACTTTGGAGATGGTCGCTAATGAAATCTACTGTGGCGCGTCGCCGAGCTCCACGGTGCTCTGGAAGCGTCCCGTTCCACAGCCTCCTCCACGGCAGGAGTCAGCTGGCTCTCCTGACGGCAAAGGGTAAGCCCAATTTCCCCAGTGACTAAAAAACTAAACTACTAAACTAAACTAAAGATATCGGCTGTGCTTCTGTTCCAGGACAGTGACCATTTGCCACAGAAATCCCTGCTGATCATTCTGTATTCCCATCGGCTTTGATTAATTTTCTTTCCTGTGCTTAACAACAGTGATGTCCTCCCCGGCGGTCATCCCTGGGCCATCCAGGGCTGCGGGCCCAAACATTTAGTCTTTATGCTTGCAGCATTATCATAAGACCGAACGGAAGCCATTTTTTCTGTGGTTTGGTCAAGCTGATGTGAGCGAGATGCCATTCTTCACAATAAAGTCCTCTGTTTGCTTTTCTTTCCTGGCATCAAGAAACAAACATCAAACATCTGAAAAAAATTGGTTAAATAGTGTAAAAATGCTTTAAGAAGGAGTGTATCCCACAGGAGTAATTTTTTTTATCCACACATCATTTTGGACTGGGTGTGATACACGTTGTCGGTCCGTTTTTATTTTCAGTTTGATGCTTCCACAGCCAAAGACCTGGTTTCGGTTTTGTTTTACCGGGTTACCAGTCCATATATGTGTTCCCCGATGTTCTGGCAGTTTGAGAGGGCAAGGCTATATTCAGGTGGAGGAGACTAAAAGCTTCCACTGCTGGTTTAACTAGCCTCAAAAGAGTGTAGAGTAGCCTGGCTCTGAGGAAAGCTCAGAAAACTGAGTGCAGGGATTTGTAATTGACATCAAAGCGATTTGCTTTCTAGCTAGCGAAGCTACATAGGCGTCCAGCTAGTGAAGCTACATTAGTACTCCTTCCTACCAGCCTTGGATAGAATGTTTCAGACCAGTGGCAACTTTCTCTGTATAAATTGCTTACTGGCCTCCAAAGTCTAAACAGCCAATCAAATTAATTGTAGTAGTACAACTATACTGAGTCACCCAAATGTAATTTTAGTGAAATGATGAACAGTGAGGCTGTGGTGTTTTCATTAACACTGGGTGTGGGCACTTTGCTAAGCAGCTACACCCGCTGTCCCTATGTCTGGCATTTCTGTAGAGGCCGCAATTCAGAATGGCCAGTTCTGGCCTCCCCTCAAGCCAAAGAGACATTAGACATGATGTGGTCGAGCAGCGGGTGCCAGTTTGCCTCTTTGTCAGGACAGGGTTAGTGCTGCGTGTAGCCCGCGACCATGTGGAGGGGTGCTCTTAACGTGCCAGCGAGATTCAGGTCCTGGGCCAAATAATTTCACAACTGCTGACAAGGGTTGGAGAACGAGCCATTTGAACGAGTCACATCCAACGTAAAATACAACAACGCTTGAGGAGCATTTTACCACATACCACCTAGTGTAACAGACCTAAACTGCTGTTTGGCCTGTGTAACATCTTTCGCTGGGAAATTCCTTCATTTTCAACCTGCTGAAGCTGGAAATATTAGCGTCTTACACTAATGCATGGATTTCAGTTGTATGTCTGATATAGGAGACATATTATGAACTTTTTCCATCCATCCTTCCATCTTCCACCTGTCTGTCCCACAGGCGGTCCAAGCCTGTCTGGCTCAAGCGAGTGTCTCAGTGCTTGGTGCTTGAAAGTAGTCTGATGGCAGGAAGGTGGTAGATGAGCTGATTTTAAAAGAACAACACACCAGGCAGTAGTGTAACTCTGGATTGTTACAGGCCTGATGCGTGCCTTTCTGTTTAGTATAGATCGTGTAAAATGATGAGATTCCTTATTTGAGCATATTAAGTAGAAGATTGCCTTGCAGCTTCTATATGGTGACATCTTATGTGGGTGGAAAGACATTCCTGTGTTTATGGACTTCACTGCTTCAGGATTTTGTCACATGCTTCCATGATGTCTTCCTCACAATAGAGTAATTAACAAATCATAAAATTCTTCTGATTATTATGTAGTTTGTGTCGTTGAGTTGGGGAACTGCGGATAACACGAAAGGAAGCATATGAATTCATAAAAAACTTTAATTTCATTTTGAAGGGAAGTCAACATTTGAAAGTTCATGTAGCGACCCACAACAAAGCTAAATGAGGAGAAAGCCGGCATAGCTGGTGATGAGGAGGACGCCTTATTAGCGATTAACTGATGGCACGCTTTTGCTTGTTCATGAAGATGTTTGTTGTAGATGTTTGCAGTTCGCCTTCTTGCCACTGTTAAGACGATGGCTCCTCTGATCCCTGATCTGTCCTTTGTCTCTGTTTCCGCAGCAGTGTGAACAATTTTGCGGATCAGCCCAGAAGAATTGTGGGTAAGTCTCTCTTCCTCTCTTTTATGAATAGCTGATTGGAAGGAAAGGAATCTGACTAAAGAATGTTCTCACGTCCTGCGTGACCCTATGATGTCATGGCATTTCTAATCTTTAACGTCAAGTCATCCTGCCATTAAGCTTATTGCTGGCCTGCTGGTATATTAATGGTAGCTTTGTTATAATTAAATGTATTATTTTCTGGCCATGACCCTATTTAGTGGGGAATCTTATTTATTTATTTGCTTACTTATTGCATTTGGCTTATTGTCCCCTATTTTTCTACGCATCTCGTACAAATTTCATAGTTAAAGCTAAGCTCTCTTCGGATTGAAGGTGGCAGCCCTTCTAGGGCTGAGCTCCTCTAAGAGTCAAATGCTAGAATCATCCTATTTTCTCTTCACTCCGTAATCCAGCTTTGCTTTATTCCCAATCTAGTGTCAGACGAAGATGATTCCATTAGCCCCTACTGTGAAACCGTGTTTCAGAACCAGCGATTCCAGGATGATAAGGTGAGCTTAGGATGCAGGCATCGGTGGACCTTGTCACATGGAATGTCACTGCTTGGGATGGGTCGGTTCACAGCTAGGCTCATTTGGGGTAGAACCTGTCTTGTCATGCTTGTTTTAATGAGGCAATGGGAGGAAATTCAGAATCCGGTAGCTTGACTGACGGTGTGCGTTTACATTTCAGGACAGTGTGCTCTCCTTTCTGTAAACGGCTGGAGTGTCTTTTTTAGCATCTCGAGGGTCACTGTGGTCATTTCTTGTATCATTCCGTGGTTTGATTACCTTAGATGACACATTGGTAGGAGGTGATTGCATCAGTGTGGCTGAAATGTCGAACTCTGAGGTGTGTGCTGCGATTTAACGGACTGATACTGTCATTTTTACAGTCTACAACCAAAGGCCAGCCTTAGTAATTCTGCATAATGCTGTGTAGATGTGCATTCCTTTGTGTGTGAGTGTGTGTGTGATTGAGAGAGAGAGAGAGAGAGAGAGAGAGGGAGGAGGAGGACTGTACATTATGCAGCTAAGAATCCAGACTTCCTTAATTTTTGTCACAATTACCCACAGGTCATGAGGACTAAAAGTGAAGGAGAGACCCGGGCACCCAAAATGAAAGGAGACACAAAAGGAGAGGATTGTGGGTAAGTGGAGTATGTCCTACTATAAAGGAGAAGAGCTGGTAGTGCACTGATCTCATGACTGGGCTCGGGGAAGCCTACGCATGCGTTAACAAGCGGCTCTTTGTGCGAGCTTTTGGCCACTTTGCGCTTTCAGGAGGCAGCTTTGTGCCTCGTTCTCATTCTCTCAACGGGCAGCCATGCTGGTTTCCTCCTGCAGCTGTGCTGTCAGCTCATTTTGTTTCTAAATGTCTATTATTGAATGGTTTTGTGTAGGTAGCTATGTAACTGGGACTAGCCAATGGCCCTTGATTATTTAGTCTGGCAGGGGCTTGAAGCAGCTGCGGTAGGTGCATGTTAGGGGGGTGTGAATTCGGGCCCTCTCTCCTCAGGCCAGAGCCCCACCCTCCCAGACCCTGCCGCCTGTCCCAGCACGCGCCCCCCGAGCTGCCCGCCTATTGCACAGTGGGCGACCCGGGGCCGGCCTTGAGCCGCTGCCTCTCCATGCCCCCCCTGGGGCTGACCTCTGGCGACACAGACGAGGAGCAGGCCATCTCCCCCTACGCCAGTTACACGTCTCTGTCGGAGCGCGTCGCCCCTCTTCTCAGTAGCTGGCTGGACAAGCTCTCGCCTCAAGGGTACGACTCATCCAGGCTGCCCCCTCCCTCCCACTGCCTGTCCTCCCCTCTCCGGAAGTGTCTGTGCTTCGTGTCTGTCCTCCCAAATCGGTGTGTGTGGGCCTCTTCTTGCTCTCTTTTCCGGGACTCTTTGGGTGTGGGGAGGGTTTTGGGTTACTGAGCCATAAGTGTAAAGGCGTGAAATGATGCCGTCTTATAATTTGCATTGTGCTAGCATGATTTGACATGTGACATTATGATATGCTATGTTAAGTTATTCATAGATACAGACTGTCCACGACTTACAACCAATGTGGCATATGATGACTTGCATATTTGACTGAAGTTTAAAAAATAAAAATAACAGTAAATGTACGTAAGCATGAATTCTGGGGGGCTGAAAGCCCAGCAGCACTATGGTTCCTAGTGCGCGCTGCACTCCACATGATAGCTGCCATGGGAAAGTACTGTCCTGTATGGCACTGTGACCATCCCAGGCACATGCAGTGTCATTCGCACATCTCAAGGCATTCCGTTTATCCTATTCCGGCACGTCCATTCTGACCTGTCTGTCAGAACGGGACCCAGTCGCAAGTTGGGGACAGTCTGTATTTGGAAATCATATTTATTTGAGGTTTGCTTTAAAAAAATGTCCACAAGTACCAAAAAAATAAATATTGCGAATCACATCATGAAGTTTCTCACTGTGAGGACTTTGGTTTTCTGGACTAACACTGATTGCATTGGTTTGATTCTCTTGTTGGGTTTGTTTTGACCCATGTTGACCTGTAGACTGTATACATTGTTGTTTCAGAAACTATGTGTTCCAGAAGCGCTACGTGAAGTTTGATGGAAAAAACCTGATGTATTTCGGCAGTGAGAAGGTAAATTGATGCAGTGGTGCCTGCTGACCAGGTTCTTCTGCATACAGTAGCTGTAGAAAGAGGCCTGGTAACGATCATGTGGGACTGTTGTCCCCAGAGGTGGACATTTCAGGTCCAGAAAGTAAAAATCCTGAACAGGATTTTGTTTCAACCAGCCAGCTGATTACTAGCTGATTCTTTACACTCAACTAGTAGGTTGAAACTAAATCCTGGTCTGGATTTTTACTTTCTGGACCTGAAATGTCCGCCTCTGGTTGTCCCTCATAAAAACTTAATCTCTTACTATGTTGGCCTTTGCCTTTTTTTATACAACTCAAAGTCCTCTAAGATCCTCAAGGTATGTTTCTTGGTTAGAGTTATGCAAATAATCCATTTGCTGCATAGCCAACAATTCTCATTGTTTACTCCCTTTTCCCTCCAAAATGGCTGCTCGACCCAGGAAGTCTACCCGAAAGGTGTGATTCCTTTGGCTGCCATACAGATGGCCCGTACAGCCAAGGATAATAAATTTGAAGTCGTTACGAGCCATAGAACCTTTGTCTTCCGGGCAGATAACGAAGGTAAGGACATCATTACACAAACATAAATATACCCATGGCTTAGCCGTAACAAAAGGGCCTGCTTGTAACATTTGCCGTAAAGTAATTTCATGCACACTGAGATGTCATTTGTGCTGGAGCTGAGTTGGGAATTCACTGTGGCTTTGGGGTAGGACCCGGTGACCCCTGGGGACACAGGATGTGGTTTGATAGCTGGGTGTGGGAGTTTATTCCCAGCCAAACTGAGAGTAAAGCCGCTTCTCCCTACCCCACACCCCCCCCCCCCAACCATTTCCATTTCCCCACCCCTATCACTGCCCTTAGCTTTGAGGAACAAGTGGTGCAGCACGTTGCAGAGCCGAGTCAAAGACCAGTTGGAATTTGGGCGGCCACGCTTTGGCCCTGGCAGCCACTGTCAAAAGAGTGGCTTCCTGGAGCTCAAAGGCACCAAGTCCAAGGTCTACGCTGCCATCAACACAGAGCAAGTGTGGCTGTACAAGAACGAGCAGGTGACCGCCCACCTTGGCCGACCGATTTAGCCATTGGCCTTTCATTAAAGATGTGCTAATGAGTTGCTCCTCCTCGGGAGATATTTATACGCCAGACCTGGTCTGTCTTCATTCGATTCAGTTTTACTTTTTATAAAGCAGGTTTTACAATGCTGTCATCCCAAGGCACTTGGAAAAAAGCATGTGGCAACCCAATACTGCATCACTTGTACAATATAATGCATGGATCAGGGGAAAAGGAAAGAATGCCAGAAGACACCGGAGGAGATGGACTAGAAAAAACTCCAAAGTAGAGAGGGGGAAAAAACCTTAGGGGGTACAAGGTCAACCGGCTGCGTGACTTCCCCGGTAACACTATAGAAAAAAGACGGAATGAGCCTGCTTCAAAAAAAAAAAAGTGATAGAAACTGTGGGCATGGTCAGAGTAAACTGTGTGTAGTCTAGTATGTCC
This sequence comes from Petrocephalus zakoni, assembly GCA_026774425.1. NCBI lineage: Eukaryota > Metazoa > Chordata > Actinopteri > Osteoglossiformes > Mormyridae > Petrocephalus > Petrocephalus zakoni. The sequence continues at coordinate 10,171,586 of JAODKN010000002.1, forward strand.
ACACAAATACCTGTGTGTAGTGTAGTTTGTTTACACAAATCACTACAGTATTCAGTTTTGTTTCTCGTTGGATGGTACTTATGGTAGTGGATTCTCTCTCTCTCCATACAGTGTTTCAGGAATGGAATTGGAATCACCTTGATTGAAGCCAGAGGCTCGACAATTAGAGATGGCAAGAGCAAAAGCTTTGATCTCATCACTCCCTACAAAGTTTTCAGGTAAAATTAAAATGTAATCAGAATCCATTTTATAATCCTCAGCGGGACACAGTGTGATTGTAGTCATGGCAGAGATTGTGAATTCTGCCTTCCAATGGAAAAGGACCATTCCACATGGGGGTGGGGGAAAGTCCGCCGTGTTGTTGAGGGTGACCCCGCAAGGCGCTACACAATGGGCCTAGTGTATGTCGGAGGTGTCGAAGCGACGGTCCCTCCCCTCCCAACCTACAGCTTCACGGCTGAGTCGGAGCGGGAGAAGAGAGACTGGATGGAAGCCTTGCAGGAGTCCATCGCGGAGACGCTCTCAGATTATGAGGTGGCGGAAAAGATCTGGTCCAACCGGTCCAACAAGATGTGTGCTGACTGTAAAGCCATCAACCCTGACTGGGCCTCCATCAACCTCTGTGTGGTCATCTGCAAGAACTGTGCAGGTATGATGAACGGTCTCCTCCATCCACATGCTTTGTCTTCAGCTTGCCAGTTGAATTCCCATAATGCACTTCTCTAAGTATGCCTCACTAACACGTACTCCAGTAGCCATTATGACCAGTTCTCGTGTTTTGCTTTCATCCGCAGGGCAGCACCGAAGCCTTGGAACTATGGTGTCTAAGGTACAGAGCCTGAAACTGGACACGAGTGTCTGGAGCAATGAAATTGTGCAGGTAAAAACTGCTTTAGTATCCTAAGGGGCTGATCTGGGTCGATGAGCTGGTTCAGTGCAAGTACCAGATCAGTTAGCCATAGCCCTCTGAGTGTGTTTAATTTTTGTAAAACTGTGAGTGAGTCTTGTGGAAGTATTAGTTCATTTGTAACTAGAATTCAAATAGGAAAATGCAGCTGAAGTCGTGCCTCCCATTAAGAATTAGGGACCTCCCATAACTTAAAATTCTGAATGAGGATTAGTCATTATGGCACAGGTTTAACTGGAAAAGAAAATGTATCTAGGGATACTATTGTAGTTCTTTTCTGTAGGAGGCCCACAAGCATGAGTATCTATATCGGTGTTTCCCAACCCAGTCCTCGGGGGCCCTCAGCCGGTCCGCATTTTTGCTTCCTCCCAGCACCCTGCCGGACAGTACACATTTTTGCTTCCTCCCAGCACCCTGCCGGACAGTATACATTTTTACAAAAGTACGGACTGTCTAGGGGTCCCCGAGGACCGGGTTGCGAAATACTGGTCTATCTTAAGAAGTGTGCCTCATTTTGGTAATTCCTGGGATGATAATTTAGTCTAAAATGTCTAATCTCGTTTTCAAAGGGTTCATCTCTCTCTCACACACACACACACCCCTTCACACCCTCCTAGGAGCACACCACCCCCCCAAACATTTACTTTACTTGTATTTTGTATTCATCTATCTATCTGAAGCAGCATACATGTCTGGTGAAAGCAGGGCCAGTCACCTCCTGGAGCGATTGAGGGTCTGAGGCCTTGCTAAGTGGTGACGTCACTTTGTGGATGCGGGGGTTTGGATCTGATCTTCTGATCACAGGCACGGCAGCCTAAGCCAGTCCCTTATTGACTTCAGGCTTGGTCTGTGTTGACAGCTCTTCATCATGCTGGGCAACGACCGCGCCAATGAATTCTGGGCGGCCCACCTTCCTGCGGAGGCCGAGCTGGACTGCGACGCCAGTCCCGAGCAAAGGCGCGAGTTTGTCAACCTGAAGTACCGCGAGGGGCGCTACCGGCGTTCCCACTCCAGCTTCAGCACCCAGGAGGATCTGCTCAAGGTCACTATAAGGACGGATGGCCACACGTCTCGAGCACACTGAGGGAGTCAGACATACTCGAGTGCTTTAGGGAGCACAGGTGGCAATCGGCGACAGCCGCGTGCCTGTAGATGACACACGGAAGTGGGCTTCCAATCCCAAAGCGTGCTTGGTCCAGGAGATCTTTTTTGCACTCTTTCCCCCTGAGAATTGGCACCTTGATCGGAAAAGCAACACAGATAAAGTAGAAAATTAACAATCCTGAGTAAATCTCTTTGAATATAGCGTCTGACTTGAATAAACAAACCCCGCATGGGCTGTTGTCCTCACGCAGGAAGGGAATGTGACGCTTATGGGTGGTTCTGAGTTAGATGACTCTCAGTGCTACACAAACAGCAACATTGTGTCCCTCCTGTTTCCTCCCTGGGGGCAGTGAGTAACTCGCCTGGGGTCCATGCCGTGCTCGTGAACCGTTGAAGCAGTTTTCTCCGTCGAGTAGCAGTTTCCCATCTTACTTGCTTAAAAGCCTCCCAGGCCAATGCCGAGAGCAGGCTGAGCTCTCATACTCAACTCTGGATGACCTGAAAGAGGAAATGTGTCCGATACGAAGTGGAAATTAAGAGTAATGTTGTATTTGATTTAGAATTTGTTGCTTGAAAACAACAAATGAGCTTGTAGGGAGTCGTAGGGAGTGATCTGCATGTCAGGACTTTCTGAGAAGAAATTTGAAAGGATTTATAGAAACGGAGGAATTGTTACAAAAAAGGTCCGAAAAACAGCACGTCAAATTGTCTGAGCAACACTTATCTCAAATAGATTACCCCTCTTCCCTAGAAATGACTCATTGTAGATGATGCACAAAGATGCTTACACTGTGGCTGAGCTTTGGGAAATTTGGGGAGCAGAATTTGCCCAGTTAAATAAGAAAAAAAATAACTAATCCTAGGTTTTTGCCTAGTAACAGAACAGCATGTGTGTATAAAGGTGAGAGAGAACACCATGACTTCAGCTCTGCCTAGCTTTAGGGCAAAGGTGACATGTAAACAAGGTTTATGGGATGAAACCACTGAGAGTGGGTGTCAGTGTCCTTGATGGTCTGTGGTCATAACTGCTGATCTTGGCTCCGCCTACAGGCTCTGTGCACTGCGGTGACTGAGCATAACCTGCTGAAGACTGTCACGTACATTTTCAGTGAGGCTGTCTCCAACACTAATGGCCTGTCACCAGACCATCGTTTGCAAGCTACCTCGGGTAAGGGTCCCCAGCTTCAGGACCATGATGCACTGCTCCCCGTCGCTGCTTGCAATAGAGTCTGTAAAAGTCTTTATTTTTGCAAAGTAACTTATTCATAGAGCTTGAAAAAGAATCCATTTGTTCTTCTAAAATGTTCTCCCAGGTTCAGAACCTCAGGTGTCCAAGTAGAAAGAAATGATGATATAAAGTATAAAAAGGTATATAAAGGTATAAAAAGGACTACTGCTGCTAGCAGAGCTCAAGGATTTAGTTTTAGTGCATATTGCTGTAGCTTGTGGCATCAAAAAAAGAAAAAGAGTGACAAATATTTTCTGTTACACCGTGGCTTCCGTCTCGGTCACAGATTCCGGACTGGTGGACTGGACACAAAGCGTCTATGATGAAATCATCCAGCCTGTCCTGTACTCTGGCTTCATCTACAAGACGGGCTGTCTGAACAAAAGCACATTATCCCGCAGGACAAGAGAAGGTAGGCGAGGAGAGGCTGAAAATCCGCTTTCGGGCACATGTTTGTCTAGTGAATGTGCCGTCTTTCTGTGCTCCGGGCACAATAGGGCCTCACAGGAGCCAGTGCATAAACACAATTTTGAGGACCAACTGCATTATGGGGAAAAATAGGAAACATCCCAAATAAAACGTTTCACTTACCACCATTACACGCCTTTTGAAGTTGTATGTCTCTTGTTCGGAATATCAGAGGCCATGGCAAAGTAATTTTTCTTTTGCCCGCCATGTTCCCGCTAACCGTTACTCTCATGCCCAGGCCACCTCCAGTCTTTTCATTCCTACCGTGTTGTCCACAGACTTTCAGAAGTACTGGTGTTCGGTGGAGAAGGCTCTTCTCTTCTACGAGTCCGAGAGGTGCCACGAGCCCTCTGCCAAGATCGACATCAAAGACATCGTCTGCCTAGGGGTCAGCCGACCAGATTCGAGCAACAACACAGGCTTCATAGACAGGTGGGCACTTCCGAAGCATTGCTTGATTGCTTGACATCAATAGGTGCTTAAAGAAGTAAGACTCAAATTGAATTTGATTTGAATTTGAAGTTGATGGTTTGGGTCTTTTTTTGTAGTGTGGAAAAAGTACAATTTTTGACATGTCTTGCAGTTGTCTTGCGTGTTTTGTTACACCAGGGCCTGCCCAGCAGGTACATGGGCCATAAAGATCTCTTTCTCTCTTTCTGACATTGTGGCTGGCTGTAGGTTCCGCTATACATTTGAATTGTGTCTGTCCTCCGAGAAGCTCTACCAGTTCGGACTGGAGACCCCCGACGCTCTTCACAATTGGGCGCGAGCCATTGGGAAGGTGACTGACCTTCTTTCAGTCGCCTGAACCCAGTCACATAATAACCATGCAGTTCCCTACCTCTGTCGATCATTATTCGTGTTTCAGACCGTTTCCACTGGCTGCCTTGTCTTTCCTTTGCTCGGGTTCTTTGAGGTGGGAGCTCACCTTTTATCCTCACCTTCCTCAGGCTACCACCCCCATCAGCTGTCACTGTTTGCTGGCCCGTGAGTTCGAGAGGGTAGGCATCCTGCGCTACAAAGCCATGCTGGACCCCCAGCAGTGGAAGCAGGGCTACTTCGTCCTGCAGAAGTCCAACCTCTTCATCTGTCCCAGCAGTGACGGCGCGGCTGAGGACATCATTAACCTGAAGCATCTGCAGGAGCTTAGTGAGCCCCCTTCTCCCTTTGTCGCCACCCTTTGGAGAAGTCTGGGATTTAAGGCTCCTCCTAACTTCTGCCCTCATCTCATAGGCATAACGTCTCAAAATGAAAACAATGAGAAGAAGGAAATTCTGGTGCTGGTTGAAAAAGGAAGGTCAGTTTTTAATTATGTGTGGTTCTGATTTTTAGTAATATTGCCTTGAGCAAGTCAATAGTGAGTCATAGCTGCCGGTGTGAGCTTGTCAATAGTTCTGTGCGTGACTGTCTGTACTGACACACACACTTTAAAATCCCATAAAAGACACACACCCCCTTTTTAACCCTTGAAAGACTCTTCAAGGCTTAAACGCTGGCCTTATAAGCTTGGTGTTATTCCCACCATCACACCCCATTCCACTACAGCGTAACATTGTAAGGAGCGTGGGCAGGGCGAGTGGCCCTGGGCTGCAGTGCACATGACGTCATGTCACAAAGAGAAAAATTTACAAAATGCATCTAACATTGGGAAATGTTACATAAGCTATTCAGTGAAGGCCATGTAGAAAAAATCAATATACAATCATATGAAATGTTTTAGATATTGAATTGCATTAGCCTGTTAGAAGACATTTGTAAATGGGCTGGGGTGGCTTATGGGGGGTTGTTCTGCCTCGTGGTGCAATCCCCCCACCCCCCCAAAACATTATGGTTAATCTGACCCGGAGTGGTGTTGGGTTTCTGCTTGGGGTAGGCTGGATGACATGTCCCTATGTGCCTCTACAGGACCCTGTACCTGCAGGGTGTGGGGCGGACAGACTTTTCCCTGTGGTGCACAGACATCCAGACGGCTGCCGGGGGGAAGGGGAACAGGCTGCGGGACCAGCAGCTCAGCCGGAGCGACATCCCCATCATCGTGGACAGCTGCATCGCCTTCATCACTCAGTACGGTGAGCTGCCAGGTCCTTCAAGGGAACTCTGATGGCACGCCCCTCAGACCTCACCCATTTCAACTCTCCAACTCACTCACATTTCAAGAGCAAATTTCTAAAAGTCACTCAGTCCATGTTCTGTTGTTTCTCAGATGAGAATGACCACCAATGACCTGAAGTCAGGCTTCCCCATCATATGCTACAGTATTAGGAACCAAAACGCATTCAGTCCTTATGTCATTTCCGTAAATTTTCCAAAACGCACAAAAATTTTCTCAAAAATGTTGACCAATGGTCTGAGTGAGTTTTGAAAATTTGACCTACGTTTTCTGACTCGAGAGTGTGCTTGTTAGGGGTCCTCACATATTTTTCCCTGAGTGCCAAATTCCATAAGCAACACAAAGCCAAGGTGCATAGGTACCAATAGCATTGTCTAAGTGGCTTAGGGGGGTATCGTCGTCAATAAAATTTGTACGGCCTTCAATTCTGCGCTCTGGATGCAGACCGGCCAGTTATATTTATATAGTTACATTTAATGTATATAGTTACATTTATTTATTTAGCAGATACTTTTATTCAAAGTGATGTACAATTTCAGAAAGTACCGTTATGCTTCTTTAAATGTGTACATTAATGGGCCTTGGTGCTGTGCCCCCCAGGACTGGGGCATGAGGGGATATACAGGAAGAATGGAGCCAAGACCAGAATCAAGCTGCTGATGGAGGATTTCCGCAAGGATGCTCGCAACGTCAAGCTACGTATCGGGGACAACTTCATAGAAGACGTCACGGATGTACTGAAGCGGTTCTTCCGGGAACTGGACGACCCCATCTTCATGGTTGACTTGCATGCACTATGGAAGGAGGCAGCCAGTGAGTAACATGCCTTTACTGCCCCCTATTGTGAAGGATTCAAATTACAGAAATTTGGATGTGACTTGTGAAGGGCTCATTTGTCATTTTAGGTCTCTGGAATGATCTGAGCCAACAAACTCATATACCTAGTTCCTATAGCATACTTTTTACTCGTTTAATTAATGATTGCCTATGGCTTCTGGGATCACGTTGAAGATATACTTTGCCTTTATTTAACCTTTGTAGAGATATCCAATAAGACACAGCGGTTGGACAGGTACAAGGAAGTCATTCGCAGCCTGCCCAGGGTGAACAGGACCACACTGGCAGCACTGATTGGTCACCTGTATCGGTCAGTAACTTAACCCCACCTGGCACTGCAACTCTATTTCTATGTTTACAAAGCATTGACCTTTGACCTGTGGGGTTTCACTTTCATTTGTCCAGGGTTCAGAAGTGCGCCAGCCTCAATCAGATGTGCACCAAGAACCTGTCGCTGCTGTTTGCACCCAGCCTCTTTCAGACTGATGGCAAGGGGGAGCATGAGGTGAAAATCGTGGAGGACCTCATTGACAACTACCTCTATGTTTTTGATGTGAGTATGGATACAGACACGGCGGGGATATATGAGGACCAGACTCGCCATCCCTCCCCATACATCACTGATCACAGATTTGACAATATTTATGTGATTGTCAACAACTTCTGTAAGCCTAGAAGGATAATGGGGAAAATGGCATATTTAGCATATGTGATAACAGCAGCCGAAAAAGTAATGGGAAAATCTATAATCTGCTTACATCATAAAGATTCATAAACATGCGTCAATGGGTCATTGTAACTGCCTACATCTATGTATTTTGCTTTACTATTTAGGTTTTGGTTCCTTTCTTCTGGTGTTTTTCCTTGTATTATGGGCTGTTTCGTACTCATTATACATTGCCACACACTCTTAAGTGCCTTGGGGCAAACATCTTGAAGGGTGCTAAATGAAAATGTACGGAATTGAACTAAATATTTCTGTGAAATGTCCCATAGGTTTGTTAATCTTCCCCAGGATAACTTTAAGGATAACTTTAAATCTCAGTTGTCAGAGCAGAGAGAATGAGAAGCACAGAACGTGGGCATATGGACCCGAGTGTGTGTGTGTGTGACATCTGAACGTCTGTCGTCTTATGAATGTAGATTGATGAGGAGCAGCAGACCCAGATAGAATTGGAGATCAGCCTCATTACCACCTGGAAGGACACTCAGGTAATACCAGTAACCCAGGCTTTTGGACTCATTATATTTGCATTATACGTTTGTCATAATTGTGTGCTTGAATTGATTGACTTATTGAAGCACCTTAGTTTATATTTCTGTTTAATCTGTGTTTACCGCTGGCCACAAGGACTTGCAGAGTAAGATTTTTATTATATGGTGTAACTCACTGTTGAGGTCTCCACCTATTCATGTTGATATGATATGGTAATATGATGATAATATTCATGTTGATAATATGATATGATGATATGATTATTAATTTACGTCCATGACCGTGCACATGACGAACTGCAGAGTCATGGTGCCCTCCCTGCTGCACGTTTTGGGCTTTGCTCAGTGCCATGGTCATAGCATGTGACCGATACCAAAGGTGCATGAAACGAGTGGCTCTGGCCAGCTGGCCTTCTTTACCGACGCTCTGTGGGGGCGTTTTAACCTTTGCGATGGTCGTGCAGCTGTCCCAGGCTGGCGATTTAATCATTGAGGTTTACCTGGAGAGGAAGATACCGGACTGCTGCATCACTCTCAAAGTAAGTAGGGTGCCGGGTATCGCCGTCATCACCGTGACGGTAATGGTGCCGATAATCTGAAAGCGATCGATTTTTGTTTTAACCATGGAGAGAGAACATTGCAGAAAAACAATTCATATTAGGCATAGGCCATGCAGTTGTGTTTTTACAAAGTACTGGGTAGAATGTTAGGTCACTAAATGGATAACACAATTTGGCAAACCAGATGGTCCATGGCCTCTTTATTTGGAATCTCTGTATAATGGACATGCAGTCACCACCTAACATGTCATGTTTTAGTGTCATTTTCCCCCCATCTGACTCCATTTGAATACAAGTTCAGTAGAACAAGCATGTTAATACATTCATTGTGAAAATTTAACAACAATTCTGAAAATTAGATAAAGGGGAAGCACTTTTGGTGGGCAGAGAGGAAACGAAAAAACAAAAATGTTTCTAAAACATTAATTATTGCTTTCGGTATGCTTTCGATGTTCACAGTGCCGTCTGTGACGGTGGCTATTTTTATAATCCCACCACACGGTGGCGCTCCAGTACCACAGCACGCGCTTCAGCGCCCTTTGTTTGCTTCTCAGGTTTCCCCAACAATGTGCGCAGAAGAGCTGACCAATCAGGTGCTGTATCTGAGGAACGTGCCAGCTGGGGAGAAGGACGTGTGGCTGACATTCGAGGCGATTGAGGACGGAGAGCTAGGTGGGAATCCGCCTGCTCCCTCAGTTTCCGCTTTCATTCTGATCATTCGTTTTTATTTTGGTTTGTTATGGGAGAAATAAAATAATAAAATAATATACCAATGTTTCATTTTTGGTCGACACAGGAATTGCCATTCCAAAACTGAAAGCTAAGGGAATTATTTAGAACTTAAAAGCAGGCAGCATGCTTGTTTTTTTTTTTTTCTTCTTAAGTGTAACATCTCCTCTAATGCATTATGCCGACAGTGCAAAGGTAGTGGGTTCGAATCCCAGGGACCATATAAGTCGTATCCCTTCCTTCAGCTGTAGGTCACTTTGGATATAAGTGTCAGATAAGTGAATAAATGTATTAGCAATCATAAGCTGAAATATGTTCATATTGCATGTGCATTGGTTTCTGCTCATCAAAGTTTAGCTATAAGAACATAAGAACTATACAAACGAGAGGAGGCCATTCGGCCCATCAAGCTCGCTTGGGGAGAACTTAACTA
>JAODKN010000002.1:10181276-10191327 GCA_026774425.1 Petrocephalus zakoni
ACTTAACTAATAGCTCAGAGTTGTTAAAATCTTATCTAGCTCTGATTTAAAGGAACCTAAGGATTTAGCTTGCACATCTTCTGTCTATGCGTCCCTTAAATGAGAAATCCTACACAAATAGTAACAGTAGGTAGAAATATGTGCTTCAGCTTTGCTGACGAAGAAAATCTGGGTTGTGTGAGCTGCTCTTTCACTGAGACGAGCTGTCCTGCCTCTTCCCAGAGCGCCCCCTACACCCCAAGGAGAAGGTGCTGGAGCAGGCCCTGCAGTGGTGCAAGATGGCCGATCCCAGCTCCGCGTACCTGTTGGTTAAGAAGGTGCCTAGAGGAGAGGCCATCAATATCTTTACAGGTAAGTCTACTCAGAGTGATCAACTCTAGAAAGTTGCTATAGGTCTTAATGTACTTCTGTGTCTCCTGTGAGTTACGTCAGGTTCAGGAAGTAACCAGGTATAGTGGTCAATCAGCATGTAGATCTAGTACTACAGTCATAATTATAATTTGAATATCCACATCTTAAAAATAAGCCTTTTCAATTTGGTAAATCGAACCATTTGTAAGTCAGATGTTGAGGTGAGTGTGGACGTCTCTGCCCTGCCTGCAGCCTACAAGAGCGAAGTCGCGAAGAGCGGAGTCCTCAAGTGTCGCGAGGAGCCGCCAAAGCTCCTGCAGGGCAATAAATTTCAGGAGCGCACCTTCCAGATCCGAGACCACAAGCTGCTGCTGCTGAAAGACAAGAAGGTACCGCCTCCGCCTGCCCGCCCAGCCAATCGCAGACCTCCCACAGTACCACCAGCCAATAAGAAGACCCTCATAAACATAATCTCTTGCTATAGTAATATTATTTGATTGTGCGTTTATGCAAAACAATTAGTAGCGTTATTTCTTCCATTCTGAGTTATTTTTCGGTTGTTTTTCTTTATTTAAGAGTAACAAGCCGGAGAAGGAATGGCTGTTAAAAATGCTGAAGATTTACATTGGGATTCGGAAGAAGCTGAAAGCACCTACAAAGTAAATGTTACGTTTTTGTATTTAAACTGAATTCAAGTTTCGTTTAAATGTCATTTGAAATGAATAACCTTTTAAATGAGGTTTTGTTTCATTGTATTTTTACTGTAAAATAGTATGTAGTGATGTCATACATGTTAGTGCACAAATCCGCTACAGATGGCTGCATTTCTTTCCAGGTGGGGGTTTACAGTGTTACTGGACAGACAGCAGCTGTAAGTATTGTGGGAGAAATGTGCAATGTTCCCAACATTGATTGCAAAAGATAATTATTACGATACAAATAATTAAATTTCTCTGTCAGTCTTAAAAGGCTTATAGAGAGAGGTAGATAGTCTCTGTCCCCTGAAGAATGTTCTGTTTAACATTTGATACTGGCAGTTCCTCTCCTGAGGTTTGAACTTTGAACCCTGGGGTCATGAGTTCAGGCCCCTAACCCTCTTTACCACCTGTTGGGTAGCCAGTGAACAGTGAGTTGTCGTTGTCTGAGAATGAAGCTCTGTAGAGCAGTGCATGGACCACGCTTTGCCTCAGGGAGCTGAGAATAGGGTCCCGGGATTGTCGATCTTTATGAAAGGAAGCACTTCTGCACTATGTTCCCCAAACCCTTTTGGTGAGCAGGTCTTTGTGTTCAGGTACTTATGCTGTACCAGTGAGTCGGAGCTGTGGGATTGGATGCTGACCTTTCTTAAAGCACAGGTACACCTCCATGTCACGTGTCCCTATCCGGGTACCATGCATTTCAAACGGCAGCCTCCAGGGCCATGTGGCCCTCTTTTAAATGCATCTTTCTCCTGTAGCATGATGATCTCCAGGCCCCAGTGCTGAGGCGTCACTCCTCCTCCGACATCTCCAAGCAGAAGTTTGGCACCATGCCCCTGGTGCCCATCCGAGGCGATGAAAGCAACTCCACCATGCTGTCAGCCAATCAGACTCTGGTAATGCCCTGCTAGCTGGCCCCTATCCCAACATGGCTCTAAAAGGTTTCTTATTAATGAAGGACATACGCACTTTTGTACGTTGCTTTGGCTAAGGATGTCTGCCAAATGTTAGAAATGTAAATATAAGGGCTTCTTCCTTGCTTGATGGGACTTCAGTCCTGCTTCTAGGAGCCTGATACACACTGTCCTAGCACACCACTTAATGCTTCCCATTCCTTTTGAAGGTCATCCTCCGGTTATGGCAATAATTAGACATTAGGAAGTCCCTTCTGCCCTCTACCTGGCTGGTTCTTGGTCATTCTCACCGTCTCCTGTTTTATGTTGTTCTGCACTGCTGTCTTACAGCCTGGAAGCAGCCTGCTGCACAATATAGCTTCTGCCAGCAGAACCACAATTAAACCAGGATTTAAAATTACTGATTTTTGAGAAAATATATACAGTGGTGTATTTTTTTCCAGAGCTGTAAGTGTCAGGCTCTCTGCTTTTTCATGGTGGCCCCCCCCTTTGTGCCCGGGCAGTGCATTTAGGCTGCTTTAGTAGCTCACACGGTGCCCGTCTGTCCCTGTGTTTTTGCAGCGAAAGCTACATGCAAGGAGGACACTATCCATGTTCTTTGTAAGTACGCCCCCTGCTGTCTTCACCATGATCTGCGCCCCTCTGGTCCATTACCTCCGCATGCCAATTGTGTGCCAAGTCTCGCATCCCATCAAAATGTTCCTTACTGATCCCGCTGGCGGCATGTAAGGGGTAGCTCCACAGGGCTGGAACCCCCCCCCCCCCCCCATGTTAGGGGGGTGTCATGCTGAAATATGCATGGAATTCTAGCCGTGGCCCTAATCTATGAGGAGTTTATACTAAGCCTGGTTATGTTTTCTTGCATGCATTGTGCTGCATTGTACTACAGTTTAACTTATATTTTATTCATTTACTTTCACTTTGTCATATAACTTATGCCATCCTCCTCACAACATGCCTCTTAACACCTCACCGCCTTTGCCGCCACCTCTTTCCCGTTGGGCTGCCTGTCATGACACCCGCAGTTGCTGGACTGTATGGACTCCAGGGAAAATCAGGAGCGAGGCAGTGGACATGTATATACAGCTGGTGGTTTGAGGAGGGCCCCTGTCCTTCTGGTTCGCGGTGAAGCCCCCCCCCCCTCCCCCCACTTGTTTCCTGCCCGATCGTCTGCAGTTTTTCTTTGTTTTTGTGAGACCGAAACAATGGTCCAGTGTTCCAGAGGGTACTTACGGTTGAATGTTTGCCTCATAAAGGCATCTTTCTTCCTGGCAATTCTGACGTTTCCCAGCAAATGCTAGACTGTGTTCCACCGCAGCCGCCTTACCTTCTGCAGGGAATGCAGGAGCTGAATCCCACAGATATCCCCTTGGGGGGACAGGGTGGCCTAACAGTGTCAGTACTAATTCCCACCATTAATGTGCATGTGTGCCTGTCATGCCCCCGTGAGCAAATATATGAACGCTCCTGCATAATCCTGAAGAATCTTCGTGACACTGACGTCATTTCTCCCCCTCCCCCCCAGCCTATGAAGATGCAGCAGGATTCATTCGAGGAGAGAGCAGAGAGTCCTGAGCCCTTGTATGAGGAAGTGGGTGATTTTAGTGTGCAGGCGCTCAGGTCGCCAGAGGCCGAGACTCAGGAAGTGCCGGACAGGCCGACCAGCCTGGTCACCAGGAAGACTGCGTCCCTGGACCGCATGATCGGGCCCAACCCCGTGCGTCTTCTGCCCCCCGCCTCCTCGCTGGACACCCTGTACCGGGAGGAGCCCAGGAGTCTGGACGGCAGCCTAGCGCTCGCGGCCACTTCCAGGAGGAAACCTCCCCAGTGCAGCAGCAGCTCCCAGAACTTGCTGCTGCTCGAGCTTACGACAGTCTTCAGCAGGAAGAACGAGGGCGAGGCTGCGGACGCCGGAGGGGACGTGACTTTGGAAGGACCCTGAATGTACACATGTTGCTGACCCACAGCGCCAAGGCACCCAGCACCCAGATCAGGATGCACATGCAGACATTAGTCTTGGGTGCCATAGTTTCTTTAACAAGATTGGATCCAGTGGCATTAAAGCACGCATAACCATCACAGTCAACTAAATCCCACCCCACATTTACATATTTCATGTCCTTTAGGACCATGAGATTTATTTTATTTTTTTTTAAGTCGCTTTCAGCCCCTGCCAGCATGTGAACAAGTACAGTTCCACCTTTTTTGCATATTGAAATATACCTTGCAACCTGTGTATTTATTTATTTATTTTTTAGAATAACTTTTTTTTGGGTAGTTTGAAATACACTGTGATGATAATAGCAAATAGATGGGAGTCTACAAAGACACTGAATTTTAAATTTAATTTTAAAATTATGAACACTACAAACATTCCAAATTACACAGAACAATGTTTGTGAGTGATACTCGTGTAAGTACTCGTGTGAGTACTCGTGTGAGTAGCATGCAAAGATAATTTAGTGAAAATTGCATTTCTTCCAAAATTTCTGTAAAATGGGAATGCCGGTATAGCCTCATATACGTATCTGTACAGCAGAGGGCAGAGTTGAGCCGGGGTTTAACACAAAGTACAAGGTAATTTTGAAGAATTGATTTTGAACCAGACATTTCTCGGTGACATTTGTAACCAATTTCAGCCAAAATTGAACTGCCTAAATTTGTTTTATCGGCAACTTCAGTTTTTTTGTCCACAATGAGCAAATCTGAGTGGGAGAACATCATATTTAAAGTGCCTTATCTTTTATATATACATTTTTTTTACTTGTGGGATGATTGCTATCAATATAACAAATAAAAATCTTCAGGAACAAAATTAAGAATGTTTTGCAAAGGTGACTTGATGGCACGCATAAGCGTTTAATGTACTATAAGCTAATTTTCTGTGACATGCAAATCTTTGACTGTTCCTTCCATATGGAATGAGTATTAGACTTTAAAAATATAGTAAACAATCTTTAAACATGCATATTAACTAATTGTGCCTTTTAACAAGCGTCAAAATGCGGAGACCACCCAAGAGTTGCGCGTGATGTAGCAGACATTGAAGTCCCGTTTCTAAACTGATGGAGAACAGCAAATGTTACCGGTCCTTCTTGAAATAAAGGAAAATAAGGATAGAGCATGTAACGCCTGAATGTCGCCTCTTCCATTCCGTTGAATCGTTGATTTCTGTATTCTGATAGTGTTTTGCAATTAACTCGTTTGCTGTCGTCCGCCTGTATTATCAATGGGACACTGCCTTACATGTTCTCCTTAACTGTAAATACTGTATAGTTTTACAATACTTCTGGGATTTATCTAGCTCTTGTTTTGTCTGATAATGTGTAGCTCAAATGGAGATTTTACATGTTGTATTATATTAAATGATTTCTTTTTTTAAGTGTTTTTTTTTTTAAGTAAAGTGACTACAGACCTTTCGCCGTCTCTGTTCAAAACCTCATTGTTGCTGAGCTGGATTTGTTGTAGAAAAATTATAATTCTGAATCACTTCCTTTAAAAACTAATAGCTCAACTTAATTCCCTAATTAAGCAGGTTTGTTTGGAGGAGAATACCAGCTTGGGTTGCCTAGATAACCAATTATACACAGTCACTAATAGGAGGCGCGGGTAGCGGCTGTTTGCCAGAAACTCGCCACTCCTTCGGCAAACGTTTTCATTCACTGGGTACAAACTTA
Source organism: Petrocephalus zakoni (assembly GCA_026774425.1). Classification (NCBI taxonomy): domain Eukaryota; kingdom Metazoa; phylum Chordata; class Actinopteri; order Osteoglossiformes; family Mormyridae; genus Petrocephalus; species Petrocephalus zakoni. Next base: position 10,186,917 of record JAODKN010000002.1, read on the forward strand.
AGACACTTATCTGTAATATGCCACATAATCATTACTACAGATTTAATATAAATGGAATTTATGAAAACCAGAGAGCTTTTCTCTTATGCGTGTTGCTTCATCATCTCAAACTTTTACAGGGTGCAAAAATCCGCCCCAACTTTCTAAGTATTTCTGCGGTATTTTGCCTGAGGTTGTACACCCGGGTACAGCTTTACAGTATTCTGCAGAATACTGAGTCGCTGCTGATGTCCAGCAGTCTGCGAGAGGTCTGCCTTCATGTTAAAGTGCAATTATACAGACAGACGCCGGCTCTCTGTCAAGTGGTCTACAGGGTCTGGGGAATTTTCTTTCTTGAGTAATTAGCAAGCTAATTCAAGCTCGTGCAATGTTCCTGATGGGAATTCTGTTTGCTGTCTCCTCCACTAGCTCTTTACATTACTATTCCCATTCATGTTCCTCCTATGAGCTGGAAACATGAAAATAATTCAGTGAGAAATTCTGGCATGAACAGGACACGCAGACGGTCTGATCCCCCAGCGTTGTGTGTAAAAGTACAAGTGAGCATAACCTGTATTTTGCGTTTGCTTTATGTTTGTTACAAATAACACTGCTAGTATGAGGGGGCTATCCTCACAGCTTAGATTAGTAATCAAAATGGCATAAAATCACGTAAGTAATATACAATCAACTCAGACACTGAGGGTATGATGTTTCAGTATATTGTTGTTGTTTATTTGACTATTTGTTCACTCTTTTTGTCACAGGTGTGATTATCCTGCACACTGCTAAAAACGAATGCAAAATACAAGGGGTAACTTATTATTCCATCAGTTCCAAACAACACAAAATCCATTTTTATTTCCATCAAACACATATTGTACTCGCACCAAACCGACTTTCTCTGGCGCTGTCACGCAGAGTGAGTAGGCATATAGGGGCTATGCAGCACAGAGTGAGTAGGCATATAGGGGCTATGCAGCACAGAGTGAGTAGGCATATAGGGGCTATGCAGTACAGAGTGAGTAGGCATATAGGGGCTATGCAGTACAGAGTGAGTAGGCATATAGGGGCTATGCAGCACAGAGTGAGTAGGCATATAGGGGCTATGCAGCACAGAGTGAGTAGGCATATAGTGGCTATGCAGCACAGAGTGAGTAGACATATAGGGGCTATGCAGCACAGAGTGAGTAGGCATATAGGGGCTATGCAGCACAGAGTAAGTAGGCATATAGGGGCTATACCCAGCATTTGATTCTTTTTGTACAGTTTGACACTAACACCTTTCTTCCTATTGTGCCCATTAGCTCAGCTAATTATGTTTTCCTGTGTAGAAGCTATTTATTTTTGACAACACTTTTGCCCCAAGCCTTGGGCAGAGTTCATATTGCTTAATAGGAACAGTTGGTCTCTAAGGCCTGAGGTGGAGGACTCATCCTAGGATTTACCTCTTCCTTAACCCTCTTGTTTAGAAATCCCAGTGATGGCATACCTGTCTTCAGAAGATTAAAGGTGCCTCTGAGAGGCGTGCTTGAAAGGGTCGAAGGTCACTTGAGACAAAAAGCTAGGTGAATGTGGAATATGGACATGAAAACGTGTGATTATAGCATCTAGGTGACCCTTTAAACAAAAAAAATTGCCACGAGTCGTTACGCATCTCAGAATTTGAAATTGCATTGTCTCCTGGCCTGATTTCGTCACACTTGTTTGGCGGGGTGATGGAGTAGATTAACCGGCTCAGTGCAGGATAACAGGATTGAAGGGATCGTCCATGTTCTAATCTTAGCCCATACCGTCAAAGATCAGCTTAAAATGTGTGAGTGTCGGGCGAGTTTCCGTTTCTAACAGTATCGCTTTCAACGCGTCACAATACTGTTTCTGAAACCAGATGGGGGACTGTAACGGAAACAGCGCCGCATAAGCACCAGCCCTTCATTCAAGCCTCAGCAGGCCACCTACACGGCCTTTCAGAACGGCGACATCGCCGGTCGCCCTGAGACACGACCGTGTGTCAGTTTCCTCTCAACCGAACACACAAAAAAGAAAACAACAAAAAAAAAACTTGGCCAGATCTGTTCTGATCAAAGTGCTGTTCATGTAGGAGAAGCAGGCAAGTGCAGAGCGGCTTTCTGCTGCGGCTCCTTGGCCATGTGGCTTTGTGTCTCAGGCCTGAAGGCTGTTCCTGAGAGAAGGAGAGAGAAAAAAGATCAAGCCCTGACAGGAGCTTAGGGGATTAAGTTCATTCTCAGTGCCAGTTTGTCCCTGAGCAGTGCCCTCTACCAAGGAGTGTGAATGTGCCGATTCTCTCCCTTCAACAATGATAAGGAGGCCTGACCACTAATATCCAGTGGGGTGGAGACCTCTCCTTAAGCACAGCGTGTAAAAAGCCCTTAATCAACACTTCTGTACAGGTTGTACGAGTTATGCTTGAAGCTCATCCGCATTATACCACCAGCCAGTTAACGTCTCACCACCGCTCTAGTCCGTCTCGACGCTCAACTTCTGCGAACAAGTCTTCTGAAGACCCAACAGGGAAGTTGAACACAAATCTGGAAATGTGTAAGCGTGATGGATTAGGGTTAGGGTTAGGGTTAGGGATTCCCGGCAGATGACGATACATGAAGCCATACTCTGCGAAATGCCAGGGAAGCCGTCACTCTGGACTCTCCAACGGGAGCCTGCCAGCTGATCTTTATTGAGTGGAACTGTGACCCAGCCTTGGACTTTGCAGAGAGGACCTGCAGGCTCACTCTCAGCTTTACCGTCCCACATGGTTTAGAGCAGGTTTAAATAATGGTGCCATAGGCAGTGATGCCACCTCTGCTGTGCCCTGGGCATCTAGCTGCCACTGGAAGGGTTTGCAGTTCTTTGCAGGTGAAAGGAAAGAAGCCTGCAGGATTAGAGAGTCCTGGTTCCTCTTTCAGGGGCTGGAAGCTCCGTGAGCCACATGGCAATTATCAGCAATTAGGAGTTTTGTTCAAGCTGCGTTTTTATCAAAGACGAGGAAGCCTCTCAAATAACAGGCGCTGAATTTCTCTTTTCCACTTGATAATTAGCAGACAAACCTGTAGCTGGCATTAACCAATGAGCTTAAAGGCTCCCCACTCCATTCTCTGCCGCTAGTAATTGATAGACAGGAGAGAGACAAAATGGACATGTGACCATTACAGTCAACCTTAAAGGAAGCTGCATCCTGTCATTATAAGATTATTCGCCATGACTCCGTGCCCCTCCCTCTCCGCCCACCACCCCCCCAGCGCCACCCCCCCCCGTCTTTTTAACCTCACCAACTGTGCACTTTTCCAAATCAAATCATCACCAAGTGGACTTTTGTCACCATGACAACCACATCAGTACCAAAATAGTTTCCTTTGTATTTCCTGAGTTGGCAAGAGTTCCACGGAACGAGACAGAAGTGACGTTGTGCCTGGCCGGTGTGTCTTTTTCAAACTGTGGGATTGTCTGGGTCCTCACTTGTTGGTATGACTCTTTTTGTGTAGTGTGTACACATATTAGGCAGGCTCTTTTGCCGTCCTGTACTCCGCCTGTACATAAATAAACATGCGTTTGATTAGCGAGCGGCTTCTTGCCCTGACTATGCGAGGGCACACACAGGCACCTTCATCTAGTTACTTGCCCCAATTATTTCAGACAACTGTATACTGTTAGGATTAGGCTGAGTTATGCAAATCAGCAGAGGGATCTGATTGTTGCATGCATCTACCCTCTTGGGGGAGGGGGGGGTGGGTGTAAACAGTGCGACTGCATTCCTCCTGGTCCTTGCGTAGTCCCCCAAGCACCCGATCAATAAATAAAGGGTACGTAAAAAGGGTATAATCCTAGGGATGACCCTGCTTTGTCGTTACCTCGCCAGAGCCCAGCAAAGCGGGCGGGGTGTCTCACATTAAATCCACAACACTGCACGTCTAAGCTCGCCTCACCCGCCCCCCCCCCCCCCCATCAGTGACCCCGGCAGAGGCAGAAAGGACACACTTTATAACTCAAACCCAACCTTCCAGCCGAGACTCCGCCTCTCCTTGCCGCACAGACTGTTGTCGCTCGCCTCCCTGTACATTAATCCTAACCCCCCCAATCTCTCGTTTGTGGCTCCCCCTATTGTGAGTGGCCTCATTGTAATGTGAGCCTGACTCCATCTCCATGCACCGGCAGGCAGGACTATCTTCTCCTCTCTTCCCCTCTTGGCCGCACCCTTACACCCGGGGGCCTTAATTGCTCCAGACCACCGGTGTGTCGCTGCTGCAGATGTCCTCCTCCTTAATGTGTGGAAAGAGCACAATCGGCCCCATCTGCTGCAGTTTTTGCTTTCCGCCGTGAGTCCGCACCCCCCCTCGCTACCCCCCGCCCCTTTTCCACCCAGTCGCAGAGCCCTCCCTACATCTCCACAACTCTCTCCAAAGTAAAGCCCCCACCC
>JAODKN010000002.1:10191368-10202911 GCA_026774425.1 Petrocephalus zakoni
TCCGAAATAAAAAAAAACTATGCCTTCTTATTCCTACGGACAAAACCTAGTCAGTGGGCTGGGGATTGAAAGCCTATCAAAAAGCTATACAAGAGTGCTTTGGTGTGGAAGAGCACATGGGGGGGCGGGTGAGTGTGAAGTGAGCCCCCCCACGCTCCCTGTCAGGGACCTGAAAGGGACCCGAGGCAGATAAACCCGGACAGATGGGTGAACTTCGGGGAGGAATAATCAGGCCTCGCCGCAGCCCGTCACCGGCGCGCTGCCCTTGTTTATACAAACAAAATAAAATATATGAGAGGAGATCCCTTTAATTAGGCCTTGCCACGTCGGGCCCTGGGGGCAGGCAGCCCCCTCCTCTAATCGGGCCCTCGAGCGGCCTGTCTGCCGCTCACACGCCTTAAGCTGGGACATGGGCGCTTTAAAGGGGCGCTCACGTCTCCGAGGCCGAACAGCACGCTTTCGTATCGCTTTTCCCCCTTTTTATAATTTCTCTTTTCAATGGGGCGCCGACTTCTGTTTTCAGTTTCTGCGAAGCCTAGCATTTTAGACGAAAGATCCAAGGCCAAATAAATCAAGCATCCAGGAGGCTTATTCGTCCTTTCAGGACTATTAGTAGGAACGCCCTATAAAGTCTAGAGGGAAGGTGCTAGAAAGCACTGCTTCCATACGCCACAGAGGGGCTTATTGAGGGTCTTGGGATCGAGGCTGGGATGGGTAAGTGCTGACCTTCACCATGAATATCTATAAAAATCACCCATCAAGACCAGGATGCTGTCAGTGACTTATGGTCCGTCCAGACGTGTTGGAAACTTATTTTCGTTATTTTTGTAACTTTGCAGACGGGCTTTTGTTCTGCCCTCCGCAGGCCTCTTTCGGCTCCGGGGCCTTTGTCTGCTCGGGAAAGTGAAGCAAAGGCAGGAGTGAGGCCGGTGGCACCCACACAAGCCCACATTGTGGGGGTTACAATGAACCTTCATCTCCATACATGTTAGTGCCTGACTGGGGCCAATCATTAACGCGCTGTTTGCGGGAGGAGGACGACATTCGAGGCTGTTGTCCATACTGAAGCGGTGCCCTGCGGTGGGGATTTAGTCTGACCTGACAGATGTAGCAGCACACATCATTATATTCTTATTATCACGTCCGGCCAGCCTGTATATTATACTTATTGACTGTAGCTCGAAACCAGTAGCCAATGGCGTGCTTGCAATTAGGCATGCTCATTGTGTTATTGTGATATTGCACAAATGCATAGAATAAATGTCCACATAGATATGGAGCCCCAAACATTATTAACATATTGAAATTATTCTGGGCATCACACATTGTCATTGAAGTACTGGTGCATTATTGCTTAGCATTGTTATTGCCTGTGATGGCAAATCAAGCAGAGTGTGAATATCAGTACTGAGCTGTATGTGTTACCTGTTGCTAGTCACCAGTTTGTCTGTCCTGGAGGCTCTGTGTTTTGCATGCAGTTATGGGCTTATGTCAGCCAATTAATTAGATTAAACCCAAGTCAGGAGAACTGCCAAATGTCACATCTGACCCACTGCTGGTCTGGCCGGGTTCATTCCGCACCGCTTGGCTTCCTGTGGAAGCCCGAAGGCTCTCCCGGGAGTGCTAAGACATGGTCGGAAATTAATTATGGAGGCAAGTCGCCCGGTGGTGCCCGCTAAAGATTTTGATTGGGGCGGCCAGTTGGGGGCAGTTCTGTTTAAGGGCATAGCCTCAGCACACCATGATTCTTCTGTGGTGACACTTGCATGTTTCCTTTTTATTATTTTGATGCCGTCTGAGCGGCTGTCTCTGGAACGGCGTGACCGTCCTCGCACGCGCACAGATATCGCCGTCCCGCTTGTCCGCAGGTGTGAGCAGATCACTTCCGGCATCATTCAGTGCTGCCCCCCCCCCCCACCAAGCTTCTCCACGTGCTGCAGATTACCTGCAAAGAGCTGTCAGTCACCTGAAGTCGAGCCTCTGGGGCACCAGCATAACCTCCCCATTTATCAGTGCCCCCCCTCCCATTCTCCTCGGCCACAGGCGGCCATGGCGTGGCTCTCGGACCCTCCGGAAGCCCGGCAGCCCGGCAGCATGGCCGCCTCTCCCGCTGCTGCCATTTGCACTTACGTGTCCGGCTTACACGCCGTTTCAGACTCTCCGCCACTAGATTATGTGGGGGCCTTTTCATTTATCAAACCTGAGGTTCATTCAGCTTTTCTCACCCCACCTTCTCACACCCCCCCCACTCGCTGCCTCAGACTTAACAGTCGATTGAGCGGGTCCTGCCCCCTTCTGGCACCGGGCCAGGCCGCTTTGTGTCGCTCCGTCGTGCTTGTTATCCCAGGCTGGCCCCCATGTCAGTCAGCCGCCCGCGAGGGCCCGCGAGGGCCCCCAGCGCTGCCGAGAGGCAGGGGCCCCGGCCGCCTCGTGACCCGGTCAGTCAGAGCAGGCGTGTGGGGACACTGGCGTGATCCCCACTGCGGCCCGTGGTCATGGTCCCCGGCAATTCAATAACAGTTTGTTCACAATTAGATTGCTTTGTAAAAAACTGAATGCCTTTTCGGGAAATTCTTCTCCACCATCTGGGGAGGGCTTTCAGCATATAAAAGGTGGCATCCTCACCATAATCCCGATGTTTCGCCTCTTTTCCCCTTTCCAGGCTTTTATTTTCTTTTTAATCTGTCTTTTCCCTTGTGCCACATGGCACGCCAGCTCCAGAATACGCATGGGGGATGCAGAAATGGATGCTGATGGCAGGATGAGACTCCTGATGGGACTGCCTTCCCCATAAAGGGTTATTCCTTTATGGTTTAGACTGTAGCATGCTAGTGGTTTCATGTGGCTAATACATCAGTATCTGTTTTTGGATTATGACGAGGGCCCAATAAACAGTCTGGCCTCTTCTAAGACCAGATCTGGCAAATGAGCTTAAAAGATCCCGTGACTACCAATAAGTAAATAAGTAATGTTCAGTCACCCCTCTAGCTGACATTTTGGTGATGTTAAAGAGAACACACTATAACGTTCACAGCGAAATGCTGACATCTGGACACTAGATGGCGCAGTTTCAGAGCTCATGGGGACTGCATAAGCATTCCAGCCCTTAAGACACAGGAAAAAATGCAGAGAAAATGCAGAATAAATAACATTCCTGATCGTGTTTATTCCTCTGTTACAAACTATCATCTTTACATGTTTTCACGATAGCTAATTAGTAAATATAATCTTATATCATCCATAATATACAATACAGAGATAGAGATATATGCTATTATTAATAATTTGTTGTTTTACCGTTATAAAAGAGCTTTGCATTATTATGTGTTTGAATGGTGTTAATGCAATGCATATCAATCACATTTGCTGTTTCTCATTTGCTGACCCAGTACTCTTCTGTGCTAGTTGCTTGGCCCTTGTCATCACTTGCCGTCTGATAGTATAATTACATGGTGATTCCTCTCATTCCGCCCGACACCTTGTTTCTCATGCAGAGACGCAGCCCTCGTCGGGCCGTTTGGGTCAGCCCGCTGGAGAAACGCGGCCCTCGTCAGCCCGCTGTAGAGACACTGCCAATGTTGGGCCGTTTGGGTCAGCCCGCTATAGAGACGCGGCCCTTGTCGGGTCGTTTGGGTCAGCCCGCTGTAGAGACGGGGCCCTCGTCGGGCGATTTGGGTCAGCCCACTGCAGAGACGGGGCCCTGGTCGGGCCATTTGGGTCAGCCCACTGCAGAGACACTGCCAATTTCGGGCTGTTTGGGTCAGCCCGCTGTAGAGACGCGGCCCTCGTTGGGCCATTTGGGTCAGCCCACTGCAGAGACGGGGCCCTGGTCGGGCCATTTGGGTCAGCCCGCTATAGAGACGGGGCCCTCGTCAGCCCGCTGTAGAGACACTGCCAATGTTGGGCCGTTCGGGTCAGCCCGCTGCAGAGACGGGGCCCTCGTCAGGCCGTTTGGGTCAGCCCGCTGTAGAGACGCGGCCCTTGTCAGCGCCGTTTGGGTCAGCCCACTGCAGAGACGGGGCCCTCGTCGGGCCATTTGGGTCAGCCCGCTATAGAGATGGGGCCCTCGTCGGGCCGGCCCAATGTAGAGACGCGGCCCTCGTTCGGGTCAGCCCACTGTAGAGACGTGGCCCTCGTTTGGCCTCTTTGTGCCATTCAGGCTGCGTTGTCAGTGCCCCATGGGTCCCTCTCGCCCATCTTTAATTAATCTCCACCTCACGCCAACCCTGCTAATGACAAGCCCGTCACCCATGCGCCTCTGCCAGCCACCTGTGACAGGGACTGCCAGAGAGCATCTCCATGACTGTGACGTTGTTTTCTCTGTGAATTGTCATCATATTGGGGGAGTGTTGAGAAGAGTGTTTCTAAGGAGATATTTGGGGGGGGTGTGTTGCACTTAATGTGGTCTTTGTTTTCCTGCCACCGATGATGCAGGGGGGGTACAACATGGCATGACGCACCTGTTCTCCAGGTTCTGTTTTCCGTCATCTTTTCGGGGGTCTAATCAGGGTCCCGGCCTCCTCGACAGCACACAGGGCTCTGACACACATGGCAACAAAGTCCCTCGGAGGCCGAGGTCCCATGTGCTTGTCTTCCACTTGCCATGGTGGGAGTCCTGACCCCCTAAGGACCGATCACCGCCACTCCAGCCGAGCGACTTCCTGTCATGAGTGCTCAGCCCTCTCAGAGTGGGACCTGATGGGAAATATTGCAAAAAAAAATATATAATAAAGTGGTGGGGGGGAGCTTTGGGGTGGGGTTAGGGGCGGGAATGAGAACAGCCAGACCAAACCAGCTGCATAGCAAAAAAAAACGCCCCCCATTCCTCCTCGACAACAAAAGATGAAAGTGTGTCCTGCTGGGCGGCAGGGACACCAGGTGACTGCAGCAACCTGAGGGTAGCAGCGAAGCCTCCCCAGCGCAATAGCTTACCCAGTATGCTTGGCCCTTAAAGGGGAGGGTTATGGGGCATGGGGGGGTCCTTCCCTCTCAGACCCTTAAATGTGACCACATAATCTTGCCCTGAGACAAAGGCCCGGTGTGAGAGTGGCACCGGCCTCAGCCTGCCGCTTAAGCTAGGCATTCTGGCCCGATTCAGCCGGATCGGGTTCCATGTGAAAAATCGTGAGAGACGGGGAGGGGGGCGGGGGGGCAAAAAAATACCTGCACCCCCACTCCCAAGTCTGCAAACCCAGGAAATATAGCCCAGCAGCCCATCTGTGGCTCCTGCCTGCGTTCGATGCTTAAAAGAGCCGGATAGCAACCACCAGCTTGCAAACGCAGCTACTGCAGCTACTGCAGCTACTGCCATGGACATATTTAGAAGTGATTTATTTGCAGAACACAAACAGTTAACAAAGACAAATAATAATGCACATGCTCTTCAATAGTAAATATGACTGGATAGGTCTGTATGTTTTCTCAGCTCGATGTGAATGACTTAATGTATTGGAACGTTATGGGAATATTCTGAATACTGCTGATTTATTCAGATAATTGAAGCAGAAACGATACAGCTACAAATAAAATGTAACATTAATCCATCAATCCATCCATCCTCCTTCCACTTATACAGTGCAGTGAACCTGGAGCATATCCCAGGATGCACTGGGCACAAGTCACCCTGGATGAAATGTTAGTCCATTGCAAGGCACAGGCTCTCATGAACTGCAGGCCATTTAGAGATACTAGTTAACCAACTGCATGACTTTAAGCTTCCTGGAGGAGCCAGGAAGGAAACCCAGGCAATACTAGGAGACACACACACACACACACACACACACATTATTATTATGCCATTATCGATTAAACATTTACCTCCACTTAGCAACTGCTGCATTTACACAGAAGAAGAAAATAAACAATTAAACCTGATGTTTGTCATAGGGTGAAATGTGACTCACTGGGTAACACAGCCATCTCAGGCAGGGCTGTAGGTTTGAGTCTCTGTGGGTGTCTGTGGGTGTCCTGCGATAGGTGTCCTGTCTAAGGTGTACCACTACATTGTACCCTATGTAATTTGTCTATTTGTAGTAAATTTGAGAATATATATATATATATATATATATATAATTCAAATATTTCACAAATGCATAATAAGTGGTTTTATTGACTCTTTACACATTATTCCAGCGTTCAGATCTCTCCACTGGCTTCCAGTCAACTACAGGATTGATTTTAAGATACTGCTGTTAGTGCATAAGTCATTAAATGGCTTAGGCTCAGAATACATAGCAGAGATGTTTGCAGAATATAAGCCCAATAGACCTCTTAGATCCTTACGGGCTGGACAGCTGGTTGTACCCAGAGGTAGATTTAAACAGGGTGAAACTGCCTTTAGCCACCATACAACAAGATAGAATAATCCAGACCAAACTTATTAGAGTTGCCCCAATAGTTGATGCTTTAAAATAAAAATCTGAAAAATAAATATTTCTGTGCTGTGCTGCACTATTACTTGAATTGAAATGCTGCTAGATTTTAAAATTTCTTAATTTTACTTAAAGTTTGCATTTTATTGTATTTTATAATTTTTATGTAAAACACTTTGAATTCCCTAATGCTATGAAATGTGCTATGCAAATAAACTTGATTTGCTTTAATCATATTTTTATGAAATATTTACTGTTACTGGGGATTATGTCAACAATGACCTGAATAGAGAGGACAGGAGTAAATGTACCGGTTGAAAGAAGCTCTGTTGACTGAAAGATGCTGTATCTTCTTCCTGCTTATTTGGAACAGGAGCACTGCTTGTCCTGGGGTCTATCCCAGCACAAGGCTCAGGGCTGGGGGAGACCTTGGATGGGATGGCGGGTCTATTACTGGGTACATTGTTCAGAAATTTTGTTTGAAGTTAGAAATGTGGCTTTAAATCCACCACAGTTATCTGGGGATTTCTAAAATGGAATTACCAATTTTGGATGTACCAAGTTGTTGCTATCAGTTCAATGAAATACCTTAGCAATTTGCATTAACATTTTTTATTGATCCCATGACCTCGACAAGGATAAATGGTTGGAAGATGGATGGATAGATGGATGATGGATGGATTCTTATTGATATCCTTAGCAATATTTTTAAGAGGACTGGAAGCAATTTATCTCATAAAGATCCATCATCATCTAGACATCAATAAATGAACTGGAATGATTTCTACGTGGAAATCTGGCCGTCCGTGCTTTTGGGGGTGACATCAATGAAATCTAGTTCTGCTGTGTAAGAGGCAGAATTGAGCAGGACTGCAGATCAGTGGGATCCTTTCGCATCGCTGGATGAGAAACGCAGGAGGAAGTACTGCTACTTCGCAGCTTCCTCGGGCAGAAAGCAGCAGCACTTATGCAGAGCTGAATCATTGTTTCCACTCACTTGCTAATTAGCAGTTCCTTTGATAGCCTTTCCCTTTTGATGTCGAAGCTAGGGGGACCTGCTTCATAACTGCAAGGTCCTTGCGAGTGTTGATGTAACGTCACTGACACCGAGACTCCCCAGTAGATGCCACTTGAGGCTTAATCACAGTGGTGGTCTTTCTTCACTGTTTGCAGGCTGCTCTAGCCTCTGACAGGGGCGGGGGGGAGCCGGCGACCCGTTTAATGGGACGCGAGCGGGTTAATCGTTGGCTCGTCACTCAGGGGCGACAGCGAGGAGCCAATGAGAGCCACCGCAGCGCCGTGACGGACGCCTGCCGCCATCCCACGCGTCACTGCGGCTGATCGACGAGCTCCACAGGCCCCCCTCGGGATAATGGGTATGGGGGGGCTGCATTAGCCTGCCTGCACAGCTCAGCTCACCCCCACCAGCAGCTCCATCCTCTCATGGGCCCCTCCCTGCCAGCCAGTACCAGCCCATGGAGGCAGAGCCTATTGCTGAGGAAGTGTGGACCGCTCAAGCACCGCACTGGGGAGCGATCGATCAGCGCCTACTCCTTCCTCCTCCCCCAGCACAAATGGGACAGATGGGACAGTGGGGGTGGGGGCAGCTTGGGAGGGGGGAGTTAAATTGAATCCAGGATAATCCTCAAAGCAGAGAACAAAAAATTGTGCCTGTGTCATATATAATGCTAAATAAATTATAATACAAAATAAATGAAATCATTTTTGATACAAATTTTTTGTTGTGTCTTGCAGGGTAATAATAACTATCCTAACAAAACTGGTCAATTGCGCCTGCACAGCTATTTGATCAATTACGGGACGGAGGAAGGCCCATGTGACCATGTGACCATGTGACCGTGTGACCGTGCTCAGATTATTATTGCACACTGGCTCTTGTCATCACTTGCCTTCTGATAAGTATAATTACATGGGGATTCCTCTCATTCCGCCCGACACCTTGTTCCTCATGTAGAGACGCGTGCTTGAGCGTGAGACTCAGCACTTGGTTAGGGTTAGGGTTACTAGGGTCACTAGTTGGAGGGCTGCTTGCAGGTTTTGGACGTGTTCGTGTCTGCGTGAATTCTGGCTGCGGCTCAGCGTTTCTGTTCCCTTGTTTCAGGGCCGAGGTTGTCGCTACCTCGTCTCTGGGTTTGTGGGTCTTGCTGAATGGCATCTAACCACAAGCAGCTTCCCAGTCTTGGTTAGCCAGAGTCCTGTGTCTAAGTCAGGACTCTTCAAATCTGGACTTTGATTCCAAATCCAGGACTTGTTTTCATTTCTTCCATGTAATGAGTTTAATAATTACTGATTCTAAACTGGCTCGCAGGTAAAGGAAGGTTGGAAAATCAGCAGGGCTCAGGTGCTGAGAAGCGCGATTTGAATAGCCCTGCTCTAAGCTGCTGCTTACCAGTATGCCTACTTGACCGTTCTTGTGTTACCGACCCGTTTCACGTCATCTTCCATTCTGGTCTCCGTGTTTGTGTCTCCCAGTGCCCCATTTCCTGGTTCCAGTTCCTCGTTGCTCCAGACCTCCACGTCTGAGGTCTTCTGCCCATCCAATCTGCGGCCAAAAGTCTTGGCTGCCAACCTGAGTCTTGTGGTGTCTTGTCCAATGAACTTGGGAACCCCCAGACAGAAAACATGACTGAGTGGGTGGGCTGATCTGGTTTGGAGTGCTCTGATTTGTATGTACATTGAATGTTGAAATAAATATAACTTCACACTTTCGCGGCTTCACTCTATCACGTTTTTTTCAAATACAGTGCTGTGCTCATTAAAGTATATACAGTACTGTGCTCATTAAAAAGTTGATCGAGACAGTGAAAATGATACAGCGCGAGTTGGATTGTCTGAGTCGCTTATATCCTCTTCCTATCCTGGCCACTGTCTGGCTCAGCCTCACGCAAGTTCGTGTCTCTCATACTACGCATGGGAAGTATGTTTGTGATTTCTGAGAACTTCTATCTAAGCCCCACGACGGCTCCTAAACATGTTGCTTCTTCTAAGCCTTCTGCTTCTTCTTGTTTTCATAGGTTAGTGGTTCTGTGTAAGAACTGTGTGTGTGTGTGTGTAACAAAATGTACAATAATAATAATATGATATTTGTAATGTCTAATATGTCTTATTTTCTCTTATTTTGTCTAATATATTGGGTAATACAAGTGTAATGGTGACTAAAGTGCGTTGTTTCATGTCTAGAAGGCTCCAATAATGTTAAACACCGTATTTAGAAGGTGTAAAGTTTTCTAAGCTCTAACTATGAAAATATTCAATTTATAAATAAGGAATCCTACTTTGTGGAAATTCACTTATTGCGTTAGAGTCTAGAATGGATTAACCGCTATAAATGAGGGATGACTGTATGTAATTCATAGTCCATCGTGTTACAGTTCATCTTATTTTTGGGCCAATTCATTTCTGTTCTCCTGTGGAGATACAGGTAATGCTGGATTAATGCAATAAACTAATGATTTTTAGAGAGCCATATTAGTGATCCGCCCTCCCATCCACGCTGTTCCCTGCCTGGTACCCTCAGCTCCCTGGGATAGGCCCCGGGCTCACCGCAGCCCATTCCTAGATAAGTGGTTATGGCAGTCGGAAGGATGGATCTCGCCTGTGTGTTTTTTTAAAGGTTTTAAGGGCCACATCCGCTGGGTTCAAAGGAGATCGCCTCAGCGATGGGCGTGTCAGTGCTGTGCTCAGGATCCTCAGGTCCCAAGTGCTCAGCTCTGATTTATAGTGCTCCTGCGGTCTGGCGTCGCTCCACAAAGGAGCCTCTGATTCTGCCCGAAAGCCTTCTCAGTACATCCTCCTGACTCTTTTGTTTAGGCCACACCCCCAAAAAGATACGTCTCCCCCGTTTGATCACACACACCCCCGTCCACTGCTTGGCCTTTACACCCCTCTGCCCTGCCACCCTGCCACCGACACAGGAGCCGTAATTATTCCAGGCTTCCAGCTTCCCCCTGGAACTAATGTGATAAAATCTAAGCGAAAGACAAGATGCACAATGAGGGAGATGTAGCCCTGGGCAGCATGGCTGCCAGAGGTCTAAGCCAAGGCGATGAGGCCCTTTGGGACGTAATGGGATTTTCCGGGCGCTTCCATTGATCCTGCTCTCCCTCATTCAGGATGGGTCTTTTTTCAGCCGGGCGGCACACTTCGGCCCCCATCTGGGGGTGGAGAGGTGATGCTGATGGGCGGGGCTTTGGCCTCTTTGGCCAAAGCGGGTGTTTAGGAGGGCACAGGTGACCCACAGAGAGAGCTGGTGTCGGGGTGCCTGGAGAGAATGCAGCTGCAACTGAATTTTAGGCCCAGATCTTGTTGGCCAACAGGACAGAAGCTGCCTTTGGGTTGAAGCGGAGATACAGGTAATGCTGGGACAAGGGACTGTCCTGCAGTTTAGTTATTAAGTGATGTTTATGGCTAAAGGAAGGTCCTACCTATAGGTAATACTGAGTGTAGCCAACAGGTGATGTCATGGATATAGCATGGCACTAGAACTTCATGTGGGTCCCTCAGCTTGGAGTTATTAGAGATAAGTAATGTTTAGTGCTGGCAAATGGTTATAGGAAACCAATGTCCAAAAAAACACGTAACTCACTGTGCACACACATCGCGTCAGTCAGTTAATATAGAGGATGTGTAATTACACGTGGACTGCATTTGTAGACATATTTTTCAGTGTTACGACTTTAATGAATGCACAGCAGTAGCTTATGAGAGCTGATGCTGGGGGAGCATGGTGACAAGGCCTTTAAGCATTGAGGAACCATCAAAGTGATCTCAGCTCTGGGACCAGCCGGGTCACCAATCAATGGCTACTGTCGATTGTCGGGCCAAATGCTTCAGACTCGGATCAACATTCCATTTTTACAATTAACAAAGGATGTGAAAGGCTAGGCCTCCCGATCGGGAATATTGCTGTGGAGGAAACTCGGGCTGCTCTCCTGAGAGACGTGGATCATAAAGGACACAGGTGTTTTTTTGGGGGCAGGGGGAGTGGGCAGGTTGGGAGGGGGGCTCCTTTTTCTTAATGGTGAACCCAGAAATGCCCCCGGGCCTGATGCAAGGGTAGGGAGGGCTGACAGTAAAGTCAACATTGTGTGTTTCCGCACGTGGTGGGGGGGGGGGAGAGGTGGGTTGGGGGGTGGATCGAGAGGGCCATGT
>JAODKN010000002.1:10215002-10250033 GCA_026774425.1 Petrocephalus zakoni
TTTATTTAAAGTTATTTTTTCAATTTTCCTTTTGATGTGCTATCTGTCACTGTTAAAATAAACCTACCATTAAAATGTTCTGAGACTTTTCATTTGTTTGTCAATGGACAAACTTACAAAATCAGCGAGGGGTCAAATACTTTTTTCCTCCACTGTGTATATATATTTATATACTGTATATACATGAAGAAATTCACAACAACGATAAAGTGGACTGAACACACTTAAAACAAAAGGTTCCATATTGAACCTTTAAGAATTATTAGCTTGGTACATATAGGGCACCCTCAAAAGGTTCCATACAAAAAATGAGTGTCTTCAGAAAGGTTTCATAAACGGACGGTGAAATTCAAATATATCCTCACGTGCGTGAAATAGAAACTTTTTGAAGGCAATGCTTCTATTTCCTAGGGCTAGAACCCCTATGGTTCTATATAGAACCCCCAAGAACCTTTCTTTTTCTAAGAGTGATTGAGGAGTAAAGTGCAAGGAGACAAGACCCTGAGGTACAGAAGAGCATCAACATTCAAGAGAATTAACATTCAAAAGAATCAAGATTTCAAGATTCAAGAGATTAGAGATTTTATGTGTCACATGTACAGTGACCCCGGTATGTACAGATAACTTGCAAAGTAAAGTGCAAAGTAAATCTATGAATTCTGTGTGCTGATCTTCAGCTTTGATAGCAGTGTTTGTGAGGATTGCTCAGAGTGATGCTTGTCACTGTGACTGGGCATCGCTCTGTTTGAGGTTTGGTCTGACCAGTCCAGGTTCTGTCCCCCACTCCTGGGGACAGGGGTCTGAATGGCTACATATGTGACAGGTCTACAGCACCCCCTCTGAGCACCTTTCCAACACACAGGCCAATAATTGTCCCATTTTCTGTCTTGTAAAGGGGTGGAGGCTCGCTCAATCGAAGGGGTCGATCAAGGAGGCCCTGGATGGGAGTGGGGGGGGGAATCCCACTATGGTGGAAGGAGTGGGATGAGGTGAGGGGAACATTCTACCTGTCAGCACGTTTCCTGCCCTCAAATGAAAACAAAGAAGGAGCTGACCATTCACTCATTCACCAGTAAGGGAGGTGGGCGGGCTGTGTTGTGCTGTTGATGATTGTCTTCCTTCAAACAAAGGGATCTAGAATTTGTTAACTAGCTTAGAATAATGTAGGTGGACTGATGAATCGATACACTTCATATACAAACATCTTGTGATTGCCTGAATTCTTCATGCAGTATTTTAAAGGAAAATTCTATTAATAAATTCAGCCTGTATACATAAGAAAATCATTAGCTTTCAAGACAGACTTGTCAAAAATCTGATACTAACACTTAGACTATTAAGCTTGACATTTGTATTAATAATCACCAAACATCTGATCTGGCATTTTGTTACTCTATTCCTGATGGACTGAAGTCATGTTACCCTTGCTGAAGTAGGCTTTTACTATAAGGCAGCCAATGACTGAAGTCAATTAGTATCTAAAGACTCCATTTTTAGGGGCCCAAATGGCCTCTTTTATGTGTGCCTCCGAGGCAGGGAGTGCAGAAATGCCGTGAGTTATTTATCCGTCTGTTTATTTATTTATCTGGACATCTGTCAACCTGGACGGGCCGCTCTGCCAACGCGGGCACTAAGCCGTTCGCGGTACTAATAACCCCAATTACGCTGAAAATAATCCTCTATTTGCTCAACAGGTCATTAGCCGCCTTAATCGCCGCCCGGGCTGCTGGGCTGAGCTTTGAGCTCCCACCTAGTGCACCAAGGTGTTAGGCTGTTGGTGGAGCTGGTGGTGATGGGGAGGGCAGATCGGAGCTGGAGAGTGACAGGAGGGCAGGTAAGACGCCCCGCTAATCACTCCCAAGCAGCATCAGCCCGGCAACTGTGGACTGCTAGAGTGGCTCAACCAACCCCAAATAATCTATGGGGGGGCGGGGGGTGCCGCATTTCAAAACCTGATATCCAGATGCCTCGAAACAGCTCCGGGCCATTTACGGTGAAGAATCCATTGTCGGGAGGCATATTTTGGCCAGTCCTACTGTAGCGCCATTTCTGACGCCGTCCGTCACGCTTTCAGACATCAGTTAGGGCCGTCCTTTGTCTTTTTTGAAGTTCATCTCAGAACGAACAAACTACCGTGTCCTTCTTTGTCCAGTTATTTTATGTTCCAGAGCATTGTAGTTTATACTGTGCAGCTACTATTGCTTTATGGCTCTTTCTAAGCCCTGGGGTGGGGGGGGGGGGGCGGTTCTGTCCTTCCTCTGGCCCAGCTGAGCTTTATGTCCTGTCAGGAAGCAGTTTGGTCCCCCCCAGATCCCAGAGGGCAAAGAGACCCGGGGGCTTCTGTGTCCTCCTAGCAATTCCATGCAGTCACAATCTATATTTAATCGCTTTCCTGTAGGTACTCTTGCAGGGTGCGACGCGGGGGCACGGGACTCGACCCACACACAGGATGAGCTCAAACCGGAATTAAAAAACAAAAAAAATAAAATAAAAGTGCCCCCTGAATACGTTTGTTAATATCCAGGATGCTGTGAATGGGAGAGAGGCAGGGGCAGGAGCCCTAAAAAATGTGGAACATAATTGGATTGGTCTGAGTTTGGGGCCCAATGTGAAATGCTTTCATGGGGCCTAAAATCTGTAGTGCCCCCCCCCCGTCAATGCCATCGTTTAATGAAACATTGTGCCATCATGTGACGCATACTCACACCCTGCTCACGCATGCCTGGGGACGCTGACTACGGGACCCCAGCCCCCCCGGGTTGAACCATTGTTGCGGTGCCCTTGAGCAAAGTGCTTTTCCTCTGTGGGGCTCCAGCTGAGTGAATAAACGGTGACATGAGCCAGAGGTGCGGAGGTGTGTGCGGGGGGGCGGGAGAGCGGGCAGTGGGCGGGGCACCAGGGAGAGCAGCAAGGGCCACCCGGGGCTGGGACAATGCCCCCCGCGAATGCCCACATCTCAGGCCGAGTCGGCGGCATTTCGTCCATGGAGCCAGCGAGACCTTCCGCATGTGTGCTGTGTGTGGCATGTCACTCGTAGGGACAGATGTAAGAGTTTGCACCCCCCCCACCCACCCCATCAGTCCCCCACCGCTGTGCTCTGTAGCCGGTTTGATGTTTTTGTTACCGTTTGACTCCAGAAGCGGCCTCTCTGGGGGGGGTCAGGGGTCCTCCACCCCAGTGACGCCCTGTGACCCTCCATCCCTGTGCTGGCTTACAGCCTAAGGGATCCTCTGTGGTGGTGGGGGTAAACACACAAAATTAATCTCTGTGTTTGGGCAGGGGAATAGGATTTCAGTGTCCAGCATAAGACGGCCTAGCTGGAGATGAAAGTAAAAACGAGCCTGGATGAGGGGTGTACAACTTATACTTGATCGTTTTGATATTAATGATTTTGTTTTTTCTATATGATATAGTGTTTGGTCTGTCTCGAATATGGACAGGAATTATGAAGTGTTTACAAACATGTTTTCCCCCCCCAGATCTGCTTTGCACTTCTAAGGCTTTGAACAAATGCATGTTTAAAAATTGTTCCTTAATTACATAATTTTATTTGCGATATCTTGACGTGTGGACATCCAGTTACAGCTAACGGCCACTTCTCGCTAACTTAAGCATCTTGCCCTTCTTCCTATAACAAGTATATCCCTGTCTGTCAGGACGTAAACGCTAACAACTTTTAATTATTTTAAAATGCCGAAAAACTGGAAAATACATGACTTTGTTTTCGTTAATGAGATTTAAGTTTTTCCCCGTTGGGTAATAACAATGGCGCGGCTTATGGAGTCTGAAGGCGGCGTTAATTGGTTTGCAGGTGCAAGGCAAGGCCGGGGCTCCGGCGTCGGCTTCTCTGTTTAGTAATTGCTTATGGTCCTGTGCTTACGGACAAAGGCGCATATTCATAAAGCATACGCGCGTTATTGCGCGTTACCGCTGCCATGCATCGGCACCCATTGTATCCGCCTACTGAACAGAAACAGGTGGCATAGAATTCTCAGCAGCGTGCCACGGCGAAAATAAGGGAAACTTATTGACATGGTAAATTTAAAGTAATCGAAGTTTGGTCCTTGATTTTGTTCTTGCTATGCGTTTTTAAATGTGTGATACGTTCTCTGTTGTACTATATTTGATCATACTATTATACTACAAATATTTGCCCTATTTTCGTAATATTTCCTAAAATCAGAACAGCACAAGGAATTTGGTGTTTTACTTTTTTATTTTTTAACGTTCTAAAACGGAACTTCTTGTAAATAAACACGGTTTGCCGTACCTTCTGCATATCCTACAATATTTTTGTTTGTTATTTTGTAAGAATATTGGCAATGCATTTTAAATTCATGTTCATGTAAACAATGACATCACTAAAATGCAGAGCAGACGAGGGTCCAGTCAAGTTACATAGTAAATAATTTGCTAATCTTTATTATCCTTTCTGCTGAATACGCCTGTGCTGGCGTGGCGCTTTGACGCATTCTGAAACTTTCCATCACGAAATAATTAATCGTCAGATTAAGCTTTCGGCTCGCCTCCATTCTCCTGATTAGACAGGCTGCTCCTCTCGGTCTTTTTAGCCTTAGTTAGAATG
The DNA here is from genome assembly GCA_026774425.1 of Petrocephalus zakoni. Classification (NCBI taxonomy): domain Eukaryota; kingdom Metazoa; phylum Chordata; class Actinopteri; order Osteoglossiformes; family Mormyridae; genus Petrocephalus; species Petrocephalus zakoni. The sequence continues at coordinate 10,219,588 of JAODKN010000002.1, forward strand.
TGCTTTGCTCCCTAGGCTCGCGCCACTCCCTTTATCCCAATCTATCCTCGACACGTGCAGATACAAGAGACTTGGCCGGACCTCATGCCGAACTCACAAATAGAGGATTTAACCTGAGCCCCTTCAGAAATAAAATGATCCCAAAAATCACAAAGAGCTCCAAATCAAAACCTCTTTAAGGCCATATCAGTGTGAAAGAATCAGTGTGACTGACTTCCCTCCGCGAGAAGTGGGGAAAAGCGGAAAACAAGAAGAACTGGGGATACCAGCGAGCCATACGGCGTCCTACAGCCGTCCTATTCAGACGCCTGAAATGGCAGCTGGCTAAGAAATACGCAGTTCCTCTGGTTTATAAACCGCAGTACGTTTATTATAACAATTGTACAACATTCCGGCCAGCAATAGATTTTTATGAGTAAGCAAGGGAAGGTTTTTTTTATTTTAAACTTGTAAATATTGGTATCAGACATGCTTTGGATTAGCAATTTTGAAAATATTTTGGATCACTTTAAGAATTATTTTATAACCAATGAGGCTAACAAATTATCTAATAAATAAAAAAAAAAATCTAGCAATTTAACCAAATTACAATTAAACCGAAATTGTTAACATTTTTTGACAACATGTTTCAGTTTGTAAGTGATACGGTAATTCACTTGCCCCAGTATGTCGCTCCATGAAGTTATTTAAAATTATAGCAAAATCTATTTTCTTTTGATTATTATTTAAAGGAAATCAACGAAAGATATTGCATTCTTTTACGAGTACAAGAATAGGCATTTCGACACTTAAGCATTTTGTCCGAAACGAAGATCGAAGAAAAGTAACGTTATTGATGGGTAGGCTAAACGGGCCGGCAGCTACTTATCGTGACTCTTTCTAACCGTCATTTTAATGCCTGGCATCTCCTTTGTTTAATGGAGACTCACAACGACAGATACACAGTGGGGTGCCTCTAACGATTATCGTTGTAATTAAGACAGTATTGATGGTAAGATAAGCAAATAAGTCATAATTGACCATATGTGACCGAAGTGTATAACTTAAAACTGAAAATGAATCGTTCACCAGTGAAAACATATACCAGAGCTTCGTCCACTGATTCACAAAAATTGAAGAAATGTCACAAAATATTTTAAAAAACGTTATAATTTTATTTGTACAACAGTGTTTGCACCAGACTTAAACTTTGAGGTAAATACATAATAGAATAAATCTCTTTATATACAAAATACATTTTCATATGAAAGCAAATCGTTGAATAAATTAAAACAAAACTGCAGTCGATGCCGGAGAGACCATTGCTGCTTGTCTGAGGGATCGCGTCCTTCTGCAGACCAAGAAGGCCGTTTTCAGCGGGTCAAAATACATAATGCATTAGGGCCAGAGCCGTCCTCTTTGACGGCCTTTCAGGCTATTGTCAGAGCGTTGAAACCGAATTTACACGCTTGTTTTTTCCTAATTATCATTCGACAAATTGTAAAATTGACTTTTCACCTCACTTTGCTAAAGCAAATCTGCCCTTTCTTTCATTTTAATTAGAATTTTGTTTTAATAGAGGTAGGGGTCAAGATTCTGAGAGTGGATATTGTTATATGTGGACGCAGCAAAAAAAAAAAAGTGCAACGGTCAGAAGGAAAAGTGTATAGCAAAAGCTACCGTAGGAAAAATCCACAGAACAATTATTCTCCTAGACGCCTTCTTGGACAGCGATCTCACTGCAAATTCAACAAAAAATGTACATATGTAAAAACACACAATTCATCGAGTAACAAACCTGTGAAACATAGTTAAGGCATATAGTGAATGGCTAGAGTAAGCTACGGTTCCTCAATTCCCACTTAGACTCTTCTAGACTGAGTAACTGAGTTTCGTCTTAAGGCAGTCACGTCTCAGTTCGTCCCGCGTCACGCCATCAAACCCATTTCCTAGAAGATGCCTGACACAAAGTTGTGGTAGCTGTACAGACTGTCTGTCTGCAGAAAGCCATAGTCTTCCGATGCCGCGGGACTGCTGGGGTTTGAAGTGCAGTATGAGGGGGACGAAGAGGAGGACGATGCGCTGGACATCCAAGAGCAAGCGTCACTGCCAGGACTTGGCGCATCCGCCATGCACCCGAGCCCGGCCGGGAGCAGCGGCGCGTCCCGCGTCTTGCCTTGGCACTGGTCCGCAATTCTGATGGTCTCGGAGAGCGCCCAGATGTAATTGTGGGCGAAACGCAGCGTTTCGATCTTTGTAAGTTTTGTGTCGTCCGGGAAGGCAGGCAGGACGCTCCGGAGCGTGTCCAAGGCGTCGTTGAGATTGTGCATCCTGTTCCTCTCGCGGTCGTTCGCCTTCATGCGTCTGTTCTTCTTGACCACATGCACGGTGGCCTCGCTCCTCACGCGCCCCCTGCGTCTCTTTCTCTGCTGCTGCTCGGGGGTGGGCGCGTCTTGGCTGTTGCTGATGGGTGATGATGGCTGGCAGGTCGGCGAGCCGACGTGCATGCTGCTGCGAGAGTCTTCGTCATCCGTGTGCGTGTAGGACACGTCGCAGCTGGAGCTGTCCACGTCTGAGTAGAGGTTCTCCATGGTGGTGCACATGTCGGCCAAGCTGCAAAGTAATGGGAGAAGGACAACTGTTAAGACCGTGGATACGGCAGTAAATGCACAACTGTCACCTGGCGCGACATTCGAAGGGCAGAGGAGGAAGAGGAGAAACTTACTTGGCTGGTGCAGATCTTGGAGTGGTGGTCGGTATCAGCGAAGGCTGTCCTCCAGGAAGACAGAGTCTGCTAAAAGTGTTCGGGCGCTGAGTAAAAGGCACGCGTCTGTCTTGATCTTGCTGCAATCAGCTCGTGTGAGCCAGTGAGCCTGGCACACGACTGGCGTCATATCCCTTATATACCCTGATGAAACAATAGGCATACCCCCCTCGCTTTTGCATTTTTGTGAAGGAATAATGAATAGGCTGCATCAGGTCTGCCCCGTGCCGCACAACCATCTCATTAGCATAATTTATGCCCGTTGTTTGTTCGCCCTTCGAAGCGTGCCTGTAATCACGGCTGTCCAATCAGAGCCCGGAACCGCTGCACAGCCACGCGAGCGGCACTGTTGCTATCAGCCCACCGAGGACCAAGCCCACTTTAAGCTAGTATTCAATAGGAGAAATGAACAGATAGAAAGGCCAAATAATCGAAGTGCTTAGCCCCCGAGGCAGGGCACACTCCGCAACTCTTAGGGGAAGTTATTTTCTTTCAACACCTGGACACCTTGCCATGCTTTCGGAAAAACAGATAAACGTGCTCGCTAATTGCCCTAGAAAATACCGATTTTTATTCTTTCCGGAAGTTTTAAAGAAAAATGTATATACAGGGTATTTGTAACTTTAAAAAGTGGTAGTTAAAAGCCATTATTTATAATATTGTCCGTATAGTACATTTTTATCACACTTAAAGGGTATTTAAGTGTGTATTTTCCCACAATATACATATAATGTGTAGTTTTTTTACCCCAAAGGTATATGCATAATCTACTCAAGTAGTTCGTTTATTCAATTGTATGCAATCTTGTCTTACAATTATTATGGACTCTATTTAATTTTGTTCGTTTTCATTAATAAAGATTTGTATATAGTATTATTTAGAGAAATCCCACGTGTTAAATCAATCCAACGCTTAATATTTTGAAAAATCTCGCTGTTAAATGGTAGAGAAAATAGCCGTAGACCGTAAACTCACTATTTAATTAATGATAGAAGACACTATGCACGTTGCTGTGATTTTTATTTTAAGCCGTAGGCCTAAAGTTTGAAAATAATGACGGACAAGTAAAGATACTTAAAATTCAACTCGCGGAGAGGCGAGAAGGAAAATTATCCAGGCTTGCTTTACGCAGTTTCATTTAGTTAATTTAAAGACATTTTTATGAGACAGCCATACAATTGTCCATTAATTATTCCATTTATTCAATTTCCAGCATCTCGCCTCTCTTTTGAAAGCAATAGATGGGGGCACTATTTAGAAATAGTTTGTGCAGAGACCTGCCGCGCCTTTCTCCTTTGGTTATTATGGGACAGGGGGGACAGTCATGTATAAATAATTACACAATGTTTAGAGTCTTCAGGCATGTATAATATATCAAAGCGATTATAAGGTGAATTGTTCCATTGTAAACGTCTCCCCTGCCTCCTTTTCAGTCCCATACGCCTTGTTCCCCTTCCAAATTCTGCTCGTCTCGCCTTTGTCACTCACTTATGTCTGCCCGCAACAGTCCAATAGTAGTATTCTTATTCAAATAGTCCCAGCGGGACAAAACGCGCTGCCGCTGCCGCAACTATGTACTTTAGCTGTCCCACCTTATATTTATGCTTGTTGTCCAACAGCAACGACGACGACAAAACCAATATTATGCAGTGGCAGCATCTCAATAATAATAATAATAATAATAATAATAATAATAATAATAATAATAATAATGATAACAATGATAATAATGATAACAATAATAATGCACGACAAAAATAATGATGGGCGTGATAGAGGTGTTTTAATAGCATAGAAAATACAGATATTATAACTGCAGTGGTAAAAACTGATTATAGCTGTTCTAAAGCCGGAAGTCTTTTCTTGGTAATCACTATAACATTTTACTGAATGTGCCGCACGTTTAAAAACTTTTTTTTTAATTCAGAACATTTTAATATGATTTACTTAAGGGGTGGTCTTATTAAAAGATTTCAGACTAAGATAACGCGATATCCGGTAAGTATGGTAAATGCTGTTTACAGCTGTTTTCTTCCATAAGTAGATAAAGACGTCAGTGTGAGCCTTGATATGGTAAAACGGCAATTTCTACTGTTTAGTTCGTTCGTCTGTTTGTTTGTTTTCAATGGTCGTTTTTAGAACTTCCGGTAAAGAAAACCCTAAACTACCCCGATGAGCGGATTTGGATGAAAGGTGGAGCTCGTTTTTATTACAACACCAACCTGTTAGCAATAACATGAAAGGCACGAAGCATCTTGATTGCTTATTTTAGCCTTATTTGGGACATTAGTAGCCTTTCTTGAGCGCATACTTACTGGCCGTATAAAGTGATAAAAGTAACGGTTTTACAGGGCGATTTGAATTCGATTCCGCACGATGAGAGAACTGGAGGAATTGAATCTCGTGAATCCTACTGGGGGTTCCAAAATGCACACTTGCTGCCCACACTCGAGAGGGGTTGCCTGGGAGATCCCCTGATAGGATTAGGCGAAAGTGCACGAGATGTGATTGCATTTCAATATAAGAAACAAATGACAAAAAGAAACAATCGGCTTGCTCGAGGAGAGATTAATCCTTGTTAGACAATCCAAAATGTTCTGTGCTGTAATCAATGGGATTAAACAGAAACTTATAAAATACTAATAAAAACTTTAGTATTTCTCGATAATTCAAAGCCGATTGTTTTCGATGCGCGAGGATCATGCATATACTTGCGCACTCTTGAATAAAATGAATGAAAAGTACTTTAATATTTATGCGTTATAAACATATAGTTTATATAAGTGATATTTATATAACTATACTGTAAGCGTGTGTGACATAAATATTACGTACATATTCTTTTTATATAAAAATACCAATTTTAATGATATAACCTGCAATATTGTTATACATTATAGTCTAATACTTATTGATTTTCTGTTTTAGGCATAAAACATCATACTGGACATAAAAGTAGCGCATAAACCGGACGGCGCGTCGCTGAAGTGATTATCTGCCGGACAGAATCTGCATTTGCATGGCAGGTGTCAAACTCGCCGCAGGTCCCAAACCAAATGCGGAGTGCATCACTCTGCCGATTGTTCCTCTCGCCCCGTCGCCATTAAAACTAAGCAAAGGGACCTGGGGGATAGACTCTTTCTATTCTCTTGCGATAGAATCCTCAATTTATTTCATATCTATTTATTTAATTCGAATTAAAATTCAATTTTGCAAAGCATTAATCCCCGGGTATTAATGCGATTACTGTCCGCAAAAGATCTTTGAGTCAGAAAGTCTGATAGGTGTTTTCTGATGTTAATCTCCGGAATAATCCCTTCCCTTGGCGTTGTAGCAAGACCGGGACCACTACAGCCTTTCTCCTTGACTAAAAAAACTCAAGCATGGCAGAATAGGGCCATTACTTTTGAATGGTAATTAATTCTTTACTCCAATGCCCCAATTGTATCGGGATACTGCTCTCCACAATCTAAAAGCTCTCCTTCATCTTTGTAAAGGCATTAGACAGAGACAAAGAAAACAGAGTCCATGCTTACAACAACGATGGAAACCAGCTCCTTTGTTAGTGTCAAACTACGTGTGTCTCTGAGAGTCTACTTCGCAGTTTCCCCAGTTCAGTTCTAAGTTGTCCTATTTTTTTTTTCAATTTCAGATAAAGACAGGTTATGTGGCTTTGTATGACGGGAAGAAACAGACACACAGCAAAGACAGCGCAAAACTCCTTACGTTTCTGCCGCAGAGATGATCCCGTCTCATAGCGGCATTAATGTTGCACAACTTAGACTTGACTATTGTAGTGATGTGTGGCATCGCATATGCTTACTTGCGCAAAAAACTATAGAATAATATTTAACTGCATAGATGATGAGGGTTAATTTTGACTACCGCACTGCCAAGTAAGCCTTTAAACGAGCAAAAGTCTTTACAAGAGTAGCGCAATAGTCCAAAAATAAATACTCGAAGTAGTGGGAGCCGACCACTTCCTTAAGACGTGTACAATTCACTATAATGTGTTTCCTCACGTGCTCGTTCTCGCGTGCCTGCATATCTCCCCTTTCCAGATTATCTTCAGTACACCCCTATAAGTTGACAGACTTTATTACACCTTTTATTATGCTGCCGGAGTCCTGACAATGTGTTTACAATATATGCCCTGTGGTTTAACTGCTATTATCCCAGAATGTAAATAAAATTCAGTTGTTTATGGTATATTATAACTATAATAATATTTCGATTATATAAGTTATGCTGGTATGGAATATTATGAATTACAATCCATGCACATATTTCGGGGAACATTTGTTTTGGTCTCAGCGACCCACTGCATCGTTTGTTTTCAGAATCGTGGAAATCAGGTGGTTCCGAACTTGAAAGTTGTAATTGCAGAAGCTTCCGAATCCTCGTCCTAACCGTACTTATGCGTATCTGTGAGAAGATGCTGGTAAATAACCACTGAGCCATCAGGCATGCGCGACCAGCGCAAGTCAATGTGAAGGCAGTTCGCAATAAAAAAACGTAATAATTTAAAGTTAGCACTTTACTTTAGACGATAAAAAGACGTACTACTGAAAAAAATTGTAACTACTGAAGTACAAACATAGTCGCTACTTAAGATGAAAGATTAATTAATTATTATTATTAATGATTAATTAATGATGAACAAGTATGCGGGATCAGTTCTCGCATATCTTATTCAATATTTGTTCCTTCTGCAGTTCCTTAGTAGTTCACAGAGATTTACAGTGTTAACAGATATAGCAACAAATATAGCAACTCCTTAGGATAAATGATGTGTCACAAACATGAGATCAGTATATAACATTCGTTCAGTCTCATTCATTATGTGTTCCTACAGTACTTTCCTCAGTGGGTCTTCAGTGGATCTTGAAGGTTTACATAATTAACAGATATAGTAACAAATATAGTGCTTGTTTGAGAAAAGCTGTGACAATTCATTATTGATAAACAAACATGGGAAAAGTTTGTAACTAACACTTAATTTGTAGTTTATTAATACATAAGTAATATCATAATCATACATTATTTCTGTTACCTCAAGTAAAGTGCAGAATTGTAATGAGACCTTTCTAACACCATGCTCGCTAGAAAACTTATAGATATTGCCATATTTTACTCCTGACTGACGTGGCCCTACCTGAAGTCAATGCTGACTTGGTATATTTAACTAATAAAGAACATTTCCCGGATGCATCACCTGTGAGTAGCTTTGTAACAAGGCTCGCACTCACTGTCGGAGCATGACTAAGGGTGATCTCTCACTTACACCCTAACCCCAACCCCATCATGACAAACACCACCTCTCCTCAATCACCTGGGATGCATCGGACTTATTATATAAATATTAACACCCAAATGGCAAATATCCTTAGTGTGCTGGGCCAATCAACTTCTAATTGACTAACTGGCACCAGAAGCCTGGGTCACGCTTCGTAACAAAACCAGGAAGACAAAAGGCGGGTGGAAACATCGAGAACCCAGCCGACTGAAAGGAGATATCAGGGCCGACGGAAAAGGGGGTCTGTGGCCAGGGCAGGCGGGCTCCTGCTGTGGCGGTGACCCTCGCCAGAGCTCGGCGCATTTCTTGCCACCTGAAATGTTTCATTTGGTGCATCTCAGCCTTTTCTCCCCAAACAGGCGCTGCCATCGGAGTGACGGAATCCGGCTGCATCCGACCCGCATGCTAATTTTATGTCTTCATTGTGAGCGCGGTTGCAGCAGCGTGCCAGTTCATGAACCTGGCACTATCAATCAGACGTCCGGCCCTAAATGCAGCCGGGACACCGCCAGCCATTCACTTGTCCACACGTATTTGTACAAGTGCATAATTTACCTCCAGTTTACCCTATATTAGCCTCCGCAATAAAAAAAAAACCCTTTCTGGGGACCTTAAAATGCAGTGTAACCCTAGTAACTATTGTTCAAAAATAAGCGATGGCTTTTGCAGTTTATGTTCTGTTCAAGGGAATACAAACGAAACGTAGTGCCTCAACTGTTCCACCATGCAAAAATAATTCCAAAGTACACCTGACCCAGGCCGCGAAGGTAAATAGACAGGGCGCGGGGAGCATATGCCTCTTTGTCAACTGTCCCCGCTGGAGCCAAAACAGAAATAATTGTAGATAAACAGATTAAATCACACCACCATCCAGTATTAGATTAGTGGCCAAGGAGAGCCGACGGATGGGTGGATTGAATTTCAACAGATCGAAAGAGGTTGCATGGTATGTAACGTACATGTAACGCGACGTGTCCGTCATAACATATGTGTGCATTATATGTAGTATACTAAGTTTTTTGCTCAAGCAAGACTGCCCCGACTCCACATTTTCCAAGCAGTTCTGGAGGTCGCTAACTTGCTGGTTACGTCTTCTCCTCTGTTTACATCACTCCTGGGCTTGGGTCACCCGCTTTTGCTCGCTGGGTCAGTACCGGTGCCAGAAGGCCCGATGTGCTGTTAGAATGGGGGATCCGGCGAAGGTGGCGTGGCTTCTGCGGGGCCCAAATGAGCCATATGCTTTGGAGAGCGCTAACTTGAATCTGGAGCCAACAATGGCGTAACTGAGAAGAGGCTCTGAGTTTGACTTGACAAAGCTGCAAAGAAGCTCCCTCTTTCAGTCTAATGAAGCTGTTGTGCGGAGGTGTGTGTGAGTGCGTGTGTGTGTGTGTGTGTGTGTGTCTGAGAGAGAGTGCGTGGACGGGGGCTGGGACGTGATTTGTCAAACAATCCGAATCTTTAGGAGGGCAAGAGAAGCCCTCCTCTCCATATGTCTACTTACTTAGCATGAGAAAGCTGAGTTCTGTGAGGTGGTGGTGGTGTGCTGCTGGTGGGGGGGTCGTCAGAGAGGCGTGGCGTCCCCTTCCCTCCCATGGGAGATGCTATTTGACACCAAGCCAAGGAGCGTTCACAGTCACTGCTAGATGTAATAGAGTCTTTATTAAAAATTAGCGTCAGAAATCTGGATGGCTACTTTCGTTGATTAATCACTCTACTCCTCTGGTGTACTTAGAAATGCATATCATCTGTAGTCTCTCTATACTGTGTCTCGTGCATTGATGTTTACGATGATTGCCACTAAGGTTTTTACACAGACAGCAATTATGGAAAACTCAACGTGATTAATAATAAAGGCAATGTGTTTTAAATTTGGCTGCTAATATAGCTGAATTGTTTGACTTAAAGTAACTCCCAATATGCCAGATGCATGACTTAGTATTTGTAATCACAATTAAAATTCATAATATAGAGACTGTTTGGTTTTTTAAATGGCTTTATTACCCTCTGGGAAAACGAACCGAGGCTTAAATGCAAAGTAATTTATTTAGGTGGTTAGCAGACTTCTGCTTATGGGCAAAACGGTCCCAAATGCATCCAGAGAGTAAAAAGTGATTTATAAGCCAGGAAGCAGTTTGAGTTTTCAAGCCTTCATACTTCTGCTGTTACATTTCCTTGGACTGATTCTGAGTGTGAAAGGAACATGTCAAAGAGGACCTTTGTGTCCCCCCATGCCACCCCCCCCCCCCAGGAGACGCACGGCAAGAGAACTTTTAACACGTTCTTTCGGTCCCACCTGCCTCCTCTTCCGTCGATTCACTTTTTCAAATGTTTCGCGACAAGCAGCTCCACTCCAAACGCAAAATGAACAGGTTAGAGGATAGAGGAATATACTCGTCTTTCATTATCCCTCTTTCTCCGTGACCCAAGGGCCCGCCGAGGTGTTTATTATTCTCTTTGTTAAAACAAGACCCCCATGCCAGCCCGAGACAATCCCTGATAAAAACAAGAGCCACTTGAAAGAATGCGCACAGACAAAGGGAAGTGAGGGACAATGGCACCACACTTACATTAGGTGTCCCCACCAAAGTAGCTGGACCACCAAGTAATGAAAGGCTGCTGGCCGCCGATGCATCTGCAATTACGGCACCACAATGGCGGCACTCTAGGGCCGCATTACAGCGCACGGGCGCCACTAGGATCTGCTGGGCCGTAGGCCTGAAAGCAGGTGTGAAGGGGAGGGCTACCAGGGCGCCGATGCTGTTTACACGTCCTCTACTGAGGCACGGAGCCACTCTTGAGATGAGATTAGCGCTCTGCTGACGGGACAGCGATCCGGGGAGCAGCCAAGCTGAAATGGAGACTTGCCGGCTTCCAGTTTTCTGGGAATTAAGGGGGAATGGGGGTCGCTGGGCTTTTCGTCCCTCGTTGTTTGTGTCTTAATTCGGTCCGGGTGGCAGTCTAGGACCCCTCTCGCACCGCTGTGAAGCCATCAAGTGGTCCCTTCAAAAACCCGGGGGCCTGGTGGAGAGCCTCTCACGCTGACGCCGGAGTGAGGGGCAGTGTGGAAGGCGGAATCCCTTCCTGTCGTCTTCCCCGGCGACAACCTCCATTGTGCGCATTGTGATTGTAATGCGCCGCTGGAAATCTGCGCCGCGCTCGAACTTCACCTCCGTAACGCCTGGATCTTATTTCTTCGTTGACGCCGAGCTAAACGACCCAGCAGAAATGGCACTGATCATTTATGGAAGTCAGAAATGTCCTAATTTATTTCTTTGCCCATTTTTTTTCTCTTTGACTGGCTGTTATTGGAGTAACACCATGACTTGATAACAGTTTGACAGACATTATCCTGATCATCACATTTGCAGACGCCCCTTGGAGGCATTGGGAATCCAATTTGGGAACAGAAGTGGCGGATTTTGCATACGACCTGGGTCCCAAATTTTGGCCGTGCCCTAAAGGGGACGCACTGACTGGATGGGATGGTGGCATCTGCGTGGTTTCTCCCATTTTTTTTTCCTTTATAATGTAAAGGTTAATGACCCAAGCTCCTATTCTCTCCCATCAGGATGTCGCGTGCGGAAAGGGGACGGTCCCCAAGGACACGCATCCACAGGGGCCCTGGGCCACTCTGTCGAGCATTCCTTCAGTGAAGCTGGACATTTGCAGCCATCTGCCCAACTTCATCAGCATGCACGGCCTCAGTTGGGGTGGGGGGTGGGTCACCTGACCTGCCCACCAACAATAGGGAAGCAGTCTGATGTACGGCATGCCACAGCCCTGGCCTTTGTACCACCGTCAATGCTGTGGACTCAGGGGCTGCCCTTCAAAGTGCCTGCTGGAAAAAATGGGGCCCCTTTCAAACGATGGCAGAAACTGGTGTTCCGTCCTCCCGGGTCTGCTCCTGCGGCTGCCTCGTCCATGGCGATGCTGTGTCCCCGGGCGACCGGCCTTTTGTCTGGCCCTTTATCCAGGAGACGTGAATTTAGTGCAGGGGGCCGCGTGGGCCAGTGGTGCATAGGTGGTGCGGGTTAGACAAGACAGATACCGTGTGGGTTATGTGCTCACTAGCTTTTGTGAGAGAGCCGGCCTCCCGACCACGCTCACAAGTTCACAGCTGAAAGCATTCTTACCACAATTGTGGGCAGATGGAGGGACCCCGGTCAGGCAGGGGGCTCAGTTTCTCCCCATGTCACGGACGTCCTTTTAAAAAATTACACACCAAATACTACTTTGTACGGATTGTTGCTCATTCTGCTCAGTCCAACAGATAATTATTCCTCACTATGTTCATTTACCAAGCAGTCTCACTCGTAGTGTACAATTTCACACTAGGTACAGATAAAAAGCAAATTATGCACTTTGGGTTACCATATTTTAAAACAATGTTACTAGCAACTGGCGTTTGGTTTAACGACTTACTGTAGAACGCTTCACCATCACTTCCACCGGACCATCTGCTCAATGATATAAGGTTAAATTATCTAGACGTACAATTTTGGGGACAGGCAGTGATATTTTTATTTGCTTTTAATTGGGACGAACGAAGGAGTTTCTGCAACGGTAACTTAATCGTCCCGTCTGGTAAGTAGTCTCGAGGTTTTAGATCCACAAAGCGGACTACTGCGCCCTCTATTGGCGAATAGACAGCGGCCGCAGAAACGCAGCAGTGTGCGCCGTAAAGTATAATAACCAGTGCGTGAGGGTACCTTCGGAGGGTACGCCCCCCCCCATTAACTATATCATTTAATATGCTTTCTATAGGAAAACGCTGTTACCGGGAACGTTTGTATATTCGTTTATTTCACGAATTATTTCGCCGAATCCCGGTAATGAAATTACAAAACAAGCAACGAATTTGACACCAATGACGTACACACTGCGCATTTAAGTAATTTATGTGAAAATTAAATATACATTTACCAATGTACCAATTACTATATGGGGTTCGTGTTAAGTTGCTTTTCGCAACACCAAATCGGGGGTTTTAACGTGAAAGGGAACGCAGAGCCTTTGCCCCAGAGGAGGCTTCTACCTGCGCGTTTCTCGCTCGTGTCCGCATATCGAGCTTTAGCCGTCACCACCAGGGTATCTACGCCAGGGGGGATTCTTTATTATACTCCTCACTTATCTCCAAGGACCATCGGGATATCATGCATCGGCTAGCAGAAGACGCCGGACCGGGAGCGCGGTGAACGGGGACGCTGGCGCGGAATGAGCGGCGGCACTTCGGTGACACTGCGGCTCGGTCACCGCGCCAGGCTGCCCGCGCCTGCAAAATGCACGCCGGTTGGACTGTGATGTTCTCCTCAGAAGTGCCTCAACACAGCAGCAGGCAACTACATCATGTGCAGGAGACGGATGACGTGAATACTCCTGGTTAACGTCCCATTACCCAAAACTGCTTGATAAGAAGTCCCCACCAAGAATGTATTGCAACTTCACTTGCCAAAATCCAGGTAAGCAGTCTTGAAAGGGGGAAAAAAATGTACCAAAGAAATACAACAACACAAGCTTGACAGACTAAAAAATACTCCACCAATATTTATTTTTTTAAATATTTTTGAAAAAATATATATTTTTTTAACATTTTTGTTTTTAACGTGCCTTTTGCTTTAAGCACTATTCACATTCAACAGACATGGCAGTGTGGAACACATGGTTCGAGAAAGGGGGCGGAGACATGCCCGAGGGGTGGGGGTGGGGCAACAAGTCCTGCAGCCATTCTGATTGGACAATTCTGCCACAAAAGCAAGTGACCACAACATAAGTAGCCTCTCAGTTCTAAGCAGTTTCTCCCCAAGAGGCACCATTCCAGTTACTGTCAGACAGGGATAATCAATGCAACAGAAATCAGCTACAGGGCTCATGCACAAAATGTTTCCAGACAAATTTTAGCAGGACAAACCTGAAACAAACAAGCCTGCACCACCCTCTTTTTTTTTAGAAAGTATAGTGATATAAAGCTGCTCTGAAGGAAAAAAAGATACTATAGGGCATGAATACATCCCAAATGAAACTCAAGAGGCTTATATTGCCATTAAAAAAAAGCAATAAAACAAAAACATTTCTCAATCATTTTAACTCACTTCTTACCATGTGTCCCGAACCAGAAATAATTTGATTGCAGCCCAGAAATGTACACACTCACTTAAGCCATTAAAATATGACCTAGAAAACGGTTAAAGTCAAACAAACCACGGGAAACTGCGTCGGTAACGGCAGAATCTGCTCTGCCCATCTTTCCAGGGCCTCTTGCTCCCATTTGCCCCAGGCAAGGTTTCAGAATATACTTGTTTATATGGATATATAGTTCTCTATATATACACATATATATATGTTGAACATTCTCGGAGCTGTAAGCATGCAAAACTAACTGAAAACTTGGTGTCGCATTAAGTGTAACACAGTGACAAAAGAAAAGGGTTCCACAAGAGGGCTTCTAATACTGGCTTCACAGTGCGGTGAAGGGCTACGTCCACCAGGAGGCTGCAACTCAGTATTTAACACCAGGTACAAATTCTTTAGCATTGGGGTTTAAATTGCTGTTGACCTGAAATTAAAAGAGAAATAAATGCTTGGTTACTATCCTCACATTACGGTGGCAAATTCAATATGCATTGTGAAAGAAACACGGAATCAGTGTCACGACTCTCTGGGACACACTGTTGGCCAATTCAAGCAGTGCTGAAATTGGTCAATATTTAAACTTCAAGCTAGAAATTAATCTGGCCTGTATACAAGAAACAAGGCTTGTTCAACAGCAGGTTTGACAGATACTGACCACAAGGTCCTCCAACATGTTTCCATCGCCAATGACCAGTCCACTGAGTTGCTCCTGCAGATGGTTGATGGTCTGGGGCAAGTCCCTGGCTGGAATAAACCATTCATGTTCCTCCTCCTCCTCCAACATCTCTTGGAAGCAACGTTCAATGAACTCCTCTTCCCAAAGTTCCTCCTCAATCTTCAAGAAGGACAATTTAGCAGTTTCAGGAATGTCATTAGAGACATGGTACAAATGGTACAGGACTAGAAAACATACTGTACTGAACATTAAAATAAAATGATGCAAAGAGAATCTGAGAAATCAGGGAAACTGAAGAGGGACAGGGAGAAAGGGACATCTGAACTGAACAAAGTACTCGGATGGAACTTATGCTGCGTTCCACTTGAACTTGTAACTCGGAAATTCAAGCTCCTAGTCGGGCATTTCAACTGTTACGCCCCCGTCAAGTCAGAATTCTGACTTGAGAAGTTGGAGAAATCTACACAGTTCCAACCTCAGAATTCAAGATGGCTGCGCCCTTTATCAACAAAAGTTAAAGCTGTATTATGTAGTATATTATTGATACTTATGTCTTATTTGTTGCTCATTTAATCATATACACAATACTGTCCAGCCGCTATCTGTGGACGTGTTGCTTACGGTATTTTTACGGCAAAATCATGTCATCAACTGATATTGCCAACAACGGTTATCAATTAGCCAGACTAAAACTGGGGCCTGTTTCAGAAAGCAGGATTTTGTGCTTAGTCTGACAAGTTGTCAGATTTAAGGTAGTCTGGGGCAAATGTAAATGAAGACAAAGGACATTTAAACTGGGGTAAATTAAATCCGACAAGTTATCTGACTAAGCAAGAAATCCTGCCTTTTGAAACAGACCTCTTGTACTGCTAAATGGTTTTCCGACTTGCTGTACTGGAACATGGCTAACTCGGGTGTGATGTCATTCCCGGCTCCGAATTCCAGCCTCCGAGGTAAATGGAATGCAGCATTAAAACCTTCCTACAACCCAGTGTTTCCCAACCCAGTCCTTGGGGAACCCAGGACAGTCCATGTTTTTGCTTCCTCTCAGCTCCCAGCACACCTGTACCAGGTATTCACTTCTCCCGATTCACTGGGAGCTGGGAGGGAGCAAAAATGTGGACTGTCTGGGGTTCCCCAAGGACTGGGCTGGGAAATATTGCCGTAGCCTATGTGCTACATTTCCCTTGTTTCTCTGCAAAAGATACACCCACTTAAAACTGATTATTTCTCATTGCTTAATCAAAATAGTCATTAACTTTATCTGCAATTCTGACTTTGCTGCTTGAAAGCAAAGGACATATACCAAGAATAATTGGAGAAATGGAGCAATGAAGCTGACTGATATCTTCCTGATGTTATATTCACCTGTCTGTTAAACTCCTCCTCATTCTCCATCCACATGTACTCAGCAAACGGATTTTCCTCATTGTGGAACTGGCCACTAATGACGACGTCGTCACCAATGATGCTGGGTGTATTGCTGCTGCGACTCGGATCTTTCATCTCTGCCTCTTGCCCCAGAAAGGTCCACTTGTTCAACAGAAAGGAAATGACAATTAAACACTCAAGCCGATCGTAGAGTTTATTTATTCCTGGATGCTTCGTTTCCCAAAGGCCCCTAGGCTATAGATAAATCAATTTCTTTCTTTAAAAGCCAACTATAACAACTTCAAGTTTTACATAAGAGTAAGTTAAGGTGTTCCTGCTTGTTAAATGTTTACCCAGCACTATAAGGTGGACAGAAAGTGCTGTTCCCTATGAAACAGGCACACGTACCAGCCACTCTGTACGTCTGTGAAGGCCATTAAAACAATCTTTGGCAGCAGGCTGTGATTAAATGGGAGTTGACTAACACCCCTTTGTCTTCCCCCCCCCCACTATCAGTTGAGGCGTATCCCAATCTTTTTATATATATATATCGCGGCGGTGATCACACTATTCGAGGGCCGAGAGTTTCCTCTCAGTACCTGCTTCCGACACAATTCGAATATGTCACTAGGGGAACAGTTTCTTACAATATTTCCCAACGTTTTTACTCGAGGGCGTCGGACATAGTGGCACTCCGGATCCTGCGCCCACCAGCGCCCCCTAGCGAGCGCGACGTAAAAGCACGTCCATTGTACATGTATGTAAAGCGGATAAGCAGAGGGAGGAAAACAACTAAGTCCAGACAGGAGGTCTAATGATGAATAGCAGGCAGCTCTCGTGCCTTTTGGTGGCTCAAAGGGCTGCCCCAAAAAGCAGATATCCCGAGATAGCAAGCGAGCTCAGTGAATCCGTATTAAGCAATGCTTTGTTTACTTTTCCCTCCCGAAAGTTAGACTGCAACGCAAACCGTGCAATGCGTTATACAATCGCTGGCCGAGCGAGTCAAACAGACAACTGGGTGGATTTAATGGGTACTTATCGTGAAGGCTATGGGGACTTAATATACGCATTGGTGAGTAAAGGTCGCATAACGGGACTGAAACAACACAAAAGCTTTCAGCCGAGATTCGGCAGGCAGTCGGACCGCAGCACTCATTCGTTTAACTAAACAGTTCTCAGTAGCCAACTCTCACACAGGGAAATGAACGTAAATGTTTAAATATACGAGCGGCTACCCCTTCGTGGGAAGGGAAAAACCCCGGACAACTAATTCTTCACATGCACTAGTTTCAGACATCTGCCATTTTGACGAGCGGCTACCAGGTGTAGCGGCGAACAAAACCCGCGCCGCCCGCATCATTTTGCGGGCTGCTGGCCGAAGGCACACGCACGTCTCGGCGACCAAGAAAGGCCTCATACCTAAAGCAAGTCGCTACCCACGAAAGTGCCGAGCGTCTGATGGTGGACAGCGAGACTGCAGCGCTCTTCTCCCCGGGTCAGGTGTAATGGCCGCCCAGCGTTCTTGTTTTGATTGCTTAGCGTCTTTAGCAGTTAGCTTAGCGCCCGTCTCTGGCACGCGTACCGCGCATGCGCCGGCTCCGCCCCGGCTTGGCCACGCCCTCTTATTTATTGCGCCACGCCGTACTGTTTAATGCAGACGTAGGGCTGTCGGGTGCATTACCGAGGGGCGTGTTGTATTATGTATTTATGTATTTATGAAAGACATTGACTTTGGATGTAATTACATGACCGAAACTACTTTCCTTTTCACACAGACACATTTTGCACTCGATTTCATTAACCACAGTAACGGGTACACTATTCGCAGACTTTATGGGAAAACGGTATTATTTCTTGATAGCAAACAATACAATGCAAAGGTAAAACATTTTCAAAGCGTTTTATTTATTCATCAGATAATTTTTGCTTCGCCCATTTCGACTACTTGGTGTACCACGAAAATCACTGCGTCAAAACGCCAGTCTAATAATCATCGTCCTGTCCATGTTTCAAGATTTGCGTCCTTGACATGGTGAAATCTACTCAAAGGATTGGTTATTGGGAACTGAAGTATAAAAAACTAGTAATCACTATCAAGACGATCATTTTTTTCCAATAGAAAAAAAAGTTATGTATTGTTTCTATGGTACGTTTAAATTAAATAAAAAAGAGACTAATGTTAAACATATCGTTCAAATGTTTCAGTATACTTAATGCTGTGATGAATATGAAAAACGACAACTTCCTCGGTGACCAAAACGCATTCCATACAGCATGACAGGTATCAACTTTGGAGAGAGAACAAAAGTAGGAAGTAACTACCCCCGAGCCTGAAAAGGTCACGTTTGGCTATGTTATTTTAATGCCAAAACTATACCTTTAAATGGAAAAGTTGGCCTCTTTCAGTATTATTTTCCATGTAGTTATTGGTTTGCAATTCACAATGGTTTAAAGAAATACTGAGTGTGCATACTATTTGCAGCAATACTCCAACATTTCAATCCCATTTACCGGAATTACTGTACAGGAATATCAGACATGTCCGGTATTTTATCAGTGAAATGCATATGATATAATTATATAGCTACACTATTATAGGTATATCAGATTATTGTTTAAAAGAGCGAGATTGTGTTTAATGCAAACTTGTAAAACTGCGAAGTGCTAAAAGGACAGGCAGCGTTGCGGACGCCAATAGCGAGCCGTCTGGACTTCACTCCGGAAGCGAAGACATTTTCTGCACTGAGGGCCCACATTCACGCCGTGAGCAATAAGGTAAGGAGACGCATTTTCGGACGGTGGCACGCGAAATGCACCGCAAATAATGCCCAGGACCACACACACACACACACACGGGGCTCTTGTGAAGTTTAAGTTACATTGCAGTAGTCAGCCTTCGTGTGTCCGGGGCTAACTGGCCGGAGAGCAGCGCTTGTTTGTGCGCGAGACGTCGCGCGCCACTGTTACCTGGCAACGTCGGCTAGCCGGGTGGCTAAAAGCTGGTTTCTTTCATAACCGAGACGGTTACACCCGGTGCCGGGCCGGGCCTGCGCGCACAATACGGCGGCGACTCTTTCCAAGCGACCTGCCACTTTGTTACCAATGCTATCCACGTTCAGCGCGCCGCAGTCGGAGTCGCGCTGCTTTAGCGCGGCCCGGCAGTCTGCTAGCGGAGTTAGCATTAGCATTAGCCGATAAATCTCACTTTCCTGTTTACCCCGCTATGGATACGCAGTGTTTGCTTACCACGTCTGTACATGCACTCCGCGATGCAGATTACTGTAAATAACTTATAAGTACTGTAAATGGTAAGCATTGTAAACAGTGGGCGTCACCTAAGTAGTGTATGAAAGGAATCTTTTTGTGTGTACATTTTCTCTTTTGAGTGTGTGAGTGATCCTTGTGTGTGTACTGTATGCATGTTTTTGACTTCTTTTTATTCGTCCACGACCAAAACACGTACACCGTCCTGCCTCTGCCCCACACCATGGACTGAGTGCTCGGTGTTTTTCCCCACCATCAGCGCCTTTATAGATACGGTACCATCCTCAGTGTTATTGCCAATTAGCTACGAAAACTTTATACTTAGTAGAAAACCTTTCGGATGATGGTATTTTGGTCCACACCCTTGCATCCTTGGTGTAATTTCAGCTTTGTTGTTGTTGGGAGGTGTGTGTAGCTACTGTACTTCTGGTTGACCCCCGTTCTCCTTCATGAGGCTCCATTTGAAGGCTCAGAATGTTCTTAGAACCTTTAGGCCCATAATAAATGCCAACCTGACCATTTTACAGTTCTTTTTTGGGATTTCATACTGTTTTACTGGTAAATTGTTTTCAATCTTCTTGCTTGAATGCCATTTTACTTAAGAGTCGTCTAATGTCCCATGTCTTTAAAGTTGCTGATGCAGTTGTCCTTTACGTGATTAGGTAGTCATTCATCTGGATGTTATACTCCGTGTTCTGCATTTCCTCAACCCTTTGAATGATGTCTGCAGCCATTTGAAAGGCAATCTCCCCTCCCCTATACATGCAAGGCCTGCACCCTTTTCCTATATCTGCATTAGATCCGTTCAGAGCTTTGGCATTGTCCCTCCCGTTTTGTTTCAGTGTGATGCTCATAGGCCAGTTATTGTTGAATTCCAGGTATTTGAAAATGTGAAGGACACTCAACTTGAAATCATTCTGGTGGACATTCATGAGCTGTTCTTAGCTACCACTGGATGTGTGCTATGGAGTATATGCTAGGTTTAAATGCTGAATGATTGTGTTTCTGCAGAGAAATTGCATACCATCACAGAAGAGGAATATTCCTTTCTCTGAGTTGACTTTGTCTTTTGGTCTTAAAAGTTGGTGTATCCAATGACTTCACCCTCAACCTTTTGAGACTTTGAGACTTTTTTTGTAGTTTTTGTTTTGTCTTTTTTTTTTTTAAAGCCTGCTGCTTTGTTTCCTTCTTGGGCCTGTTTCTCCTCCCACCTTGCAGAGTCATCCTCCAGCCTTTGTGTGGCAATGTCCCAGAAGGTTCCTTCTGATGGAGCGCAGAAAGGCTTTGCTGTGGGACGGGGGCTCCTGGCCGCGGCCGAGACCCTTAACTTCAGCATGAGCGAGCGCCGCTCTGATGGCCTCTACGGCGCCCCCTCCCGGCCCTCTTATGGCATGTCATCGGCACTTGGTGGTGGGGAGGGTAAGGAGCGCGACGCCCCGATGTCGCGTGGCCACGGCGGTGGGGGGGGCGGAGGCGGTGGAGGCAGTAGTGGTGGTGGCAGTAGCCACCTTAGCAGCACGATGAAGCTCTTTACCAGCCTGGGGCTCTCGCCCACCGACGTGGATGCACTGTCACAGATCCCCGAGGAGAACATCAGCGTGGAGACCTTGCCGCATCTTATCATGCAGCTAAAGAGCCGCAAAGCAGAGGCTGGCCGCCGTATGGGGGGCAACGTCCCCCGGGACTTGCCATCCCTCTCCCCTGAACGCTCATACAGGCCGAGCCGGGATGACTGGGAGGACGTCCGGGGAGGCCGCATGGGCAGTTCTGGAGGACAGGGCCCGGGGCATGGCCAGCAGGTTGACTATGGCTACAGCTCCATGCAGGAAGGCCCGTCTAGGGGCTACGATCGCATCGACTATGGCGGCGGCGGGGGCAGCGGCGGAGGGGGCAGGGACCGGCCTTATTCTGAGCTTTCCCGTGATCGCTACGGTGACCTTGGCTTGGGATCCTCATCCTCGTCCAACAGCTTTATGCCGCGACGGACCGGCGCCCCCTCCCACGGCAAAGTGCAGGACTTCTTGGGAGTCATGCCCCAAATGTTCCCACACGTGTGCTCTCTTTGTGACTTTGATGTGCACTCCACCATGGTGAGTACCCCGAGTGACACCCGGCACAGAAACACTCTCAGCCCATCCAGAGCCATTATTATCTATGCACGCATCTCACCCCCAGGATCACCTTTGCTGATTATTTCTGCTCCTATCCGTAAAGGGTTTGACTTTCGGGAGGCCACCGCAGCATTTCTGAAACACACGCGCAGTAATGCACCAGTGCTTGTGCAGGGTTGATGCTCCCTTTCTTGTACTGCTATATTCCCCTCATGTTCAGCTTGTTAAATCATTTCATTATTAGAACCTGCAGTTTTATCATTTTGGTTTCAGGAAACCATTACTCACTTGTTCCTTGAGGACACTGGATTTTCACTTTCTCTGCACACTAATCGTTTTAGTGATTTTTTTTTTTTTTATAATTTTTATTTTTTAATATCTTTAACGTGGTCTTTACTTGAACTTAATCAGTATGTTTTTACAATGTCAAGGCCCCAAACAGGACATGCTTTCTGAAAGCCTCTAATTCATAAAATGCGTAAATACATAAATATCTTTGCAGGAATGGACTCAGCACACTAATGGACTACGACACAGTGAGAACCGCAGGATCCTTCTCCAAGTGTAAGTCTTCTTGTTGTTTTTTTAAGTTTATCTTCGGGACACAGAAGCAATAAGTTGTTTAGAGGTTCTCTCTTTTCCGGAGTATAATTAAATACAATTTTAAAGTTGTAAAAGGTGGTAGATTTAGATTTTGATGAACTTTATTGATCCCAGAGGGATATTCTTGTGCATACAGCAGCAAGCGCATAGGGCCACAATGAGTATACTTTTAGTGCAAAAGACAAAGATATAGGGTACACATGGTATAGATAGGCTGTGTTTGCTTTCCCTAAGAGCCGTAAGATGCATGCTGCCGTTTGACCATATTTCAGGTATCCAGACTGGAGACCACAAGAGGCCTCAAACAGAGTGTGAGTGGCTCATAACTTAATAATGCCGTGATGCACAGTAAGAACATACAGCTCTGAAAAAATTAGGAGACCACTCTGTATGTTGTCTGGCAGAAGGCTACACTGAGCAGCAGGCTGCTTCCAGGCTGAAGGTTTCTAAGACGGCAGTACACAAGAACAAGGTTAAGCAGGAGACACTGGGAATGACCAGAAACCAGCCAGGAATAGGGGAGAAGCGACTTTCTAATGCCAGAGATGAGTCACCTTATCTGGCAGTGCCTCATAAATTGGAGGATGACCTCAAGTGACCTTCAACAGGACATAACATAAGCATACCCACAAAACATAAGCATACCCATAAATTGAGAAATTAGTGAAACTAAATGTTTTGCTGTGGTCTCTTAATTCTTTCCAGAGCTATAGCTGTATATTTGCGTTATCCCTGAAGCATGCATCGTCGTCATGAATGCAGCTGGGACACTGCTGATCAATCGGTGAAGTGTAATCTGGTCCGCTATATGACCAGTTGTTGTTATGATAGTCATACATTAACACTGCTAACACCATGTAACATGCTGGATGCCACTTGGTGTCTAAGATCAATTCGAGTATCAGGAAAGCCATTTAAGGGTTCCTGCATGTTTACAGGGTAGTTTTGCCATAATGAGATAATGTTGGTTTACAAGTAGGTTTGCCATAAATGATTGTGATCATGTTCTGTTATAGTTCAGGGTCACTCCTGCTGGAAACGACGAATCGTTCCGATGGAATTCTGGGTCCAGCTCCCCTTGTCCAGGGTCCACATAGAGGCGGGATGAACTCCAACTGGGGTATGATGCTCAGAACTGAGAAATGATAGGCGCTGCTAAGTCTGATTTACCTTCTTATACTTTCTCATACCAATCAAGACAGTTATGCTCACTATTCCTAGACACTAGAAGTATGACTGGCTAGATACTGCCGTTGCTCAGCATCAGTAGAAAGCCACCTCACCTCATTCAGTATATCTGTAGCCTGAGAACAGATTAAAATACATAGTTTGGCTACTGAATGTGCATCGCTATTGCACCATTGCAAAATCTAAATATCGTAAGTTGGCCCAACCTAAAGTGAGCGCCTCTGATGTTTTTGACGGGGATGGGGAGTGGTGTTCATTTTTTTTATTTTTATTTTTTGGAAGGCCCTGGAAGCATGAACCAGGGGCAGGGACTTTTGCCACCACCGAAGGTAAAGCTGTCCTGCATCTGCAGGAGCTTCGTTCTCAGCATGTGGTGATGGCCAGCTGTATGTTTGACTGCTTGCCTTCCGGGGGCCGTAGATACGGAGCAGAGTTGTGGTGGCCAAGTATGAGCGGAAGCCTCTGACGCTGAACAGCTTGCTGGTGCTGGCACAGCCCTTCGGGACCGTCTGCGAGCACCTGGTGCTGAAGAACAAGGTGAGAGCTGTGCTCCCTGGCTGAGGGGAAGATCCCAATGGGGAAAGTGTACGCTCTTCTGTGGGAGATGTGGCTGGCAAATGCTGCTTTTTCTTTTCCTGTCCTCCCCCAAATGATGATGACTTCTACACAGTATAAAGTGGATCCTGATTTCATTTAGATTTTTTAGAAAAATCAAACGGAGATCTTGAACAACACTGTCAGTTTGTTTACAGGCAGCATTGATGCAGTTTCGGTGCAATGGCAGCGGCCTTGGCTTGACTGATCTGACATCTCCACGTCGTTTCACAGGCGTTCTTGGAGATGCAGACTCACGAGGAGGCCGTCGCCATGGTCACCTTCTACCAACGCAAGCCGGCCGTGATGCACGGGAAGGAGATAACCTTCTACCTCTCCCGGGAGCTGGTGGTGATCGAGGTAATGGAGCCACTCTGGCTTTCCCTGCAGGTAGTGTCTGTTCACTTAGCAACGCTGTCAGTCTGGACCGATGCCGTTGCTCTTCATTTTTAGAAGGGCAACAGGCCGGAGAAGGACCCCAGAGATGTGAAGGGCAAGGCCAGCCAGGTGGTCTTCTTCTCCAACCTGCCCAGGGAGAGAGAGAAGAAATCAGAGCTCCTGACTCTGGCGCGGCGATTTGGCACAGTGGAGAAATATCTGTTCCTGAGCGAAGAGGTAAAGAGTGTTCAAAGCAAATGAGAACTGTCAAAAACTAGTCTTAAATATTAATAAAAAAAATTTGTGTGTGAGTAAACACCCGTGTCTAATGTCGTGGAACAGTCCCTGCCGGCAGTCGGTTTGGCTTTTGTTAAATGTCACCATCTTTTGGTGATTTTGTCTAAGGCGTTTGTGCAGCTGGGTACCCCTGAAGATGCCGAAATGATGGTGAAGTATTATACTTTACACCCACTGACCATCAGAGGCAGGAGCATCAGGCTGAACATCTGCACCAAATACAAGACCTTGATGTAAGCAAGTCCAGTCATAAGCAGGGAGGATATTTAATCGTCTGGGACAGTGGGCTGTAGATTTGTAGGTGTTTGTTTTCACTGCATTGTTGTGGTCTGTTTCAGAGTGAACCCCTCCAGGAACACGGACAGGCAGGATTTCAGCAGAAGAAGTAGCAGTAGCTCGGGCACCAGAAGCTACTCAAAGAGCCAAAAATCCCCATCCTCTGGGGACAGGATTGCCCGCAGCAAGGAGCAATCTTTGTCCAAGGAGGAAGAGCTAAAGGCTGATGACACGGCCACGCCAGAGGGTGGTGAGGGCTCCGGAGATGAGGTGGCTGGTGTGATAGAGGCCGATGCTATGGAAGAAGGTGACCACGAGGAAGCCGGTGACGAGCAGGAAACTGCTGCCGAGATAGACCTGGACCAGCCGGAGCCTGCCACCTCCGAGGGTGGGAGGAAGGAGGAAGAAGAGCCCACTCCCCAGGCCACAGATGCCTGCATGGAGATGGAGCAAGCTGGTGATGCGGGGTCCTTGGACACGTCTACCGGAGCTGCCTCAGAGCCGTCGGGAAAAGAAGAGCAGGAGCAGGCCGAGGCTTCCCCTGAGGAGGAAGCTGAGGGCAAAGGCGAGTCCCTGTCGGCAGAACCTTCTGGAAGCGCGGAAACGCAAGCGGAGGAGCCAATGGCAGATCAGGCAAGTCTCAGTTTAATGGCTGCTGACCATTTTTGACATCTTAAGTGGGATTAAGTGTCCATGAGGCAGAGAGTTCCTCTTGGTGCATTTTAGTCATGGAACCAAGGACTCGGGTAGTGAATGAAGCTACATTTGACAAAAGCAACAAAACAAAAAAAACTGAATAATGTTGTTTTCACAAGGTAGTTGTCTTAATGTTTGGATTTTTACAAAAGGAATTTAAATAAAAGAAATTGGCATAAGCAACCCTCTCTAGACCCATTTAAGGGTTTGAAAGTCTGGTGTGGATTGTGGATCGTCACGTGACAATGGTTATTGATTTGTCTCCAGTGAGCCGCATTCCACCATAAAACATTAATAGTAACCATTTGTGTGTTTTCTTTGTGTACCTCCCAGGATGTGCCGAATGAGCAGGACTTTCCCGAGAACATGGATGACTTTGTGACTCTGGATGAGGTAGCAGAGGAGGAGGATGGTGACACCCAGTCCAAATCGGGGGATACGCCTACAGGTGCAGCCCCCGCTCATTATCCTAAACACGACACTTCTCACTGTGTCTGTGTCCCTGACTTTGTCAAATTTGGAGGTGTACAGGGTCCTTAAACTGAAAGTCATGGTGAAGTCCTCACAAGTAAACACACTTTTTTTTTTTTTTGTCCTAAACTCCAAGAATACCATAATGGGACTGTTATAATTAACCAAAGTTTACCAATAATCTACATGTATCACTGGAAAGAGTCACCTAGATTGGTCAGTCCTTCCTACAATTTTATGTGACCTTAAATGGCATTGCACAGTTTGCAGGCTGAAGTTTCAGGATGAGGTTTATTTTCAGATGACTGTTTTACCTGCTACTCCTATTAGAATTCTCACTTATTGACTTAGCTTGTCACATTTCCTAGTTACTGTATGCAAGTTTTCCAAAATTAACTTTTTCCCCTTTGCTTTTCTACAGGAAACTCAGGCAAAAGTGGGGTTAGTATAAGATCTTTTACTTTATCTTTTCCCAACAGTGGTGTGAAGTTATTAAACATTTTAAGACTAATTATGGTGTGTGTGTGGGGGGGGGGGGGGTTTGCTATACTTGTGAGGGCCAAAAGACCTCACAAGTATAGCAAATCCTCAAAAAGCGTGACGGGTCATTTTTCGGTCCACACTACTTCACACTTTATTTTATAAAAATCTGTGAATGTAATCGAAAAAATAAAAATGCCAAAAGTTGTTTTGTTTGGTTACTTAAGGTTAAAGTTAGGGCTGGGTAGGGGCTAAGGTTGTTGTGATTGGGATTTGGGCTTTTCCCCATAGAAGTGAATGAACGGTCCTCACTAAGATAGATAGGAATACAAATGCGTGAGTGCATGCATTTGCTACAGTAGAATAATGGAATAGAAATGAATAATTTTTTATTATTATTATTATTAGGGGCTGAGGGTTGTCAATGTGGTGGGATTCAAACGTGGCTACAACTTCCTTGATGAAATCCTTATGCTGGCTAAACCTTTTGGGAAAGTGGTTCGACATTTGGTGCTGAAAGTGAGACCAGAGGTAAGGCTATTTATCCCTTTCTTTGATATCTGCTCTGACTAGGTTTGGGTGATTGTCGATATTATCGTGACGATGTTAGCAGCCTTCACTAACGATGTCAACTTTCGCTTTGAAACAATAACTGTCAAACACGTGTTACACCTGCACCGAAGCAAACAAAGATGGCTGACCTGCTCGTTAATAAGCAAGAAAACCACTGAGTATTTTTCTTATCAGCCCTTGCTGCTTGTAGCTAAAGCCATGTTCATACGTGAGCTCTGGACACTTTCCGGAGAAATATTCAAGTCCAGACGTTTTCTGGAGTCGTGTTTACAACATTTAGAAGTATTCTGATTGGTCCGCGAGGTGTCGCTGGAGTAGAGCATGCAACAGGCAGGACATGATACATAATAAATATATCTTTCTGCAATGACTGCTGTTTTAGCTTTGGTATTAATTCTACATTTATTTAGAGGTACCTGCAACTGGTTTTGAATGATGAATGCAATATGCTTCTGTAATATACCGGCACAAAGCAGCTACATATTCTTCCGTTTTGCACCAGCGTCATGATAGAAACGCCCACTCACTCGCGCTGAATTCTCCTGCTCCATTCATGCCTGAGGATCAATAGGAAGTTATCCGGACTTTGCATTACAGGTCAAGCAGGGTAAAGTCTGTTTCAGACATTTCTGTCCACATATACAGCCCCTCTAGGTAATGTCTAAAAAAGTACCGGGTGGCAGGGCATGTCTGAAAGGGGCTTAAGAGCAACACCATAACGAGTGACGCTTTTTAAAAGTAATGAAGCGCTGACTTCCTTGTGTTTCCGACGTTGTAATTGGTTCAGGGCTTGTTCAGTTCCTGAATAGAGGCTGTTAAGAACTCAATAAAGTAGCTTCGTTTCTAATCATTCGCTACTTTAGTCTGTCTGTTCAGTCGTGTGAACAATATCGTATATCGTGATATTGAAAGACATTGTATCGTGTTTGAAAACTGAATATCGCCAAACCCTAGCTCTGAGCTATACACATGAAGAATAGCTATGATACATTTGTACTCCTGGGACTGAGATGCTGATTGTTATACCTGTGTACAGGCTTTCCTGGAACTGTCTTCGGAAGAGGAGGCAAGAGCAATGGTTGACTTTTACAGCGGCAATGTGACGCCGATGGTGTGTGGCAAAGCCGTCAAGATCTACCACTCGCAGACTTATGCTACGATCCAGGTGAGTGTAAATCCCTTTCACTTCTTATTCCAGATGCCATTTTTGCAAATTCAGATCTGTGAATAAGCTAGAAATGTTCTTGTTCCACAGAACGGACGGGTCATCTATGTAGGCCAGCTCCCACCCTTCCAAACCTCAGATGCCTCACTCTTGAAAATTGCTGAGCCCTTTGGGAAAGTGCGACGTTATTTTCTCAACCGAATCCGCAACGAGGTACTCGTTTTGCTTGCTTTTTTTGTACTTTTGCCATTTTACTGAAGCCTAATACGATTTTGACTTGAGTTCTCATAATTTATGTAGGAAAGTAGTTTGCTGGTATGTCTGTCAACACGTGAAAACTGTTCTTCTGTCCAGTGTTTTATTGAAATGAAAAGAGATGAGGACGCAGAGCGAATGGCCAGCGCCTACAAGGACAATCCACCGAAATTTCATGGCAAGCGCTTGACCGTGTATTTGAGCCGGAAGTACAAGCAGCTTAAGCATGGGTAAATATGAAGAACTCTACGCATTTTACCATGGTTTGTAGCATCGGCTGTTTCCCGAGTTAGTGTACGATTTTGAAAGAGTGACTGTTGACCACGCTGAGCATTCAGTGGTCTGCCACCCTCCCCCCAGATACAGACCACCAAAACCAGAGTCTGATGAGGAGAGACCACTGAAACGGGAACGGTCAGAGGAGGAGGAGGATGAGGAGGACACTTCTCCGAAGATCAATAAGGAAGAGGAGCCCCCAACCAAGAAGGCATGTGTGCGCACAGAGTCGGCCCCCGCGGAGAAGCCTGGTGCCCCTGATGAAGACCAGCCCCAGCAGCAGGAGGAGGAGAAACTGCAAGATGAAGAGGCTCAGGGAGGTAGCATTGAGGCTCCCAGTGACCAGAAGATGGACGATTCGGAAGCACAAGCCAACCAGGCCACTGGCACGGCAGACAGCCAGAAGGACACCCAGGAGGTGAGCAGAATCCACAGAGATGAGTGCAAGATCTGGTTAATGTAGCTCCCTGTAGTGTGCTGAAATACATATTGGCAGCCAGTCTTTACCTTTTAGCCATTCTGTCGAATTCTGAACAACGTGCCCAGCTATCCCGCTGAAGGACTGTTGCTATTTGTTAGGAATGTAAACGTGACAGCACAGACACTGTGCCTACGAATGGAGTGAGTGAGAAAGTTGCTGAAAAGGAGGATTCCTGCACCAAAACACAGGCAGAGAAGAGTTTGCCAGAGCCACTGGGCCCATACCAGCCCAACAATCCTGTGGGTAAGAACTCCTGACCTTGTCCAGACAGAATTTCAGGCTGTCACTTGGTAGAACACCTAGTTTTCAACGTCTGAATATCATTTTCTGATGGCTCTTACATCTGAGGCTTCTGCCTGTGAGAGAAGTGTCATGAGTTTTGTGTGTTTCAGGTGTGGAATATGTGAAGATGGGGTACTACTGCAGAGTGTGCTTTCTCTTTTACTCCAATGAGGAGACCGCCAAGAAGGTGCACTGCAGCAGTTTATCCCATTATGAGAAACTCAAGGTAAAGGGGGCTCAGCATGGGGGCTAGGCATTAAGCTAAGTTCAGAGTGGGTCATATCTAGGGAGAGGTCTCAGGGCATAACCAACCAACCAACCAACCATCCATCCATCCGCCAACTCTGAATCCTAGTCAGGGTCATCGGGTGGCCTGAAGCCTGTCCCAGGTGGCACAGGACGAAAGGTTAGGGCAGGGGTGGGCAATCTTATCCGCAAAAGGCCATTGTGTATGCGGGTTTTCGCTGCAACTCTAATTAGGTTACTAATTAGAGGACTGATTGAATGAAGAGTCGTCACACCTGGGTCCGGATGAGAATGCCCACCCCTGGGTTAGGGTATAGTCTGGATTGGGTGCCAATCAGTTGCATGGTTCAGGCACTCAAACACTATGGGAAATGTTTAAAAACAACTTGGCTTAATTGCATGCCTTTGAAGTGCGGGGTGAGAACAGAGTATCCTGAGGGACCCCATATAACACGGGGAGAACAGGGAAATGCTACAGGAGAGAGCGTAGAGCAGTGATCATCAACTGGCGGCCATCAACTGGATTCCAAAATTGTGAGGATCAAAAAGAAAATAGTGGTCCACACTATTTAAGCAACTAAAAATAACAACAACT
>JAODKN010000002.1:10250133-10261389 GCA_026774425.1 Petrocephalus zakoni
TTAATCTGTTAACCAAACTGTGGACGTAAGCAAAAGTCCGTATTGTACCGAAAAGCTGGCGTCCGGCCAAATGTTTCGCCCGTCATCGCACCTCTAGCCCTGAAGGTGCGAGGCAACAATGCCACCTACTGAGCCTCGGTGTCATTCCACCTTGGACATCTGCAGCCCTCGACACTGTGATCTTGGGGGAAAAAATCATAATGGAAAAGGGTTTGTTATGGAGGGAGATGTTTATCTTGTCACATTTCTAAGGTTGCACAATGATTCGTGAATTCTATGCCTCTGTATCTGATTTTGTTGTCCCTCTTTTCTTCATTCCAGAAATACCTCAGTAAAGAGAAGACCAAAGCTAAGTGAGAAAGGAGCAAAGTGTTGCTGCATGACCAGTATCTAATGTTAGTTTGGAGGTGACATTGCACTGTGGCTTGGTGTGGCATTCTGGCTCCTCTGGATTTTGATAGAACGGTTGAGGAGTTTTACAAAGGAATATATACTTTTTTTTTGTAACGCTTCAATTTTTTTGTGCTGTAGTACTGCTCCCCTTCTTATGTTGCCTGGTATTATTTGAGTAGTATGTACGTTTTAGTATGTTTGAACTGACAGGACTGATTTATTTCCTGATTTTTTTTTTTTTTGACGATAGTGCTAAGCAGCATATAAGAGTGTGGTTGTGGGTTGTCATGTTACCCCAGTTTTGGACACACCCTTAATTTTTCCCATTTTGAGAATAAGTGCCATTAAAATATACTTGTACTGCTTTTAAGTGATGCTAGTCTGTCCTTTTAATAAATCGAGTTAAAGACTACGTTGTTTGAAAGCTTCTCTTTTTGCATTGAAATTAAGCATTGAACCCAAAGTTTTATAGATGGTGACCTAACACACATCATGTGACATCAGCAGTTCAGTGGGACACTAAACAAGTGGGCATTATTGTCACATTTGGTTAACCTCATCTCACAGTTGTTTGCAACAAGAACTAAGTGTTACAGATTGGGGAGAAAATTGATGTTTTACTGTGAGCTGCAGATTCTATACTTAATAGTGTAGCATTACTGGTGTGAAAGAACAAGATATTGATGTACAGATGGGCAAATTAAAAAACTTACCTCATTACTGTTACAGTGTCGATTTTTACAAATTTTACAAGGTATTTAGAGATACAGCAGGTAGTTAAATGGCCGCAGATTTCACTGTCACCAGGACCGAAACGGCAAATCAGAGTCCGACTAAACGCAGCTGTTCAAGCAGTCGTACCTCCGCGCCGGAAGATGGCGCTCTCTAAGACCGAGCATGGAAGTATGATGATGCACCGGTGTCGCGCTGCCCATACATATCAGACGTTCCTGCTTAGCAGACTAGGAGCTTTGCTTTCGCTCGTAAATAGTCTCATCGCGAGCCGGTCCGAGCACTTCCTTCACGGTAAGAACCGGAACCGCTGTCTCTGTAACGCCCCACAAACGGACATTTTATAACCCTGCGTAGCTGCGCTGTCATCGTGTCTCTAACAGAAAGCCGTGTGCTTGTGGTTTCTATCAACGCAAATAGAGCGTTCTTACAAACCCGCTTCCCAAAAACGAGCTTGGGACACAGTGACTTACGGGGTTGTTCTCGTTGCCAAGGATGCATCCGCTGCACCCCTTAACATTTGGGTCTGGGCGTGAACCGGACATTTTTTTACCGCTCCCCCTGTACTGTTCTCGAGTACCTGTATTGGAACTGCACTTCGGCAATGGAAGATGACGTCAAACGCGTCCGCCACAACACGAGAGCACTCAAGTGCGCATATTGATAAACACCAATGGGTTTCACAACTGGCTGCCTGGGTGACAGCAAACCCGCTGTGTAGCTGTCATCCGCACACCTAATCATTTGGGCACACGGTATATACAAATACAACACATCTACAGCGCTCTGAATGTAATTAGCCATAAATCCCATCGACTCGTTGTTCGCCAGCTACTGTTGAAGACTCCAGAAATTAGCCGACAGAAAAGGTAACATATGATCGCTAATTATAATACCACTAGTAGCTTCGTACGGTTGAATCTGATTATATATGTTCTCTATAGATAAATGACCATAGCAGGAAACGAATGGGTCTGAAAAATCACGGTGAAGGTAGGGATTGATTTGAGCAGAATGAGTGAGCTGCCATCCGCTGGTCGTTTGTTGTGATGCTGCTGGTTGTCATGTTATTACTGCTAACCAGGTGAAAGGAAACCGTAGCTTTCTGCATGTTGAAATGGTCAGTCTCCTGTTTCGCTGGGTATTGTCGTCCAGCCACTTTCCGTGCGAGGGCTGCATCTGTGTAGCAGTAACAAAATGCAGAAAATGTCGTAGCCTATATTTATTACGTTTTTTGGCAGTTAATTACTTTTGTAAAACATATATATGTATTGTACCGATAAAAGTGATTACGAAAGACCTCACCGCTGTCCGTGATTAGCAATAGCGGAGAATTGGAGGCCGCTCCTTTGAAGACTTCGAACCACCCATAATTTACTGATTTGTAATAAC
The DNA here is from genome assembly GCA_026774425.1 of Petrocephalus zakoni. NCBI lineage: Eukaryota > Metazoa > Chordata > Actinopteri > Osteoglossiformes > Mormyridae > Petrocephalus > Petrocephalus zakoni. The sequence continues at coordinate 10,252,651 of JAODKN010000002.1, forward strand.
CGCTTGTGCAACGAACCCGCACGGCTCTAAGATCTGGGTGTGAAATTGCAACTGTGCTGTGATTAGTTGGATAACAGACACAACTAATCATACAATTATATAAAAACTAACTAATATTTATGCTAAGAAACTTGCAGAATTAATATAAATACACCAATAATCCAAATTTCCTTGATGCTGAGCTGCTACCCTGGGCATATTTTGAAGCATATTTAATCCTGAATTACATTTACAGATGGTCATTTGCTTAAAGCATTACAGGTATTTTTGTCCCTGAAGTTCTGTTGGTGTGTTACTCTCAGGAAAGAGTCCTTCCCATTTCATCATTGGTAACATTGTTACTATTTCCACAGAGAACCGGTACGTTCTCCACCAACATGTCTTATCCATATAGAGACTCTTCAAAGGACTTAAAATCTCCACCAGGCCCCTTTCCTTCTGAACCTCCACATCTGGGAGAGCATGATGCTTATAGAACTTCTCAAGAGTCTTCTGCTCACTCAGTGTCCTCTTTCTCATCCTCGAGAAGTGCCCTGGAGTCTTACTGCTCCCAGAGATCCTCGACCGTTGAAAGCGCTTTGACCCTTCTGGCCAGCTGCGGGCTGGATCCTGAGGACCTCTCTCTGCTTGCCGGCATGCCTGACAACCTGATCACTGTGGAGACACTCCCACATTTGCTCATGGAGATAAAGGAGAAAAAGGCAGGAAGCACCTCTGCACAGTCTGTGTCATCCAGCGCTCCCCCAAAGGATGCATGTCAGGGCTGTACTGATTTGCGCCCTGATGCAAAACCTCCGCATAGGCCATTATATCCACCATCAGGAGAACGGGGTGAGAACTGGCAGGATCGCTGTCCTGCCCCCAGTCAGTCTAGCTTTTCAGCACAGGAACCATTTCATTCCAAATCTAGGTATGTAGGGGACTATAACTATGGCCATTCGAGGGATGAACAAGGTAGAAGCATGCGACCTGGGAGTGGTGGGGACAGGACTTCAGATGGCCGTAGGGGAGACAGAAACGCTAGAGCTGGGAGTGGGTGGAAAACAGCCAGTTACTGTCGGGAGGACGACGTGCCAAGAGAAGAAAGTAGTCATCAGAATGTGGACAGAGTTGGGAGGGCGGGACATGCTCATGAACGTTTAGATGATTATCAGAATGTAGACAGAGCTGCGAGGGCTCGAAACAGTCGTGGACATTTTGATGATTATCGGGATGTTGATAGAGCCACGAGGGCTCAAAACAGTCGTGACTGTTTTGTTGATTATCGTGATATAGATAGAGCTACGTGGATGGGTAACAGCCATGAACGTTTTGTCGACTATCATGATATAGACAGAGCCGCGAGGGCGGGAAACAGCCGTGAACGTTTTGTTGATTATCATGATATAGACAAAGCTGCGAGGGCGGGAAGCAGCCGTGAACGATTTGTCAACTACCAGAATGCAGACCGAGTCTCCAGAGTGGGAAACAGTTGTGAACGCTTAGACGATTACCAGGTTGTAGACAGGACTTCAAGAGCGGGAAATAGTCATGAACGTTTAGGTGATTATAAAGTTTTAGACAGAAACAGAAGAGCTGAAATCCACCGAGAGCCACCCCCTGAACAGAGAAGCCTGGAAGGCAGCACAGGCGCTGGATATACCCAGGAGTCTTCCACCGATCACCGGGGAGTAGAAAGAGATCGAACGTTGGCAATGGCCAGTACAAAGAAAGTTGACATCCTCCCCAGGCATCCCTCCAAACAAGAGGTGGACGAATTCCACGGCGTGACGCCTCAAGCGTTCCCTTACGCGTGTTCTCTCTGTGACATCGTCACGCTCTCCGAAAGGGTGAGTCCGGGTGCCCACGTTCCTGTTTCTCAGCCTCAAGCAGGAACCCTCATACCCCTGGTTCTTCTTGCTTGTAACTCTGACCTTCCCCTCTCATGTCACTTTTAATCAGGTAAGTTTTTCCACTGTGACCTGTCACAGCAAGTAAAATTTTGGTATACTTGCGAGTAAGCATTTTGACATACATGTCTGATTGACCTTGACAATGGCAAGTAGGTATAGTTTTTTTGTTTTTTTTTTGTTTTACACAGTCTTGACAAACTGTTTGCATGTGCCATAGAACAGCAAGGCATATGTCACTGCTATGTTTTTCAGCTCTTTTTTCCCCCCCTTTAAGGATTGGACTTCACATATAAATGGGTCTCAGCATGCAGACAGTCAGCTCAAGCTGCTTCAGATGTGAGTTTATTTTCATTGTCCATTTAATGTATTTGTCCAATAATGTATTCTGGTGATGTTTTACTTTAATGGGATCTGTAAACAGATGACGGCATTCACCTTTCTCTTTGCCTGACTTTGAAGGTACCCAGACTGGGACTGTCGGAGTGACTCAACCAAAGGGTGAGGGCTAATGTTGAGTATCAGCGATTTAGGAATTACCTGCCTGTAACCAGCTCTGCTGGGTATGTGGTATAACCCTGATGCTGCCACCCGCTGGCTGACTTATGATGATTTATATGATCTCCTTTCTTGTAGGGGCCAGAGACCATTGGGGTCAAAGAGGGAGGTGGAAACGGTAGAAAGGAATAGACAAGGATCCACTCAGCTCCCAGGTAAATGGCTGCTTTTGTCTTTTGTGTGAGTGGCTTTTCTGCTATTCCTACAACACAGGCACCTCCAGTTCCCCAGAATAGTACAATTGAGTTCTACATCTGATAAGTTATAATGGATATTTCCAAAGTCAGCTAGTAATCTTGTTAAATAATTGTGATCTCGGTATTGAGTAATTATGATTTTTGCCATTAGTGAGCAGCCCTACTAAATAGCCCACAGGAGGAATGTTTAACTCGCAGTCAGTTGACAGAGCCTTGTTCAGCTGCAGAAGACAAATCAAAGTGGATGGATGGATTCTCCTATTGCCAACATTGCTAATGACCAAATTCAGTACAGTAACAAATTTTTTTTTAAAGCTGCAAGACCAATCAGTGGTGAAAAATGGTGGTCTGGGAAAGAGGAGGTATGTTCACTTTACAAGTTACGGCATTATTACGAAAAAGTGATAATTGCAAGGAGGCTAATCCTTGGCCTACCCCTTCTTAGTTGATTTGCGATCTACTCCCTTTCTTTCAATTCTTCCATCTAGGAGAGAAGTAGAGTGATCCGTGTGAAATTTCCCCCTGACTCTGTGGATGAGAGCTACCTCATGAAGCTGGTTCAACCATTTGGGAACGTAGTAAACGTGTCGGTGTTACCCACAAAGGTGTGTGTGGCTTGAAGCATCACTGTTCTAGCCCTGCCTCAGTTAACTGCTGGATGGTCTGACTTCCATCTAGAATTTTTATTAATTTGTTCTCAAATGCAAATCTTTACAGCATTGTGAGAAGATGCATGCTGGTCAGTTTGCTTGTGTGATTTCTCGATTTTCAGGCTTTCCTGGAGATGAAGACTTTCCTCCAGGCAGAAGACATTGTGAAGTTCTTCAGCAAGAATCCAGCTATGGTGCATGGCAGCCAAGTCCAGTTTAATTTGTCTACTACCTTTACATTTTCCCAGGTAAATATGATGTCTCATTATTCTGATTTTCTTGAACATTCAGATATGTCGCCCATCTATGAAATTGGTCTTGTTCTTCTGGTTGAAATGGAAAATGAGTTTACTCTTTCGAGTTTGCCTATGTCTTCTTAATATTTAATAAAGAACATACTGTGGTCTTTGACACTGCGTATTTTGAATATACAGCAGTGAGCCAAAAAATTATGATGGCCCCCAAGTACAACAAATAACGGTAACTATCTGCTAAAAATGGCTAGGTCTGGGTTATATTAGATGGTAACCCCTAACATTCAGTACCCTGAGTGTTTAATGCAGAAGAAATAGGCTGGGGTAAAGACCTAAGTGACTTTGATTAGAGCTAAATCATTAAAGCCAAATGACTGGGTCAGAGTGTCTCCAGAACTGCAAGGCTTAAGGGGTACTCTCGGTCAGCCATGGTGAGCGCCTACTCACGACTGGCGGCCAAGACTCGTCAGTGCAGGATGTAAGCGGAGGCTATCCTGTCTGGTGTGAACCGACAGGAGGGCCACTGTGGCAGAAATGGCAGAGAATTGTAATGATGGAGATGGGAGCAATGCGTATGGAACCGCATTGTTGCCGCCAGTAAGTGTCCATCCTGCTTACCAGGCATGACTCTGGCTCTTCACATTGAAATCGCTTGAAAGGCAACCCTAACACTTACTGCCAGTGGATCCTTGAACACTTTATTGTAGAAGGGGCAGTCAGTAAGAAAAGAAATGCAGCGGTCTAAGGGGTAGGGCTGTCACGATAACCGCGATACCGCAATGCCCCGCTCCCGACGGGCGGCGGGTGGCCCGCTGCTGCCACAAGCGACACGCTCGTCTTTTCTTCCTCTTCTTTTTCATGAGGCCTTCTTGTTTTACACTGCAGTGCGTGTGTATTGAATGTTAAATGAATTCTTAATGGAAACGAGTTAAGAGTGTAATTTATCCCACCGACTGTACGCATCGGGTGCTGGTGAGTCCAGGGATCGGTGTCTGCCGTAGTACTTTATTCAAAAAGCAAGCTTTTGGCGAAAGCTGTGAATCATGTGTGGATATATGAAGATTACAAGGTTAAATCGACGGGTAAAAAAGGATCATGTCACTGCTGCTGAGTGTACAGCTAGTTGTTTCTGTGTTTGCCCAGTTTAGCTTGTCTTTTAATAAAGGACTATGACAGATATCGACCCTTTTGGCAGTACGGACTCTGATATCGGCATGCTTTGAGCGGTGGCTGCTTTGTTATTCACTTAAACAAAGAAGTAGTGCACATTTTGACTGGCATCTATGTTTACATTTTTTAAATCTAATTATTTTAATGGCATTATGATCCACAAATGTCTTCAAAGGGATATAAACTTTTATGTTTTTATAATTTAATAATTTTCTATGCAACAATATCGCGTGATGTTTTATTATTTTCCTTTTACTGGCAGAATGGCAGCCGTGCCTCGAATGCTTACATTTAACTTTCATAGTAATGTGTCGCTGGCTGTTTGTTGACATGACCATTGGTGAGCGTTATGGCTGCTCTCATTTTCAGAATTCCAGAGTTGTGTGCTTCTCTCGGCTGCCGCCCGGGAAAGAGAGGAACACGGAGCTGATCGCCATGGCGAAACGTTTCGGACAAGTGAGACACTCACTCTTCCTGCCGAATCGGGTACGGTGGCCGCGACGACCCCCTTCGCCGCTCACCTGTTCCGCGACGTCTTTGTGGGGCTCCGCAGTCACTGCTTTTACACCTTGGTTAGGTCTTTGTGGAAATGACAAGCAAGGACGACGCAGACAAACTGGTGGCTCATTACGCCTCCCATCCCCTCAAGATGAAAGGCAAAAACATCCTTGTTTCCTACTCGACAGAGTACAGCACTCTGAAGTAAGCTTCATCGTTTTTTCTTTTGCCTGGGATTTAATTTAATGCTCTGTAATTTGTGTCTGAAAAACATGCTTAATCAGTTTCTGGGCATCCTGTTTTTCATTGTGGTGCTTTGTAGTCCTGGTTTTTCAGAGTTGCTTATTGTATTGATGGCTCTTACTAACACCTGTCCCCAGAGAGGAGAGTCCTGACATGAATTCAGAAGAGGGCGAGAGGTCAAATTCATACTGTAGGAGGCGGTCTCCCAGCCCGAGGAGGCGGTCTCCCAGCCCGAGGAGGCGGTCTCCCAGCCCCAGAACGAAGTCCAGTGAGATAGAAGAATGCTCCAAGCCTTCAGACACCACCAGTGAACTCCCACTTCATTCTAAAGCAGAGGCTCCAGCAGGCTCGGTCAAGGAGACACCTTTGGAAGTCCAAGGCAGCGACAGTGATATTGTGAAGTCAGAGGACTGCCTGGGCGCTGGAGGCTCGCAGTCTCCAGGCAGGGACCAGGAGTGTTGGGAGGGGAAGTGGGGAGGACACAGTGACCTGGACAGTGACATCGAAGGCATGGAGGTGATCGGTGAGGATGAGGAGGAGGGCGTACCTGATGAGGATCTCATGGAACTGGAAGGCAGACATTCAGTAGAGGAAGCGGAGGCTGTGGGAGAATGCGGGGAAGACGTTAAATCCTCCGAGAGTGCGCCGATCCAGGCTGGAGACAAACAGAGCTCTGTCACTACAGCTGTGAGCTCTGAGTCACCAGGGCTTCAGAGTGAAGAGCCCGGAGATGCACCTTTGGCCGGCAGAGTGCAGGCTGATGGGCAGATAGCCATTGAGGAGGTATAGCCTATACATGTTCTTAAAGTTTCATGTCTAGGGTGAAGGTAGCAGTAGAGTCAATGACAAAATTAGGAGCGAATTTCCATGTTTATATGGTGTTTCGGAGGAACTAAATATCAAGGCAAATATTGTGAACAGCACAGGTGATCACGCAAGACCCTCCGACGTTAAACATGTCGTCTAAGAACAATCCCTACATTTTTAGTATGTTATTTCCTTACCTGTCATCTTTACAAGAATCATATTGATGGGTGACATCAACGTAAGGCTGTCTGCTAAAATGTAATATCTATAATGTATATAATATAATATTATTTTATCTTCACTCACAGGAGGACCCTGACATCCCCGAAAGCCTAGAGCAGTGCATTACTCTGGATGAGCTTGAAGAGGAAGATGAGGAAGAGCTTGGAATGGACTCTGCATCAATGCCCGATTCGGAAGGAGCCGCAGGTCCTCCCGGTGCAGGCCGTGCTCCATGAATGAATGTGTTTTTCATTTTTTTTATAGTGATCAATTGTCGACACAGCATTGTCACAGCAGAATGTGTCATCTGCATTTAACCCATATGTGACATTGTGACATGGCCAAATGGGCAGCTATTATTTAATTCCCAGGGAGCAGTGCTTGGGGGAGGGGTACCTTACTGGTCGGGAATTGAACCACCCCCCGTCCAATCAGAAGCACGCTTCCCTAAGCGCTAGGGTACCAATGCTGCACTGTAGGGGTGTCCATGTTAGTGTGCATACCCAAAGCCCACTGTAAGCAAAGATGCACATGGTGGGTATTGCATAGATTTCAGGGACAAATTGTAACTCCAAATATTTGTTTTGCAGAACAAACATCCAAGGATGAAACTGAGGTCAGTATGTTATTATAATAACAATGCTGCTAAATGCCATTTATTAAATGTTTTTGTTTGTATAGTTTATTACTGAAAAGCCACCTTGTGTTTCCTTCCCAGGAGCGTTTCGCTGGGAAAGTGATCTACATCAAAAACCTCCCGAAATCCTACTACACGGATTCACAATTTGTGAAGATCGTGAAGGGCTTCGGCAGGGTGAAGCGCTACTTCCTGATCCGGACTCGGCAAGAGGTGCTTAGAGATCCGAGGAAAATGATGGACAGATGGGGAGCTTCTCATTGAGTCCTTCCTGTAAAGGTGGCCTTTTGTCGGTTTCAAAGTTAGCTGGCTCTGGATTGGTTGGAAGGGTGAACCTGCCAAGGATACCTTCAGGCTGGACTCTAGCAATAAGATTTTGCCCCTTCAGTCAATGCCAGTTTCTACATGGAGGTATCTGGTAACTTGTAGCAGGCAGTGTGTGCGTCTGGTGCACACCTCATATGTTTCCAGAGAGCAATTTTGCGTGACCATTTTTGTTCTTCCAAGCTCGCTGGCTTTGTACTGAAAGCCTTTCTGACTCTGGAGCAGGGCTTTATCGAGATGGAGACACCCGAGGAAGCCCAGAGAGCGGCTAAGGAGCTGGTGCTGAGGCGGACGGAGATGCATGGCTGCCCTCTGGTCTTCCAACTGTCGAGGAAGTACCTGATGCTAACCAGGGGGTGAGTGGAACAACCATGTAGAGAAATGATACAGGATAGGCACATCTGGCTCAGCAGGTTAGGTCTCTATCGGAGGTTTGAAGGATGCTGGTTTAAATTCACTTGCATGTTGCCTGATTGAATTTCAGGAGGATGGTGTATCTAGACGCTACTATCCTTGGGCTGGTTCATACAGGGGTTTGCAGAGAGGGGGTGGCCTGGCTGGGAGCAGCGTATCTGCCTGATTTATTCAGGGTGTGCGCTGTTGCATCCACAGGTGGAGTCCTGAGCCTGATCTAGAGGAGGAGAGGAGGACAGAGCAGAGGATGAAGAGCAGAAGGGAAAGGGGCTATTCTGGCTCACCATCGAAGTCCACAGCGATCCAGGAGGAAGTGCCCGCCAAGAAGCCGGGCATCCAGGAGGAAGTGCCTGCCAAAAGGCCATGCATCCAGGAGGAAGTGCTCACCAAGAGGCCGGGCATCCAGGAGAAAGTGCCGGGCATCCAGCAGGAAGTGCCCGCCAAGAGGCCGGGCATCCAGGAGAAAGTGCCTGCCAAGAGGACGTGCATCCAGCAGGAAGTTCCCGCCAAGAAGCCGGGCAACCAGGAGGAAGTGCCTGCCAAGAGGCCATGCATCCAGGAGGAAGTGCTCACCAAAAGGCCGGGCATCCAGGAGAAAGTGCCCGCTAAGAAGCCAGGCATCCAGGAGGAAGTGCCCGCCCAGAGGCCTGGCATCCAGGAGGAAGTGCTCACCAAGAAGCCGGGCATCCAGAAGGAAGTGCCCGCCCAGAGGCCTGGCATCCAGGAGGAAGTGCTCACCAAAAGGCCGGGCATCCAGGAGAAAGTGCCCGCCAAGAAGCCAGGCATCCAGCAGGAAGTGCCCGCCAAGAGGCCGGGCATCCAAGAGGAAGTACCCGCCAAGAAGCCGGGCATCCAAGAGGAAGTGCCCGCCCAGAG
>JAODKN010000002.1:10265436-10279095 GCA_026774425.1 Petrocephalus zakoni
CAGGTGTGTTAAATGAGGGTAAACCCAAAAATGTGCAGGGCTCCGGCCCTCCAGGACTGGAGTTTGACACCCCTGCTATAGAAGTTTAATAATTTTGGGTGAATTGTAGTTGTTGATTGAGGTTTTTTTTCTTTGGGAACATAAAGCATGTACAGGGGCACAGGTAGAGCCAATTCCAGTTGTTTACATCCGTATAATTTCTGCTAGAAGCAGCTTAGTGCAAAATGAAGGGTCGGTGTGGGGTCCCTCTGAAGAGCATGTTGCCCTTTGGCTGCAGGTCAGGAGTTTGTGCGCCCTGTAGTCGGCTACATGTGCGGACTCTGCAATGCCATCTACACCTGTGAAGATGAAGCGAAGAATGAGCATTGCAGCAGCTTCTCTCACTACCAGAAACTGAAGGTGACCTATCAGAATCTGCCCCGCTTGTTTAACACTGAGAGTGTGTGCTGCTCCTGTTACCTGTAACTGCTGCTGTTGTTGGGACCACGGTATGCTAGACAAATCAAACCGTGTCATACACATACATATGCCTTATAAATGTAAATGAAGGCTTTAAAAGGGCAAAATGAGCCGTTTTACCTAAGTGATTACACAAAACAGCATGTAATTTGTCATATTTGAGCCAGGCAGTTAAGCAAGTGCCTTGGGGGGGGGCAGGCTACCTCCAGGGGTAAGAACAACTGTGTCTCCGGCTTCTACTCTGTCCATTTGTGTCCTATTCCTCCGGTTCTGTATTCTAGGTACACCTGGAGCGTGGCAGCACCTCAGCACTCCCACCCAACACAGAGAAGTTACAAGAGTAATTTGGTCTGCACACAATAATGAGGAAACCCTAAAGAACTGCAATGATACTGAACTAATGCATCCCAGGGGATAGAACAGAATCGTTTTCATAAACTTTATTAGATGTTGTCTATTGTTAATAATGAATTATTGTTTCTGGTTTTTCTGTTTAACTTTTCTATTATGGGGTATTTTGGTTTAAAAAAATAACTATAAATTTTAAAGACCTGTAAAGTTTCTTATTGTGTACATAAATATGACCATGAAGAGAACATAATCTCTTACATACACGACCCAATAAATTTGCTTATTTGGGTTTGCTTACAAAATGCACACACTTTTAAGAACCCCATACAAGCAGATGATACCTTTGTTTCCCCCAGGGAACCATTTTAACTCATAATTCTATAAAATTACACATATTCCTATGAATGTCCTGTGATATAAACCTGTGCAGAACCCACCATAACAATGTACTATATTGGTAAATTTAAGATATCTAGTGCCTGGTGATGGTGTCCTATCGAGCACTTATTCCGTTATACATGAAATGTGACCTTGTCTTGCACTTATGCATTTTCTCATGGTCAATTAAAAGATATTTCAAACTTAATTAACATTTAAATTATTTAAAGTTATCAAATGGGGTGCCTACGTCCTTGTCGCGGAAATATGACGTTTTTCGAAATGAATCTTGGGTAGTCTGGAGACGACGCCGTCTCCATGGCAAGCAAACATGGCCGCGTCTGGTGAGTATTCTAATAGCAGTTATGCGTTTACTTAGTGCTTCAGGTATTTTTAAATGCCACGATAATTATAAAAATAAGCTAATAGCACTGTTCATGAATACGGTTAATTGTAGTGACAAAGTCGGCGTTGCATTGTTCATTTTCGCAACAGTATAGTGTAGTATAGCATAGCTTCAAAGCGGTAGCATTGGTATTACGGTCTAGCGGCATAGTTGCTATTAGAAGCTGCTGCTATGTAGGGCTGCCAACTTTGGTCAGCGGGCTGGCGCGACATTTTCAGTTCAAGCTGCACACAAATTTACATGTACGTAAGAGGTTTATTACCTTGTAAATAGTCTGTAGAGTTTGTAAACTACCCCCAACGCCTTTGAAGTGGCTAAATGTAGGTTTATAACGGAATAATATAGATTTGTCGTAAGATTTCTGGCATGAGCGTCACGCCGGATGCGGGCGATTGTGGTGCTGTGATTGCAGTCAGTTGACAGATTTGCGGGACTAACAATGCGTAACAAATATAACAGAAATCTAAATTTATTGCCACATCGATTGAATAAGCGGATAACGAAAAGGTATGAATGAATTGATAAATTCGTCATCTGACTCTGCACATACCCCCACCCGAACTGGTCGTATGTTAACGTACTACAAAATCCCAGAATGATCTCGTTATCTCAGTAACGGCATAAAAAAAATAATTGCAATCGGCATCCATAGTATATGTGCGTGGGGGTTACCACGCGAGTTGTCCAAAGGGGGGAAAACACAAATTAAATTTCCTGTGCCCAGAGTACTGAATACTTCTAATACGGGTGTGTTTTTTTCTGCAGCGAGGAGTATAATTGTATCCTTCATACTTAATTATTGACAGCTAACGATGTTGCGTATTGAAATATGTTACTGGCCAAAATTAAATCTCTCAGCCTTTTAGCTTGTCGGCCCCTTAACCTGCCAAACCTGTAGCTGTCTTCTGCGCCACTGCAAGTCCTCCTGCACCTCAACGGATGGTACTTTGCTGCCTACTTCCTCGCTGAGATTCTCATGTTTGTTTACAAAGGTTGGGTGTTTTGGCATGAGCCGCCTTCATACTTGTCTATTTTTAGCATTTTTTTGGGGGTGGGGGTAAGATTAATATTGTCACACAAGTTGTATAAATAATAATCTGAGTAACATTGTTGTTGTTTTAAAAGGTCTCTCAGTAGTAATGTTACTGTGGTTAAGGCTCAGATGGTTTCCCAGGTGCCAAGGTGAGGCACTGAGTGGGTGTTTAATGTTTTATTCTTAAGGAATGCTGCTTCCTTATCCTCCGGCCAACCTCACCCTGGACATTGTTCTGCTGCTTCTCTTCCTCGGATTGGAGACTCTTAGAATCTTCTATGGTCGGTCTGGAGTATTTTACTATCTTTGTGTTGGTCATTTTTTTATGTGTCATAGCACTGAAGAAAGTGATTTCCCCGCTGAACATATGGGTTCTGTGACTTTGTGTAATCCTGTGTGATTCTTTGGCTGCCGTTCCGTATGAGAGTGTGACTGTGTAATTCTGTGTGTCTCTTATTCTGTTGATTCTGTATGACTTCTTATGATTCTGTGACTTTGTATGACTGTGTGACTATTTCTGAATGATTCTGTGTGACTCCTTGATTATGTGTTGCTCTGTGTGACTGCGTTTCTGCAATATTCTGTGTGACTCTCTGATTCTGCATTTTTCTGTACGACTCCTGAATTATTCTGTGTGACTCTGTAATCCTGAATGATTCTGAGCGACTCTGTAATCTTGAATGACTCCTCGATTCTGCATTATTCTGTATGACTCCCTGATTCGGCATTTTTCCGTGTGACTCTGTGATTCTCTGTTCTTCTGTGCTACTCTGCATTATTCTGTGTGGCGCTGTGTATGTATGTCTCCAGGCCAGAAAGGCAACCTGTGCCAGCGCTCTCTCAGCCTGGCTGTCAGCATCGGTGTGCTGGTGCCCTGTGCCGTCCTTGGCGTCTACTACCTGCTGCTGCAGACCTTCGTGTTGCGCCTGGAGGTCATCCTCAATGCCGTGCTGCTCTGCTTCCACAGCCTGGAGCTGCTGCTGGGACTTGTCACCCTCTCTGCCTTCTCCAGGTACACATTGTTTCATAAAGCATCTAACACAGGGGTGGCCAATCTCAGACTGGTCTTAGGCCAGTCAGCCGCTGTGTATTCAGGTTTTCAGGATAACATTTAGATCAGCTGTTCAAACCCAGGTGTGAGGACTCTTCAGCCAATCAGTCCTCTAATTAGTAACTTAATTAAGGAGTTGCCACAATAACCCACATACACAGCGGCCCTTTCTGGATAAGACTGCCCACCCACGATATAATGGCAAGAGCAGCATCAAATTACAGCATGCAGTTGTCACCCCGTGTCGCTGTTAAAGGCGGCGAGCGATCTGACAAACTTTGTGATGTGTTTGTGTTACTCTTTAGTAGAGGGTTTACTCTTGTGAAGATGGCTCACTTTCTCAATGATAGACACGATATTCTTTGGTTTTTTTGGGGCTTCCTGTGCTGCCAAAGATGCACAGTGAGGTCCAGCTCAGTTCACTTGTGTGCAAAGGCAGTGTTTGTCCTGGATGAAGCATGTTTCACATCTATTTGGCCAAACTTCATCCCTTGTTTTTCCGTTTTCCAGGGCCAGTGTGTACTAACTCTGCAGAACCGTCTGAAACCGTCTGTTTGTGGGAAGCTGTTTTTGGCTTGTTCCTCTTAGCTAGTTATGTCTTTAAAATGACATACTACAGCTGTGGTATCAATAGTTGCTATTCATATTGGATTTAAATGTATATAGATACCACACTGTATTTTTTCCAAGAAACTTTATAGGTACAGATAGTTCAATTTAAATGATCACTTTTGTCATTTTGTGTTCTTTATGCAATTCAGATTATAACAAATACTGTTACTCAATACTGTTTTTTTATATTTTTATGCTTTTTGTTTGTAATTGAAAAACTGAATTTGTTAAAATAAAGCTACATCAGTGTGACACTTCCTGCTGATTTGAATGCTAGATTTATTTACACTCTTACTTTATTTGAAAGATGTTGTGTAACTCTTCTTCAAATGCTTCTTTCACTTGTATCTGGGAAGTCTTTGTATGCATTATCAGAAGAATAAAATAACAATTTCTGTTGTTTTTTTGAGGGTACAATTACTTGTCATTGGGGCTGTACCCTCAAGCGTCTGCCAGTTGTACCCTAGTTGTAAGTAAATTGGATAGGAACAAATTGGTACCATTAGGGGTACATTAATGCTGTGTGTACCTTTAGGGACACCTTCCGTGGGGAAACCCTTTATCTGACAATAGAGCTGCACAGTGTGTTTGTAAGGTGCCAAATGCGACACGTGTGTGTTGTTTTGGACAAAAGTGTCTGCTAAGTATAGTAAAGTAAATATAAGGATGATGCACTAAGAAACGCGACAAAAGCCTATTTTACGCACATAAACTGTGAAATATGTTTGGTTGAATTGCTTCAAGAGGGAAAAATAAATCACTAATTTTTATGGTTGAACACCCTAGTGTAGCTGGTCGTGCGTCATTGTGGCACAATATGGACAATATAATGGGAAAAGGTCTGCTAGATGTTTTTCAAACGAAAAAAACCTGAATAGCCTATAGAACTATAATATTACTACGATATAATTCTTTTACAAAACCTCTTCCCACCTACGCAATTTTCAGTTAATCACGTCTCACGAGCCTGTAGTGTGATCTTCAACAATAAACCTAAAGACGATGTTACAGATTAACTAATCCAGATTAAGATGGGGGACGGGATAATCCTCATCCGTATTTTTACATCCGCTCCAAAGCGATCCATACAATTCAAGCCAAAAACAGTGTAATTTAGGGTGCACTTGGTCATACTGCCGCAGCGAAGCAGTAAGGTGACCTTCTCAAACTGGATGGAAAGCAGGTCTATTTTCCCGTCGTATTACTCAGATTTACTCAGATTACCGCACATTTTGACAATTCAATTTTGATAAAACGTTTTATACTCCAAGTGAAAATTTTGCATCCCCCTAAATGTTTTTATGCATGTCGGGTCTATAGGCACCTCCGATGATGTTCACTGTATGCACGCTGGTCTGCAGAAAGCCAGATTAAATGCAGTATACATTAACAAACAAAAAAAACTTGCAGGTTATTGGTATGAGACCTGGGATTCCTGCTCACGGGCGTCCTAGAAACTGCAGCCTGCCGACGGATACAGGCAGACGCCAAAAGAGCACATCTTCCCAGGCGAGCGCAGGTGGCACGGAAAGGGGGGCACAGACAAGGCTGGGCTGGGCTGGGCTGCGCGAACCCCGGCTCTTTGTACGGATCACCCACTCCCGTGGGTGGAGCTCCGAGCATCACGGCGAGGGCAGCCTGCCTCTCAGGGCTGCAGCTAGGAAAGCCCAGGACGGAGCGGACACGGCCGGGGGTACCGCGGATGCAGGCTGCGCGGCTGGGAGGTGCCGCTGCCTTTTCTTCCACGTCAGGTCTGGAGGAAAATGCCCATTGGTTTTTGAACCTATGCTTTGTTCAGAAGAAACACCTGAAATACTGCTGTCGTTTTAAAGAGGGGATCGTCCACGCCGGAGCGATCGTTTAGCCGGTCCTTAATTTAATTGCTATCTTTGGGGGAGACGATGCTGCCGTGTCCGGCTTCGCCTACGGCGGCGAGCGACAGCAGCGGTTCCGATGAGAAAGAAGCGCAGAAAGTGAAAACGGAGGTAAGAAGCGCTGAAATTAGACAAAGAATTTCATTCGCGCTGCTTCCTCGGCTTAAATGCGCAACATTTCATTCTAATACACACATATGCACGTGCAGTGCTTCTAAAATATACAAAAAGACGTATCGCCCTGTATTTTTTTTTACTTAATTTTATTATAATTGAGTATTTGTATATGTGACATTTCAGTAAAAAAATTTAGGCAACCGGCCATTTAGACGCAGACACGCTTTCATCCTTTATGCCGGCTAACAGTGTGGGGTGTCGGGCTGGAGAATGACAGGGACAAATGCCGGTTCGCATTCGTCGCCGGTTAAAACGCAATTGTGAAATATGCGTCTTTGCATTTGGCCTATAATTTGACCCATGTGTGCACCTGCACGAGGGATTAGGTGCATGCACGAGGGAAAGTGATCTGTCCCCTCTTTAATCCATTTACATACGCCGACGCCCTGCAAAAATTGCATGGCGATGCGCTATTAAGTGCATTAAAATCACTTACACCAAGCACACCTCCGACTCGGCGATAGATGTCCGATTTTATTGTTATAAACCGACTGCCGATCTCAGTATCTTACATTATAATATTACAGCAGGTACGAGTATTATCTATGGCTTCCCGTTAAGACCATGGGTGCAGGTATTATGTGCGGGACCACGTTCCGCTCCAAGCTAAGGGCACCGCATGGGTGAGGCAGAGGTGATCACAGAAAGGCTCTGCCGTCCCACCGAAAAACGCAGTTGGCTCTAAATTCGACCATTACGCTCTGAAGTTTCCCAAAAGTCTGTATTCGCCGCTGTACCCAGGAGTAAATGCAGACAGGATGTCGCTGAAATAATTGTGGCAGTTTTAAAGGACATCAGTTGTAGATACTGCTCTGGTCATTTCGCACTTGGAATGAAGGCAGGTGCTTTTGATTACATGGGCTTTGCGGGAGGCTTCAGAAAACATCATTAAAAGGTGCAACAGCCCAATGTGGGTATTAATGTGGACAGGGATGCTGTAATGTGCCCTTTTAGTGTTGTGCTAAGGACAGACAGTCCTACTGCAGATACTGTAGAGAGATAGCGAGAGGCTGTTAGCAGCACTTCTCCGACTGCAGTAGAAAGCACGCATGGTTTGGTCTGTGGACTCCTGTGAAGTCAGGAGTGACCTTACTTTGTCCTGCGAGTGCCTGTACCTGGTGACTGTATTGACCTATCTTCGTAGGAACTTTCAAATTTATAGGAAACGACTGTGAAATGGACATAAAAACACCCACAAAAGACACAGAAGCCATCTGCTGTGTTTAGTGCCCGAGGCCTGAGCAGGAAGCCTAAATACAAAAGGCTATTGTAGCATCTGTCATTATTATTGCAATATACCCAACATGTTTCCAAGGACTGAAATGTGGTGTCAGTGTTCCGATCCTAAGGCATATTGATGTTGCTTTTGAATGACTTCATCACTCCTCGCCCCAAACGGATGAACGATCGCATCAATGCATGTATCTGCGAGGTTGGGAATGCAGCCTCAGGGTGCTGAGTTTGGTTACTCTGTTGGGGTCGTAAGTCAGGTTTCCTTAGTCAGGTTGTACAAATGTTTGAACAAACCTAGTTCACCTAGCAAGGCTTTATTATCTTTCCTAGCTAATATGCAAGAAATTAGAGCATTTCAGAGCATTTTTTTCTTTGTATCTTCATTCACGACTTTGACAAGAAGTTTAGTTTATGGGCTTACGGTAGTCTGGTGAAAATCCCTGCTATATCTCAGAGGAAAAGCCTTGGAAAGGGAAACATTATCTGAATTTCCTGTTCCAGAGTGACCATGAAGACCAGCATCAGGGAATAGATGATGGCTGGGATTATCCAGAGAGAAAAGGCATCAACTGTCGAGAGCAATAAACAAAGATAGAGGCTGAAAGGCTGGCCAGGCCAGGCGTTTAATGGCCCGAGGCGGCTCTGGGCACGTCCTGGAGGACTTACTCTGTGACCACCGTGTTTCCAGCCATTGTTCGGCTTTTTTTAATGATCCAGCATTTTCACTGCTGTGAGGTTTCTATCAAGTGCACTCTGACTTTCACTTACCTCCTATAATGAGCCTGCAGAAAACAATGTAGTATAAATCTTCTGTCCATGGAACCCGAACACAGAAATGACAGTGTTACATTTTAGTAAGTGATCATTAACAACATATACCTGCTCTCTTGGTTCTTTAAGCGTCTTGAGAGGCAGGGAGATTTATCTTACAGCACGGCTTAGACTTCAGAGCAAATATTTTCTTCCAAGTACATATCATATGTAGTGGATGTAAATGAGTAGTAATAGTGCTCACATTTACAATGACCACATCCTGTACAAATCAGAAGCTGCAGTAATATTATCCATGCACTCTGGTACCTGCTCTTTGTATCAGTATGGCTATATCTACTGGTGAAGCTATATATGAAACTGGTATAATCCATCCATCCATATTCAATAACCACTTATCCAGTGCAGGATCATGGTGAGTTTGGAGTCTATCCCAGAAAGCACTGGGCAGGAGAAATGGGCACCCTGGTTGGGATGCCAGTCCTTCTCAGGGCACTCAGTTACACACTCAAAAGCCGATTGAGAGACAGCAGTTCACCTAAATGTATCTTTTTGGACTGTGGGAAGATGCCAGAGTACCTAGAGGAGACCTGCACAGACTTCACAGACACAGGGCCGGCCATCAAGCGCACAGGCCAGCAGCTCGTTTCTGCAGTGTGTAGTGCCCTAATGCGGGAGTGTTTGTGTTCGACGCGGTATCAGCATTCCAGCGTCACACCCCCAGAGGTGAATGCAGGAGGTTTTGATCAGAGTGGCCATCAGGGGCCAGTTGGAGCAAAAAGGAAGTGATCTACCGAGACGTTTGATAGGCTCATAAAAGCACGGCCCGCAGTACAAGTACCACGCCTCCACTATGATCCCACTTAGAACAGGGGGTCTCCCTGGCCACCCCTTAGGTCTGCCCTTGGACACATCCACATCCGCATCCACAACTGCCTGGCCCTTAAAGAACGAGGTCGATCTTTGAGAGCTTTAATGCATGCGACTCTTAAATAGGCGCCTTGATGCATATCTGTGCACTTTGATGACCCTGCCTGGCCTGTGTCTGAGCCAATCTAATTGCTTCCTTCTGTTGCTCAGTGCATGAGGCTGACCGAGGAGCGGGACGAGGCAGAGAGACAGCTCAAACACATCAAGCGCGGTGAGTATCTGCCGTCTCTGGGGTCGGGGTGACGTACGGTGATTAAAGGAAACCCCCCCGTGATTGAGTCTGTGTGCCCGCAGCGTCCCTGATCTGTCACAGTGGAAGCGGGCACGAGTGGGTCACCTAAAACCCTGCAGTAGCCTGCAGCCGCTCCTCTGGATCAAACAGGACCCCTGCTGCATTGCAGGAAAGCGCAGATCTGCATGCTGTAGCACATCCCTCCCTGTGCCAGATCCGAGCCTCCTCGTTCCCCTAGCACCATTCCTGGGAAAGGCGAAGCCAGTACAAAGGACTCTGGGTCACCCGAAACTGGAAAACCCCTGTGCGTTGATGGGCGGCGTCGTCGCAGTGAGATTGTGAAAGGCCCCGCGTCTGTTGCTACAGGGTGACTGCGGGCAACTGGGGCTCTTCTACTAAAGCACCCATGTGTGTGGTTGTGTGTGCAAAACCGCTTTCGTCTTTTGGAATCCCTGGGGAAAGAGCCGGAACACTCGTGGCACTGTGTAACAGCCCCCTTATTAAAACATTCACTCGCACCCCCCTGCAACCCTCTCTTTCTCAACCCTGTCATGCCCACATCCGAGTCTGCCCCCCCCCCCCACCCAACGCTATTATCCCAGCATTGAAGAAAAGGGGGAGGGGGTTCCCAGTCTCCATGCCGACCCCCGGCCAACCATAGTGCGGAATTAGTGTTTGTCCGGCCTTGCCTGGTCTCCGACCAGTGGCACCTAAAGATCGAGAGTCATCATTAGCGGGCGGCCCCCAGGACTGCTGGAGATGGCTTGGAGGTGTCCCTGAGGTGAGAAGGGGACCCTGTGAGGTAAAGGGAGAGTGTCACTCCTTTCGCGTATTCCGCTCCGCTGCATCATTAACCTGCTGTCTGTAATTAGTGTGTTTCACTGTTTTTGTGGGGGTTTAGATGCAGCAAATCCTTCAATATCGGATCTCGTATCAGCTTTAGTTATTTACCATTTGCTTCTTGTTTCTGAAGGCCTTTACTGGAAGGTCTAAAGTTTTTATCTTTTTTGTGCTTCTAATGCTTCAGGATGTATTTTATTACCGAGGTATGGGACTGGGGTGAGTTTCAGAAAACAAAACCTTGGTGCTTAAAGTGCACCTTTATTGATTATTGGAAATACAGAAGGAAAGAAGCATTCAGATAATAAATCTTCTGATGATTATCCACTGCAGAGAGATTGTGTGTATGACATAAAAGCACTTCTAATCTGTATGGTCTATATATGCTAGATGCATCCTTGGTTGGAAGATGAGTATATCTAAGCATTTATGTAATTTATATAGAAATACTACTTTTTAAAAATTAAATCAGATGTAATTTGGACCATTTTAGTGGTTTTTGCTTTTGGGATGAAGTGAGTTTCAGTTATTGACAGTAAGTTCCTCCTACCCCAGGTGTGGGACAGGGATGGACTAGCTATGCCCCAGGTAACCTTCCAGTACCTGTGAAGGCTTTCAGGACGCAGGGCTGAACAAAGAAAGCGGGTGATTGGTCACACAATTTGGCAGTGATCGAGCGGCTGGGGGGGGCATCCTTTCAACAGGAATTGTCCTGCGGCCCCCCAAGGAAGAAGTGTAGACAGCAATGATTCCTGTCCTCTTCTCCGTGATGTTATTTCATTGAATTATTAAAATCTCCAATTATAAATTATGCATGGCAAGAAAATGAAGGTCCAAAGCAGCTTTACGGGCCTTTGTGGCGGGCCGGCCGGGGTGCCAGTTACCTGCTCCTCTATTTTTCATGGGGGGGTTGCAGTCGGGTTACTCTGCAGAAAGAGCTCCGTTTAATGACGGGTTGTGGTGCTGGGAGAACAAAGTGCGGGGGGGGGGGCGTGGGGGGGGTGGTCCTACACTGCAGCACGGCCCTCTTTGTGGGATAAAGGGAGGATGAAAGTGTAGAGCGCGACTCAGCGGGCCGCGATCGTGCAGGGGACGCGATTGGGTGGCGGCCCGCCGTGCGTAACGGCGCAGCACCGGGCTTTGTTCCAGGCGGCATTCCTGTAAACAGATGAAAAATTACCTCCTACTAGACCTCCCTGTGCAGAAATGGCAGGAATTTAAACATCTTTGTGCTTTATTGAAGACACTTTTCGGAAGGTAATTGGGCCACAGTGCATCTTTTTTGTGGATTTCTGATCTTTGGATAAATATCTAAACATCTAGTTCACTTTCACACAAAGCCTGTTGGGCTTATTATGTGTTAGATTCCACACTCCAGTGATAACATTTGGCTCTGAAGATGTCTGCAGTCTGGGGTGAACGTGGTGGGATTGTGTCTCCGGGGGCGGTGGTGGCCTAATGCCTAGGGGAAACACACTTGTGATTGAGAAGTTGAGGGCAGCGACGTCCCGCCCCCAGGCACTGCTCTCTGAGTGCTGAGTTAGCCGCCCACTGCTATGTCACACGTGGGTTACAAGCAGAGGGCACATTTCGTTATTGTGTTTGTCAACAATGACAATCAATCACTTCCACCCATCCTTCCATCTTCAGTCCACTTTCCCTGGTTGCGGGGTGGTGACAGGTTTTCCCATTATATGCACACCTCACCCTATTGCCAAGCTAGTCAGCCTGACACGGCATGACCTTTGGCTGCACTTTTGTTGGACGGTGCTACTATGTCCCATCGCACTTAAGGCTGATTTAAGCCGAGCGGTGCGTTAACCGCTCCGCCTCGTGTGCCCGCTGATGCAGAAACGTTCCAATTGCTTCCCGGTTTTGTCAGCACATCAGAGAAGCGTCGCTCCGACCCACCAGAGTCATTCTGAAGCATTTTGCTTCCCTTGACCTTGGCATTAAAGAATTAAGATCCAGGTTCCTGGCATCTTTATTCGCCAGGGAGGGGCTCGCGGAGTCTTCCCGGTTCCTGTTCGGCAGCCCGCGTCTTCCTCGGCTCGATGTGGTGCTCAGCACACTCAGGAAACGCTTTGGTGCCCTGCTTGGCCTCGCGTTGCGGTTGGCGAGCGGCAGGCCACCTTGCTCCTGCGAGAGCGCAGGATTCTGCATGTGCTGCGGGGTGCCTGCGATGTGCCGGCTCTGCGTCTGGCCTGCCCCTCGTCTCCGGGCCCAAAGCATGCTGGGTATAGTAGCAGTGGGCGGTGCTTAGCATTCCTTTATCCGCATGCATGCCGCAGAACAGAACGCTGCATCCTTGTCTGTCATTTTGCATTTTAGCCTCTTTATTCCAGTCAGATTCTTTGACCTGATGCCTCTTTTGCTCCATTGCAGGTACTGGTAGGATGCTTTCATCTGCCACTGTTTGAATTAAGTAACCTTTTTTTCGCACTCTAAATTAGCTCTACGGCAGATAACACTGAGTCTGATTTTAATCTCACGAGGTTGTGTTCGGGGGAAGGCTTCTGAATACGGGCAGCATGCTTATTTCAAGTGGTGCTTCACAAGCTATGAGCCGATTCTCCTGACACTGAGCACACAAAGACCCAGGGGCCCTCTGCCTACATGACTCCTACTTGCAGGGATACACACTCACACAAAGGGCTTCTCTTTGCTCCCGGGGGAGGAAATCATTTTCACTGGATGAGGATGTGGGCTCTCCAGTTTCAGAGGCCTTGTTTTTTTGTCCTTTTTTTTTCCCAGAGAACCCTTTCAGCGGCGTCGCAGTAAGTAATAACTGACCTAGAATCCTGCTCTGTAGGCCCCAGTCAGGGGGGCCTTGGGCCGAGCTGACAGTGGCACGGCGGCCCATTCCCTCTCCTCCCGGCCGTCCCGCTCCGCAAGCGGACCCGTGGCATCTCACCACGCCCGCCAGCGGCCAGCCGGAGTCGCTCGTGGGGATGCTTGGGTTTATGGGCCGAGGATGGCTCCCTCTCGCCGGTGCCGTGCTCCTCTGTCGGTCGCGTGCTGAAACGAGGCAGGGGGGGTGGGGTGTTGAGAAGCCGCCGGGGGCTGTCATCCGGCCGGAGATGGACTGTTCCATCCCAGGGAGTGGATTGTTCCTGGAAGAGCAGCAGGCTGCCCTTAATCATGGTGGGGGGGCTGAGTGGACAGCAGCTGTGATGTTCCGGAACATTCCTAAATCAATTTCCTACGAGTGTCCTTTTTTATATGCTCTGATGTGGTTTTGGTGTGGCTGAGTGTCTGTGCTGCTGGAGCTGGGCTGAGTACCACTAAGACTCATAGTCATGCAGGAACGTG
>JAODKN010000002.1:10314689-10331106 GCA_026774425.1 Petrocephalus zakoni
CTGGGTTGGGGTTAAGGGTGTCGTGATTGGGATTAGGGTTTTTCCCCATAGAAATGAATGGAAGGTCCCCATTTAGACAGGGGTGTGTGTGTGTGTGTGTGTGGGGGGGTGGTAGTATAGATATTCATTATTCATAATTATGTAGTTACCTGTTTTTATTAAGAATAAGACAAATGCTGGACTTTTCCAGAATGTTCTATATCTCTGCTGTGTCACTGTGTCAGTCGGTCAGTGTAGTTTTAATATGTAGCTGAGGCCAACTCTGGCATGGCACGACTCAACACCTGCTGGAGAGACTAACCCGATAGGCTGCCCTCTGCTTGCAGCTGATTGGCTGACACTTCTAATCCCCCAGCCTGCTCCATGCGGGTATGACAGCGGCCTGCTAAAGCCGGCCTGCCGGACCCCGGAGGGCCCGGCGCTACAGCATGAAAGCTGACACCCCCCCGCCCCTGTTAACCTCCCGCCGAGATCCCGGATTATGACTGAAGCCGGCCAATTTCGTTTTCTAAAGGGGTTGCCTGCAAAGGCTGTCAGGGGGGGATCCCAGCCCTCCCACCGAGAAGCTCATTTTCAAAATGCCTTATTGAATGCCCCCCCCATGACCCAGCGTGCTCTCGGCTGCACGGAAGTGCACTCTGGGAAGAGGCACTGATAACGCTTATAAATATATATTAAAATGTCTGATGTTCTTTCTTGTAATGGCCAAATATTTTCCGCTATAAATACACAAGATGAAGGTGCAAAGGCTCTGTGTATAGAACAAATGGCACTAAGAATTTATATATAGTACAGGTTTTTTCAGATATTGATTGGAGGGATTTAGAAGTAAATATTTAAATGAACCAATTAGAAAATGTGTTCTCTGCTGTGCTGTGCTTTCGGCCCATCCTATTGGATACATCTTAGATTGTACTGTGCTTAGAGCACTCCTAATGGATATTGCCCACAGCACAGTGTACTGGTGAACACTGTCGAACACATGACACCCCATGACCCAGAATACTGTGTTCCTTAAAGGCATTGATCAGGCATGTAGTTATGTTCCATTGCAGCTTATTTTGTGATCTCCTTTATCTACAGTATTAAGCCATATACCAATGCGGCCAGCTTCGGTGTGTGCAGGGTAGGTGGCAGATTCCTTTATGGGATCTTTCATTTCTATGGCAGATCTATGCAGTTTCTCCAGGTCAGGATAGAGGGAGCTCTTGTGCTTAATTTAATGGGGCCCAACGCTCACAGTCAGAGGTGTGCTTCTGGTGAGGCAAGATATGGCCAATATACAGCATATCATATGTACACCCTTCAATGGACCTACAGGCCCCCTTCCTTCTGGCCTTGATTCCTGGGATAGGCTCCAGGCCCAGTATTGCCCTGCACTGGTTGGGAAAGCTGGAATATGATGGGATGGATATTTACTGTAGCAACATTACACTTATACACTTGTTATTCTGTAATTTTCAGTTTAACCTGGCTTACAGTTACTGATAAACAGATCAGCACCAGAACCCTTCTGGTTCTGAACAATTTGGCTTCGCTGAAGGCAGAAATGCAATGTAACCAGAGGCTGATTTCATCAGGGCTGATTGTGCAGAGAGGCACATCTGGTCTCCTGCTTTGTTGTTATGTTTTTACATCAATGCTGGATCAATACTCGGGTATATATGTGACATGCTGTATGTGATCCTGTAACTTATATTTCCTATCTACACTATATGGATGTAAGCATTGGGACACCCTTCTTATCACTGCGTTCAGGCGTTACTTTCAAATCCATTGCCACAGGTGTAGAAAATCATGCATGTAGCCATGTAGTTCAATTTATAAAGATTTGTGAAAGAATCAGACAATTCTGCACACACAATTACATGTATGTAATATTTTTATTACCTTGTAAGTGGTGTGAAGGGTTTGCAAGCTACCCCAACAGTTTCGATAAAATTTTGCTAGTTTTACATTTTCAATGGAATAATATAGATTTGCCGTAAGATTTCTTGCATGAATCTGAAAGTGTGAGTGTCACGCCTGATGCGTGAGGGTTGGCAGCCCTGAGATAGCAAGCCAGGCCTCATGTTCATCACCAGTGCCCGACCTCACAAATGCTCTGGATGAATGGGCTAAGATTCCCACAGACACACTCCAAAATCTTGTGGAAAGCCTTTGCAGCAAAGGGGGGAGCAGCTCCATAACGGTGGCTGGGAATTTATGACTGGATGTTCTGGCACATTTCATAGAATATACTTAACATTCTCAAGATTATAAGAGCATTTCCCAAAACAGTTCATGCATATAGAGACATCCCACATCTCCCGGAAATTACGGGGGTCTCCCGCAAATTGACAGCAGCTCCCTGACACCCGCAAGTGATGTGCAATGTCCTGGAAATCTGTCGTTCTGCTATTCATCTCCCGGACACAACAATGCCATATCACTCCAGTTTATGGAATACATTTTTAAATAATTTCGAAAGCTGGGTTAATTGTTTTGCATGTGGTGGCTAACAGGATGATCATTTACATATATCGTTTTGGGTATAAAATTATTACAATGGGACACTATATAATCTGTTTTGACCAACAACACCAAAGCAACTGAAAATTGTGCCAGATGATGAAAAGAACATTTGCACGTATGCACTAAAACTTTGTGTGAAACGAGGAGAAATGATGTTCTGCTGTGCAGAAGTGACATCACGGAGTGCACTTGTTGTTATTTGAGAAGCAATCGAGAAAAACTGTAATTGTTATCTTTTATTTACATTGTCCCTTTATTCCATCCATGCCACTTCTATCTGTTGGTAGACAGTCTAGTGTTAATAAAACATGTACAATTTCATGAATTCATACTTCTACAGTATATGGTTTTAAATGGTCTTGCATATTATTTGTGATATCAGAGTGAAACCGCCAATACAAACTCCTTGTATGTTGGCCAATACACATCATTCTGATGCTGGTACTTGACAAGCGGAGATTCCAGTAACAGATGCCTTCCTCCATGGGTCTGGGATCATTGTTTATTCCTGATACTCCTGGACAGCTACTAAAGAGTACCTCTGTCCACAGAGGCACAGCAGCAGCAGCCAGGACTCTGCCAAGGGTTTGCAGCAGTTTATATATTCTGTGTCTCGTGTGTCCCGGAGGGCAAAATGTCCTTCACCCGCTGCATTGCCCCGGGCAGAGAAACACAGGAGTTTGACTGAGGGCTTTATGTTTTTTTAACTCCACGCTGGCCCAGCAGTTCTCCAGCAGCGGCCGGTGAAGATAGGTAAGACCCCCACCCGGTCGGTCAGCTGAGAGGGTTAAGTGTCCGAGCAGCAAGGGGCCATATGTGGAGTGTAGGGGCAAGGTGTTTGTCCATCAGTTCGACTGCATCTTACTCACTGCAGAGCATCTCCACCAATCCACACCCAGCTTGTTCATAGTCCCAATGGCACTGGACACAGACGGCGTCCAATCGGCCACCATCTTGCTGGAAAGGTGACTCTGCCATCAATCCAAGGTTAACTTGGGAGTCGAGGGAAATCAGAGTGCTCCAGTCCTTACTGGGGGCAGTGATCGCTCTGAACATAAATGACAAAGCAATAAACCTTTTTGGACTGGAGGAATCGAAGAGGGCAGTTCAGATGCACATTAGACGTGCTGTGGAATACAGCGGCCTACACACCACTTCCTGTCTGTCGGGCTTTGACAGACATTGATTGAATGCCATCAATACTTCTGAGAAGCGTTGGGCTTATTTACTGGCTGACACAGCCGACATCCTCAGCTCCACCTTCACAGTTCATTTCCAAAGAAGCAGATCTAATTAATGATACACGGGATGCGCCCAGTAAAGGCTTTCGAGTCCAGCGCAATATCCACGTGTATCTGATGCACGTTTCCAGCCCGCCGCCTTTCTGCCATGGCTGAGCTCATGTTTTTACCGCTGAAGCCTCTCCTTCAGACTGTCCTCCAGACCGAGAATGAGGGACCCGAATGGGCTGCAAGCCTCAGCAGTTAGCAGAAGGCTCTGAGGGTCAGCTTTGTCCTGGAATGAAGGGCGGTTTTGGGGATTTTAGGGGGAAAATCTTCGGCACAAGATCACCAGATTGTTCAGTCTAGATGTCCTAGAAGGATTACACTCAACTAACCCAATACACAGCATACAGAATGCCTTTGAATTAAGCTTTCATTTTCCTCGTATGGTCTCCTCCCTTCAGTTATTATGAAAATTTTTCAGAAAATACAATCTTTCTATTTTTCATGGCAATATATCTGAATAAATATTTTTATAATCATCCATCGGTCCATGTGCCCGTTCACCCATGCACTAAGTGCCTATCCTCATCAGTCTCACGGGGGCCCAGGATTTCTGTCCTGAGAAGCACAGGGCTCTGGAACACCCTGACCAGGATGCCGGTCAGTGGCATCAGAGGGAGTTTGACATTGGGGGACCCGAATTTGCCACCGAGGTGAGTGGGACGATACGTGTCGTGACAGGGGGGTGCAATGGGGTGATGTTGGGATAAAATCACGTTTTTCTGACACGGGACTAAGATCTTTGTTAGGTTTGTGTTTCATCTTCACGCTGTGTCCAGTCTCAGTAACACACAGACTCATAAGGAAAGATAAGGGACACGCTGTTATTTATTTATTTATTTATTGGGAATTTGGACACCGCCCTCCCATTTCTGACACCCTTGATGTCAGTCCATCACACAGCACATACACTCACACACTACAGGCAATTTAGATATGCCGGTGAGCCTGTCTGCATGTTTTCAGACTACAGCAGGAACTTTGAGCACCCACTGTAAGCCTGTGCAACACAGGGAGAACATGCAGCCCACACACACATATATACACACACAGGCAGAATTCAAACCCCAAACCCTGGAGGTGACAGTTCTGCCCAGAAAGCTATGGCTTTGTCCTGATATAATAAAACAAACGTAAAATAAATAATAAACGAGTGAATGAAATGAATTGGTTTGATGGTTCTTGGAAGAAATAATGAGAAAATGGTGCCACAGGAATCCTCAAATCACAATTGGACCAGCCTTCTAACTCTGATCTCTGTAATAATTAGATAGATACGAAAACAATTTATGTAGCTGGCTGACAGATTCGACACATCCCTGAAGATTCACACATCTAAAATGCCCTGCCGCAATCTGGATGCTTTTCAGACGATATTCCGAGTTCCCAAATCCTGGCCCATATCTCACTCTGATTATTCAGGCTTGTCAAAATCAATCGTGCTCTATTACTGGAGAAAATTACCTTTCCATCGTCACTTCTGGGGCGGCTGTTTGCATGCGGGAGCCGAAAGCGACCAGAACCCCTTCGCTGCTCAACTGAAGCAAATGGTGATGTATAAAACATTACATCCTACATAGAAAATAAAACCTAATCAAAGATTAATTCCATGTGGTGGGCGACACGGTTCCTCAGGCCTCCAGGGTTGGAGGCTCTAATCTCACCTCAGCTCTGCATGTGTGTGGAGTCTACATGTTCTCCTTGCATGTTATCTGGGTTCTCTGGTTCCCTTCTGCAGTCCACAGACATGCCACCCTGTGTGACCAGTTCTTAGGATAGAGTCCTGGGCCCCTGTAACCTTGGTCCAGGGTAAGAGGTTGCAAGATGGAGAAATGGCTCTCACATAAATGCAATACAGGGTGTTTTGGCATACACAGTGGTGTAAATAAAGCACTCGCTGAATAACTATGTAGCAAGAGTATAATGAATTGAATTATAATGAATTGAACATTAAGCCTCAGGAAGAATAAGAGAAATTCAGGGCATACGCCAGTACCCTGACCTCCATGTTACCTCCATTCAAATTAGAATTGCTGTG
Organism: Petrocephalus zakoni; assembly: GCA_026774425.1. NCBI lineage: Eukaryota > Metazoa > Chordata > Actinopteri > Osteoglossiformes > Mormyridae > Petrocephalus > Petrocephalus zakoni. The sequence goes on from JAODKN010000002.1 coordinate 10,320,528, forward strand.
TATTTCAACATGTGTTTCAATTTCACTGTGACCATCCGGGAATGTGACACCACTGGTAGACTGATTCCTGCTAGTGAAAAAGGGACCGTGTGCAGCCATTTGGCGACTGAGGAGCCTTGGGGGCGTGGCATTAGTGACGTCGCTAAATCTGTGCCTGCTGTGCACGTGTATCCCATGAGGTCTGTGGAGTAGCAGCCCACAGGCAGCCGCACATGGTGCCATGACTCTGCCCATTTATCTTTCAAATAGCACAAATCAAAGGCTCTGCATTATTATATGATATCCATCATTCATCCATCCATCCATCAATCATTCATCCATCCATGAACCCATCCATCCATCATCCATCCATCATTCATCCATCCATCTATCATCCATCCATCATTCATCCATCCACCCATCCATCCATTCCACATATCCACTGTCAGTTTGTAGTAAAACTATCCCAGAAAACTTAGGGCACATACTCACACAAATATACACCTTCACACCCTCAGCCACACTAGAGGCAATCTATGGACGCTGCCTTATTTATCAGCTTTAATGATTTATATATAAATAAATGTATATATAAATCATATGAATATTTTATACTAGTCAGACTTAACTGGGTTTTCCCTATCTACTAATACAATGGCCAATTTTAGACCGAATGCCTTGGTAGACTCCATCCATATTTATAAGTGTAGCCTTATAAAGTAATTCTAGTATCCTGTATATCGACCGCTTCGAATTGCTGTCATGTCAGACAGTCGATGAGCACAATTTATTTCCTAATTCCCGACCCCATTATAATACCGCCGACAGCCCTGATTGTTGTTAGTTTGATCTGTGCATAGATCAGGCTTCTTAGCTGCTCTAACGCTCCACTGAGCGGCACGTGAGCCACCTGTCCAGCTGCGGCCAGACGTGTCCCTCCTCGGCGAAGCTTAGCCTGACTTTCAGTGATAAACTGGCACCTGAGTGCCGCTCGTGCTTGTGTCATTCTGCACTAGTGTCTCTGTGTCACTCTGCTGAATAGAGATCCGCGGAGGAACTGCAGGCCACCCGCAGAAATGCATTGTGGGTACGCCCATGCATTCTGCTCATGTTGTAGCTTGTGGCATCAGTCACCCCTCCAGGAAAAAATATTCTAGGGTGACGTTTCCCCACAATATTCAAGCAGGACCCAAAAAAACAGCAGTAGGGCTCCCTAGACCTGGTCTGTTTTCATTTGGTGCTCATGCAAGATCCATACTGTATAAGGAGATCTTTTCTTCTAGTCAGATCAGGTAGAGGAAAATTGAATGATGCATTTTAAACAGCACCCAATGGAACAGAATGGAGCAAAATTTACCCCTAATTTTGTGATTTCATTTTCTTTCTGTATACTAGGCGCACTGACCAGTTGTTCCCGCACCTGTAAAAGCTAAACTAAAAATGCTTTTCAAATGCCTTTAAAAGAATATAAAAACTGTGGGCCATAATGGCAAGAAGATAGACATGATCTCCACACTGGACCATGGAGGCACATGTTACACACCCCTTTAAGTGGCCCAGGTACGACCCCCTATTTCACTCCAGGCTTATCTTGATCGACAATAAAAAGAAACTGTGGCGTCTTCAGTAATTTTCTACGAGCATATCTGTCCGTCAAGCTGGTCATGTGACATCATGCCCTCTCCCCTTGGGACCGCTGTGCCCGTGGGTCCGCTGGGCACCGAATCGGGAAAAGATAACCGCTTTCCCTGGAGCCGGTCCAGGAGCAGCCTGCGCTAACATGACGCATTACCCTCCGCTCAGCCAAATCGCCGGTAAGCCAGGAGGTCGCAGATGACTTTCACCGCGTCCTGCCGCGGCTGACGAGTTAATGAATGTTGGTAAATCCCCTGATCTGAAGCCGCAAAGAGGCTATGCTATATCGGCTTATAAACGTGTCTTTATTTTCCTTGAAGCTATAGATTAAGGACACGTGAAAAGAAACAAAGTAACTAACAGATAGACTAATGCAATGCAGAGCGAACCAATTATAAGGAAAAGCGTGATAATTATTCCCAATATACAAAATTCTGGTAATATCTGCGTTGGTTTAAACATGCCTTGACTGACAACTTAATCCCAAATCCCACAAGTTGTTTGTGATTCCTAAATCCCTACAATTCCTGCGACACGCCTCCACTTTTGTGTTGACTTAATCATAAGTGTATTCATAATGGGGTGCATTTATAAGCCATAAATATGCATAAATATGCAGAATAATTCATTCCGAAGCAACCCAATTTTCTCCCATAATGCAAAAGCATATAACTAGTTGAACTGATAGCCTGAACAGGCGGTAGTGGTTGGGCTTGCGTCCCATTCGGGGTGACCTCCTACCCCTAGCTTCCTCCAGGCCTGTACCCCATGTGAGGCACCGGGGAATCTGCTAAACCCTAGTGGAGGACGATCAGCTCCAATGCCCCGAGATAGGAAGTGCGGACTCTCCATCCATCGAGGGTGTGAGATTGCCCCCCCTTGACACAGCCTAAAGCCCCCTCTGCGGGTAGGGTGATTAGAGAGCAACCCGCTAATGATGGACAGTCTGGAGCACGACAACGGAGACGTTACCGCCACCTTTAGGCCCGCTCATACATCAGACCTGAATCCGAAATGGGCCGTACAGGAGAGGGAGGAAGGTACCCCCCGCTCTCAGGCCGTCCGCATCCTCATATAAAGCCAACCCATGCTGGAGGAGCTCCCTGCCACTCTGACTCTGATAAGCAGCTGGAAGGTGGATGACGGCTGGATGGATGTAGTCAGCTGGCATCATATCGGTTACCTGGCGTGCGACTCGGCAGCTGTATCTGCCATCGGAAGGTTGCTGGTTCAAGTCTTAGATGTCAGAAGAGCAATTTTCACCACTGGGCCATTAAGCAGGGTCCTTAACCCCAAATTGCTCCAGAGACACTCAAACCCTGCTTTCATATAAACATAAGTCTCTTTTATAAAAACACTGGCTAAATTAAAACTAGTAAATATTTGTCTAAAGCGTATAAATGATGAAAGTAGACACACTTAGCCAGTCCCAGGAGCAATTGGGGTGAACGACCTTACTCAGGGGTCTAACAATGGTATAATTACTTTGCACAGGAATCCCAGAAGGGATTCAAAGCCACGATGTTCCAGATGCAGGCACTGACCTGGGCCACGGAGCCACACGTACAGTATCCCTTTTGCTGGCTAATCATAGTGGTTACAGCTGCCGACTCTTAATTTGAAGGTTATTGGTTCCATTGAGGGAACTTGCTAACTGACTTAAATACTGTAGAGCAGGGTGGCCTAGTACACCCAACTAGGTCCAAAGAAATATCCATTTTCCTAAATGAGAGGAATTGTACTTCATTTCAGATTTGAAACGTATTATATAAGTGGGAACTCTTCAAACACCCTTTCAAAAGCTCTGCTGGTCTTTCATGACAAACATCATATTTCTCCAACCATTAGCATGCAAAGGACAGCAAAATAACTCCCAGCTGAAGTGAAGCTTTTGGGTTTTGCCTATTATTTTGCCCCGACATTCCCCATGGCCGTTGATGGCTTTGTTATTAAATTACCTTCCTGCATTCTCCTGTCTGTCATTACAAATGTCAAGTGTGGGGGGAGGGGGGGAGTTCTCAGGCTCCATAAATCTACTGTCGGCTGCAGCACACTTAATTATTTGCCCACATAAATGTCAACATCACCATGTGGCCTCCGTGCCCATGACATGACGGGTGTGTCCCTCTGGTCGGAGCGCCTGATTGGCCGAGGAGGGCACCCGGATGGCGGAATGAGAAACACACTCTGCCTATTTTAGCTTGCTTGTTTTTTCTGGTTTAAAAAAAAAATATTTGCTTGTATAATACTGTATTTTATCTTAAATATGCTGCAGGTGGCACAGTAGACTCTATTTGTGGGGCATGGGGATCGAGAAAGGATGAAACAGGCTTTCCCTTTCAGGAAGAAGGGCCAGATGTGTCAGGGGTCAACGCAAACCATCAATTAAAAAAAGCTGAAGAAGCCATTCTGGCAAACAAAAACAGTAAAAGCAAAATCAGGCAAATGTATTGGGGGCAGAAAAAGATGAGAGGCTTCCAGCTTATAGGGTGAAATGAGAGAGAGCACATGGCTTATTCATCTAACAGGAGGCTGGATGGAAAGAATCGGCAGCCCAGGCCTCTGACCTGTGACTGTAGGACCACAGGCCGCCCCAGGGCCCACGAGCCGGAGCGCTGGCAGGCCCGCACCGTCTCCCCCCACGCAGAGGAAGTCGCCTCAGCTCTGACGAGGCAGGAGGCCAATCTCCTGACCACCGCATGGAAAGGTCATACCTCAACGCCCCCACTGCACTACAAGAACCTCAGAGTCAGATTCCAGTGCTGGCCCAAGAAACAGAGAACTTACATTCTAGACAGAAAGCGTCACCCCAAACTAACATTAGGAGCACACGTGTCCATGTTTGGTCACGGCACGACGGCTACGAAACTCTCAGCTGGAAAGCAGTATGTCGTCACTTATCGAAAGCAAAACTAATTCCATCAGAGTGGAAGACCTTATCACCTGATCGAGTAAAGGAATTCAAACAGCCCACCTAAAGCAATCCAATTGGCTGATGGCCTGAGGACTGACAACTCAGCAATTCTCCAAGCCGCACACAAAAAGATTACAAGCAATCCAATTGGATTCTGTCGTTGGGCCGGAGGGCGGCTTCCTACATGACCTTCCAGCTTGAGATGGATGTAAGCCACGCCCCCACCCTGAAGTTCTATGTGAGGGAGAGAGACACGTTGCTGTGAGCTGATGTAAGATGAAGCAAGCCACTCACAATGCTTCTCATGCTAACTTTTAGACTTCCTGGCAGACGGAGCCGAATTCTCCCCCCCCCCAATGTTTAAGGTGCAGAATCGCCCTTTCTAAGCGACCCTTCAGGTAATTGCCTTTCAGAAAGGTGCTGCTGATGATGCCGACCAGCCCGGATATACACGTGGCTCCCAGATGGACGGGAATCCCTTAATGTAATGTTTACCGCCGTCTGAGTGTTTGATTTGGAATGAAATTGAGGTAAATGAACAGGTAATTGGTTTTATAATTGAGCATTTGGGAACACCCTGCACGGGAGGCCAGCGCTGGCCGCAGTGCTATGATGGTCGATTTTTCATTTCCATCTCATTATGAGCACAAATCCTCTCTCTCGGACTCCGGCGATGATGTGTCCCTAATGGGTTAATGCGGGTGCCACCGAAGCCCAGGTTATATTATCAGCCCTGCCAAGCCCTGCCCACAGCATTTCTCCTGTATCTTCCACTTGTTTGTCTTCATAGCTGCTCCTCATTAGCCCAACCCGATTTGAGGCAAACTACTTTGGATATGTAACCTTGCTCTTCGTCCCACAGAGTGATGCCACCTCCTATGTCCTCCACATATTTCCCATGAGGCAGTTCCTACTGTCAGAGGCAATTCTAGGATATAAAAGGTGTCATGCAGAAGAAGGGCCGTAATTTATAGCCAATGATATGTTTTGAATTGATGGGTGGCAGGGGAGGGGCACTCTGTGGGCCAGTCAGCTTTCAGCTAGGGCCTGTGGCCCCACCCCTGTATACACCCCTGCCTCCAATCACACATTCAAAGCAGACGTCTGTCAGGTAGGCCTGTTTTTTTTTGTGGTCAGCCTGTAGGGGGCACTAGGGCTGGTAGCTGTCATTTGGAAGACGATAATCGATACCATAGCGCACCTGAGGGTGAGAGGTCCTCTGCAAGAATGCCTGGAATCTCACATGCAGCTCACAAATAAATCGTTCCTCCAGTTGTTCGTTGTCAAGTGGCGACTGACAGTTCAGTTCAGTTGCAGTTCGTTGGACTCGTGGCCGTCACACGGATAATGAGATTACCCTCTTGGGAGGTGATCCAGGCATTGTGTCACGCTGAGGCCAGGTGGCCCCGAGGACAAATAAAAAATGCCTTGAGCTGGACTTCAAGGTCAGAGGGTCATTCCAATTCATGCACCCAGCAAATGGAGAAATCCTGAGATGTATCGAAAGGAATCCCATATTTGACATCATCTACGGCTAAAAAGAAACTATAGACTGTAACTTGTCTGTGTCAAGACAGAACACAACGTGAACTGTTTTACTTCCTGAATATATCATTAGAAAGAAAGCCTTTCATTTCAGTCATATCTTCATACCTAATATCTCAGCATAAAAAGATTGCTTTCAGACCTGAAATGTCTTTCACAGGCACCATGACTGAAATCACTACACTTTCATCTACAAACATATTTGTTTAATCTTCTAGTTTTCCTATTTACTATAGGCCAGTATTTTATTTAGAAGTGCATGTAATAATGTTATTATTTCGGCAGTTGCCAATGTAGTTTTGGGTTGTGCTGTGTGTGTGTTATGCATAGATTATATTGTGAGAACCAAACGGGGGCAGGGTTGACATTGTGGGGACCATTTCTTCAGTCCCCACAATGGAGAAACTCAGTAATTGCAATCAAAAACTAAAAATGCAGAAAGTCTTGGTTCCTGCTGGTAATGGTTAGGGCTGGGTATGGGCTAAGGTTGTTGGAATTAGGGTTTTCCCCATAGAAATGAATAGATGGTCCCCTCACAGATATGAATACAAACTTGTGTGTGTGTCTGTGTGTGTGTGTTTGTGTGTGTGTGTTTGTGTACATGCCTCTGTCTGTGTTAATGATGTACCACAAAGTATAATGGACAGGCTACCCAAGTTTATTTGTTTGTATTTCAAACCAACCAACAACTGTATTTCTGGGGCTATTTTCGTCGGAATCATTTAAAATAAGCCAGCTTTCTTTTGAAATATGAATTTAAAAAGTGTTCTTTGGAGGAACAAAGAGGTACCTCACTTGTAGCCCTGGGAAGGTCTTGCACACAATCACATAATTATCACCTTTCTGCTGGAGGTTCTGATGTGCCAGACAGAACCTGATACCCTCCAGTCCAGCTAATAATGAGCTCCTGTCAGGGGTTTCCATCTGAGAAGCAGTGATTCACCATCGAGGTTCACGAAACATGCCCACAGCCTGAAAGCCAAACCCATGCCACACGAAGCCGTCACAGCTCTATCTATTTGTATATATTTGTATTACCCAGAATAACGTGCATGGTGCTTTTGGGAGAAGGAAAACAGTCTAAAATGGCAAATGGGGAAAATTAAACGGATTTTCCAGATGCTGCCATTTCCTGCGGTCCAATTAATCTTAAAGGTAACGTGACAATTGGCGTTATTGTATAAATGAATCACAGTCATTTCAGGCGCTTAATGTTGAGGAAATGAGAATTAAGCTTAACTCGCATTTCTAAATTTTGATATTTAAAATAATAATAATACTAAAAGTGCTGACAGGGTCTTGCGGAAAAGGAGACGAGTGCCTTTCCATCAGCGCGGCTGCTGACGGATCGCAGGGGCGGTAACCAGCGCGCATCGGGGGCGCGGCGCCGCGGGCTCGCGCATTGCAGGAAACATATTTCATATCGTAAGATAAAAATAAATGTGCGCCTCCGCTAAACTATTCCGCGTTTTCAGTTGGTTTGGCACAATGACCGCGTTTGTGCTAATTGATATACTGATATAGAGGTTGTGGATGTTTTAAGAGCTTTTTTTACCCGTTAAAACAAAAGTAATATCCAAAGCTTTTAACCGGCTCAGATTCAGAGTCAGGGTTGCCTGTTTTGGTCAGCTGGCTGGTGTGAGATTTTCAATTCCAGGCAAGTCTGCAGACGCATTTTCATGCACGTAGGCCTAAGACTTGTATTGCCTCAGGGTTATCAACTCTCACGCATCTGGGGTGACACTCACGCTCCCAAACTCTTACGGAAGAAATCTTACGGTAAATCTATATTATTGCATTATTAACCTAGAATTAGCTACATCAATATAGATGCAAATATGTGTGCAGACTTGTCTGGAATTGAAAATCTCAATTGTCAGCTGTCCAAAGTTAGCAACCTTGTAACCTTGTAAATCGTTTGTAGGGTTTGCAAACAACCCCAACACTTTGGATGTAGCTACATTTAGGTTTATAATGGATTAATATAAACTTGCCGTAAGATTTCTTGTGTGAGCGTGAGAGTCTGACAGCGTTGCAGGTAAAATGGATACTTCTGTAAGCTAATTCATACCTGGAAAATGATAACGCGTCCACTCTTTAGTGCACAGCTTTCTGTGGCAATGGCATAGATATGTATGTAAGTAGGTGGAGATCTATGAAAGTGCTAAGGTTTGGAGTTAAAGCATCACCCCCCACCAAATCCCATAATCCACCTGAAACCTGAAACCAGTATTTATACATGCCATTAGGGTTAGATTATGCTGACAAAATGCTTAGAAGTAATTCCAGTTATCAATATAGGTGTGAGTTGGTAAAAAACAAATATGTTGCCTATATTCAAGTTGTAAATTGGAAGATTGACTAGTTTTCCTTTCTGGGAACTTCTCTTAGAGATCATTGCAATACAACAGCATACAAGTTTTCTGTGTAAGAACATAGTATGTGTGTGTGTGTGTGTGTGTGTGGCCCATTGCATCCCCTTCCATTACCCGACTGTCTTGTTTACGCTCTTTTACCCTTTCAAAATGGTGGCCTTTCGCGTCTGTCACATCCCTACTGTGTCATTAATCCCGTCTTGGCACCCAGCTCGACTCCTTTCTGTCACCCCCACTGCCCCCCGGAGCAAATCTGATGTACCTGTTACAGTAGTGACTGACTAAAATGTGTGCTCAGTCTTGGTAACCTTGGTAAGTCTTCAGCTATCCCTGCTCCTGATGCCTCCCGCCAGTGTCGTCGTTTATGGTCCTCACAGTGCACACCAGTGTTTCTCACTCCTGTTCCTGGTGCCAGACAGTCTTCACTCCAGCATGACCCTAATTAGCTTCAGGTGTCTCTTAATGGCCTAATAATGAAGGCGGTGGGTTGTAAGCAGTGTGGTTTTGACCGGAAACTTTCTGGCAGGTGGGGCTCCAGGAACAGGATTGAGAAACACTGATGTAAACCTACATTCCTGAACCACAGCTGCCATTCTAGGATTTATTGAGGTGGGGGGGGAGTGGGGCGTGAAAAGGGGCCATAAGTCATACAGAGGGGCCACCCTTATGATTAGCCATTTATATTGATGTGTTTTGATTCATGAGCACAAAGGACCCTTTGGGGACCAATCAGCTTTCAGCTGCGGTCAGTGCCCCTGTGGCCCCGCCCCTGAATGCAGGCCTTATAAGGACTATTAGCAGACTTTTAAGTGTACAGTAATGAGTTTCTGTGCTTATCACCGTGATGTTCACGTCACGTTTATACTGCTCAGTGATCAAACTGAAACACACCAGCCCCTTAGCTAGGGGACAAAAAGTAGAGCATGTAACTGTGACAGTGCAGCTACCGATTTCTCCCAAGCCCCCAGGAAAAGACAGAAATGAACGAATATGACAGACCGTCCAGAACCTGAGAATCCTATTTGTTCTCGCTGACAAATGGCGCGGAGGGGAGCTTGACAGTGGATCATCCTCTCCGCTATTCTGTCTGTTAATCGCGCCTCTCGCTGTTCCTGGGGCCCGCGTCTAGCGGAACAACAGCAAACATGTCAGAGAGGATCCCGCCAACGAGCGGCACGGCGCGGCCCGGCGGTGGGCTCCGGCGCGATCTGCCGTGGAGCCGGCATGGCGTGCATGTCTGTTACACACACAGAAAATACATGACAGTATATAATCAGAGGCAACAGATGCATTATGCCAAAAGAAAGGGAGCTGGATAAATCATCGGCCGCGTTTCATTTTCCTAGCCACTCGGGGTTTTTATTTTACGTCTCTTTCTATAAATCATCCGCATCTGATTATACACTGTCAGCCATTTTAAAAACAATTCATTCCGTAATGCCGGGTATAACTGACAGTGACCTTCCACCAGATGCCGGGAGATTACAGAACCGAGGGGGTTATTGTATTGGAGGGGGGTGAGTTGACTGGATCCCTCATGCCTTGCATTCAAATAACGTCAAACTTAACTCAAAGCAAATGAATGGAAATGCACCATCCCCCATATTCTTCACCTGCTTATGCAGTGCAGGCAGCTTTCGACTGGCGCAAGTCATCCATTCCACAAACCTATGTCCACTATGTTACTAAAAGTATTGGGACACCCCTCCAAATCATTGAATTCAGGAGTTCCAATCACTTCCATGGCCACAGCCGTATAAAATCAAGCACCTCGGCATGCAGACTGCTTCTACAAACATTTGTGAAAGAATGGGTCGCTCTCAGGAGCTCCGCGAATTCAAGCGTAGCACCGTGATAGGATGCCACCTGTGCAATAAGTCCATTTGTGAAATTTCCTCGCCACAAAATATTTCACAAAATATTTTTTTTATAAAAAAATTGGATACAAAAACCAAAAATAAGAAAAGAGGTGATGAGAGGGAACCGTGATGTTCTATTGACAAGCAAGAGAAAAAGACATTAAGGTCCGGGAGCACATTCACCAACAGACACCTTAACAGCACCATCATCACCGGGAGCACGCTCACCAACGGACACCCTAACAGCACCATCATCACCGGGAGCACGCTCA
>JAODKN010000002.1:10361819-10376019 GCA_026774425.1 Petrocephalus zakoni
AATTAACTAACTACCCAAGATGCAAAATCGACAGTTTAAACAATGAAGCTGTATAGTTTGAGTCCGTCTTCAAACAAATTTTAAAAATTAGACAAAATTGACATTACGGTAATGAGTTTGGGAGAATGACGCATGTACTCCCCTTTGTCTGAACTGTACATTAATTGTACAATGTGTAAATATTTATGATAGTAAGTTCTAATGTTAGGTGCAATTAGTCGTGATCAATCACAGAAAACTAAGCGATTATTTAGTCGATTTTTTTTTATCAGTTCAAGGCCCTAATAATGGCATTATTTGTGTCTAATTGTATGATGAGAAACGTGCCATGGGTGATTATCAGAAGTTTCCCAAACAGGAAGCGTGCACCTTGAGGACGGCTGCTGAAATGCAGCTTGACAGCTTTGACATGTTGAGCATTGTCAACAAGCCATGTATACAGCCAAGCAAAACACATTTTAAGCATGGATTTTTACCATGTAACATTCCTCTACCCAGGTCATGTGCCTTGGTGACAGAATAAAGGGGATTCCTGTTGAAATCCTGTACAATTTTAAATATTTATAATTCAGATTTATTCTGTGCCTTTCTCTCAGATATACCCTTATAGGCATTAGAGGAATGGTAAATTATATGACAAGTCACCTTAATATTTATCAATGATGACCCAAAATATGTTTGTATGAAACCACTTTATTCATTTATGCTTTTAATATCGAAAAAGTACAGTTAAGCTCCATAGATGAGACAATTCTACAGTGATTTGGTTCCACATACAATATATGACATGCAGTAAATGAAAAAAAAAAATCCTCCCCCTATCATAAAATAAAACAAAAGAAATTACAAAGAAGCATCCCTCAGGCTGATTTAGGTAAAGCATCACGTATTCACTTTAGTTTCTTTTTATATTATGACCTCAAACCATCCTTTCAACTTTATCAGAGTCACAGTTAAAATGTCACAAAACTCACTAATGCGAAAGAGTGCTTGCATGTAAATCAAAGGGACCTTTGAGACATCAGAAACGATCGTTTTCTTCATTTTGGTCAAGAAAAGATCAAAGAGTTTAGTGCAAACCGAAAGGTACTGGAATGTAGCAGAGATTCCTGTTCATTGTCCCCTCGTGTGGCGACAGTGCGTCTTCTGCAGGTCCGTGTTCTTCTGTCACTATCTAGATAAGCCGCAGAGGATATAACGAAGGACGTCTTTTTAATTTTTTATCAAATATTTGCTCCTTCTGTGCGCGAAAGGAAGCACAGTGTTTGCATCAGACAGCAAGGTCAATTTGGCAGGACAGAAGCGTGGCTAGTCTGATGCTATGTTCCCGAAAATCTTGTTATGCAACGACAGAGAAGTAGTCCATAAACTCGTACTTCCTCTTGCCGCATGCAAAAGCAACGGTTTCATAATAAATCTCACACGCGGGCAGTTTTAGAGAACGATGCTTTAGTGATTGCGTTTGAAGCTTCTAAAAATATCTATAAAGTCTATAAAGTTGAAAGTATAGAGATATACATGGTTTGGAGTAGATCGATGGCATTTTCTGCGATGCGTAGATTGCATAAATACGGTGAATTAACGAAGCATGCCCATCCGCCCGTTCAGTCCGAATACGCAACGTGGGAGGAAAAGCAAAAGGAGAGTAGACGTAGAGTACGACAATCCACCACCACGCTACCACGAACCCCTGCTGATTCTCCAACCCTTAATGCCAAACGCACCATCACGCAGAGGCTAGCCCCAAAGGATTTAGACTACAAACGATTACAAAAGCGATTTAGTTTCTGACAGATGATAAAGTTGAAAGTTGTGGGATACTGGCAGGTGCTCTGGAATGGTCCCTCTTTCCCCGTTGCCACGGCCTCATTCCCTCACCCTCTGTCCGAGCATGAAGAACATCCTTCACGCATTCCCACATCCTGCTCCACCCCCCACAGTCTGATACTGGCTCTAAAGTGCCTTTTTGCATGCTTTGTTAGGATAAAAAACATTAAGTTCACGTTAAGATTTTACAGCTGGTAACAGGTGTGGATTTGAGTGTTGTTTTTTTCCCTCAATCGTTAGATGCTTTTTAGGGGAAAAACAGTAAATAGGCCAGCTTTTTTCTTTTCAAATGCACAAAACTGTCATATTGCCTGTAACTGACCTTCTGGTTGCTTAAAATCCTTCAGGAATACTATTACCATTTGAGGCAAATATCAGCAAATTATTCTAAGAGCTTCCCATTATTATGCTTATTATTAAAAAAAATATTTTCAAGTAATATGAAAATGGCTTCCAGTTTGTTGCCTTTACTATATATGAGTGTTTTAAAAATCCTATTCAAATAATCATTCTTAACTGCTTTATAAAAGCAAACATGAAATGTTTCTTTTTAGTCCTGTCACTAAGAATGGAATCCTGCCTGATATTTGCCTTAATAGGTACAACAGAATGTTTTGCTACAGGAAGACACCTCAAAAATCCTGTGCTGCAGACTTTCCTGCCATTTTGTATCGGAGCAGCATCTGAAAAATGCCAGTGATGTTCAAAAGCATCAGCTCGGAAAAGTGAAATGCGCGACGTGAGCCTTTTAAAAACTCCAGCCCCTTCTAACGAATTGCAGTGACAGAGCATTACCACAGGTCGCCTCACACCTGGTGTGTACGTCAGTCGAAGACGAACCTCTCTGTATCGCAGGATTAATGAGTTACAAGCGCGAATAAAATTGTTTCCCTAGAGGAGAAGAGATGCACATCCGCATTGGCACTCGGGAGGTAAAGAAATGTGCTCCTTTGTCAGACCCAGCAGCCACAAACATGACACACAGGACGGCCGCGCTGACATGCTCACCTACCTAGCACAGCCTGGGTGAACCGCGACCGAACCATCCATCGCTGCCGCTGTCACATGCTAGAACTTTCCCACCTTCGGCATCGTTGGCCCCTGCTTTCTGCCTCATTCCCTTCATTCCCTGAGCAGGAACAGCACCTAATCTTTACATGACAGTGTGCCCACCTCCACCACTCCAATCTATATGGATGAGGTCTACATTCAGATGTCCACTGCCTGCTCTAGAATGAGTTAAGAACATTGCCTTTCACACCTTGGAGGAAAAGAAAACGAGATGCTGAAATGCTCCCACCCACCATTGCCATTCCCGAGTACATGGATGAGGACCAGTCTGAGATATCCATGACCTGCTGTGGCATCTTCTCCATACATAATGAGCTAAAACATGGACCATATCAATGACACTGACAATGACGGTGTTTGGAAAACGTGATGGAAATAGCCCTTCACAATTATATTCCGCTTAATTTTATACTTGACGTAGCGGGCTGAAGCACTGTGAGTCCCGTCAGAGGACACCTGATTCCCGCTAGGTCTGGGGGAGGAACAAAGATGCTTCGCTATCTATGGTTATTTATGTGGGCCTTATTTAGGAGATCATTCTGTGTCAACTTAATCTGCAAGCAATACATCTTATTATTATTTTATACATTGTATTACTGTATTCATGTACAGTCATTTTACTATTTTCAATACAAATGTTATTTTTATTGAAATATTTAATAAAATATATATTTTTTTGTATTTTATGGGTTACTACCACAGTCCAGGATCTATATCCAGAGAAATCCACCAGACATTTTTCTTACTTATAATTCATCCTTCTCTTTTCTTTGTGAGATCAGAGAAAAACTGGACATTGAAATGAATCTAAATGAAAACCATCCAATAACTTGTCCTCCCCCAGAGGCATGGAGCCCCCACCCCACACATGGTGGGCGAGGTGTTTCCCTGTGGCTGACTTTTATTGTTCTGGCTCCTCAGCACAGCCCTGGACGGATGTCCCTCCCTTCCAACGCACAGAGAAACAAGCCCTTTTTGCCCAGAAGGACAACAGTTTCAATTCGGGAAATCAATGAAGCAACTGGGATTAACAGCCATCTGTAGAAAAATAAAGTCAATTGTTGTGTCCGAATTCAGCGATCTCCCCCTTGCCAAATGATCATGACTCATAGCAATAGCCAAAGGCGATGGCGAGAGATGCGATTAGCTACATGTCGACGGCAGTGTCCTCGAGACGACGTGGAACACGTGTCGACGTCGGAGAGGATCTGAGCGGAAAAACTCAAAGCTCGACAGTAGCCTGGGTTTTGCCCGACTCAATCAGCCCTATTCCCCCAGGAGTGTACTACTGTTTTTTTTTGATGCTGCTAATGTGTTAATGATTTAGTGGCACCATGACTTGTACGGAGACATCTCGATCGCAAACGCGTTCAATTGTTATTCACACTCATGTTTTATTGATGAAAAATGAACATAGTACACTCTGCACGGTTTGGAGAGATGAAGAAGTGTGAATATTTGTACTTGGTGTAGGGGAAAAAAAACAATGGATGTATTGTTATGCTAATATCAAGCATGGCCATGTACACAGAACACATCAGAATGAAATGAACTGTAGTCAAATCAACAGATAGCAGGTGGAATCTCAAATAGCATTGCTCGTCACTTTTGAAACATAACATTGAGATTTCCTACTGCACCTAATAGCTTATTTGTCAGATGAGGCCCAAACTAGCCTGCCTCTTTTCACTTGCCATTTTACCCAGTAATTAAAACATAAATCACTTCAATACAGCCACACTCTGAGCAATCAATTTCCTAACTGGCGCTTGATTGCCAACACCTGCTAGCAAATTTCATTTGAACAACCCTCAGCGGTTTCCGTATTAATTAATCACATTAATTATAAACGAGAAAACAACAACAGCTACGCATGCAGAGGCTGGACTGCTCCTTTAGCTCACTGGTCACTGGGAGTTAATTCTCCACCCTGGTGCAAGAGCGAGCAGGAGAGTCCACAAGCAGGCTGAGTCTAATCACTCCCATTAACTGAAACTGGATACTTAGAATGGCCTGGAGACCATTCATTATTTAGAACTACCAAAGAATCCCCGGCTCCTGCCTATGCATTCAAATTCTATTATTATTAGTAATAATAGCAGAACTCTTATGACCCGGGTTCCTAGAACCTAAACACTGAGCGCAGGCCGTGATTCATCACCTAAAAGTTCACCCCTTGCATGTGACAGTGGTCGAGCACGTCAGGCAGACAAACACATCACAGACACAACGGGGACGCAAACCGAACACACACCACGGACGGACACGTGGACACACACATATACGTACGCCACGCACAGACAACAGTACCGCTGCACTTATTAGAAACTTTTTTACAGTTAATGTATTTGCACTGCATTCATGTTTATATACATACATATTAATAATATATAATAAAAGAGAGTTAGATGGACAGGTAGATAGTAATAGAGGTTTTCTTTTTACAGAAAACAAGACCAAAAATATCCTCCGCACTTAATTACCCTTTTTACCGTTTTAATAAATTATTGCAGTCTAAACGATATGGCTTTAGCTAGTGAGAAGTTCGACACAACGAAACTAAAATCAAAGTAACACACGTTTTTCCCAGGCAGTTTGTCCTCCTTTTTATCCCGCTGCTGCCCCGGCTTGAAAGTGCCACTTCATAGCACCGGTCAGACCTCCACTGCCACTCCCCTCGCTCCAGATCCCGCCATTTTCACTCCAACACGTCCGTGACTGACAATGTTTTGGCTAAATGTACAAATTAAGAAAAAACCGAATACATAAACGGAGGCAAAGTTTCGATACAAGCAAGTGAGTGGAACTGGTTTTACCGCTAATTAGACTCATTCGGCGACAGACCCCGTGGAGCGTAACAGACTGACGCTGTCATAGCTAACAAACCCACGATGACACCAGGTCCTATAATAATCTCGAGGCCTGGGCGACGGGGGCCACAACCCTTATGTTTCTGTCATCACATTCAACGTGGATCAGTGCAAAAGCGACGATTCCATTACCGAGAGGAAGATGTTCAAGAGCCATTTCTTTCGTCACCCGCAGCTGTGGACCAAATGAATACACTCAGGAGAAGCGGGACCTGAGATTTCGTGAGCGAACATGTCACGTCCCAGCAACCCCCCCCCCCGTCCCCGAGGATGACCCTGTGGTGGACAGAGGCGACCTCGAGGGCTCTCTCTCTTTGGTCTGGGTGTTTGTGAATTCGAACCTCAATGCATTTTCCGTTGGTGTTACAGACTATGACAGAAGCACGCCCCGAAAGGTGACAGGGCTGACCACAACTTATGAATAGTTTGTTTATATTCAATATTCAAATGTTCACATGGCTATTTCTGCAGTTAGTCTGAAAAAAAACTGAATGTGTGGCATTTTTAGTCAGGTAAAGGCATTGTTTGATATTTTTTTTTAAAAAAAAGGTACAATTATACATGGTATATAAAGAAAAAATTAATTCTCTTCACAAGATTCACACACAAAGAACAAACTAATATTTATATATATATATATTAAACCTGGGACGACAGCACGTGGTAGAAAGGATGGAAATATCGACTGTGATGGCTTGTAAACGTGTTTATGCATGTTTGTTTCGTCTTAAGTAAACATGTAATATCACGTATGGTTTCGTCATTTAGAAAAGGTACATGATCGTGTGTAAACATTCAGGTCGGGTGTCTGCGGCGGTGTGTTTCCGTGGTAACCGCACTACTTCCCGGACACAGCTTGGCCTTGGTCTACCGAACACTAAAGAATTGGTCCCCATTAAAATCCGCCGGACGTGGCTTTTGCCATCTGTAGGAACGCTTACCATGATCTTCTCATCAAATTGACAGTCCTCACATTTCAAAGAGCTCAACGGAAATAGCCACACACTTCAAAACAACAAAGTGAGAGAATAAAAATGCGTAACAATCGTTATGACATCACTCTAAGGCAAACAGTAGCCAATAAACATATAGCTAGCAAAGTCTTGTTTACCTATTGTGTTAAAAATATTGGTCCACCAAACTTAGTACATTTTTTCTTGGTCAGTAGTTGACTCCAGCATGCAGTTCTCCCTGGATATGTCTACAACAACCTACCAATGAAAATGTTATTAATATTAGGGATACAGACACAGAAGCGACAAGGTGAGTGAGCCATGGTATTGGCAGCAGCGTCCAGCTCCTTCCTCAGACGGGCCAGCGCTGTTTGATTGTCTTCCTGACTATGCTAATGACATACAGACAGATCACTTACAGAGGGCACAGGAGATGCCATTTGTGTTGATGCCAATCCCATCATGCATCAGTTACTGAACATATTCATATTATACTTCTACTAATATGCAAATATTGTGGTTATTCTTTTTTCCTCTATGAAACTATGCATTTTTGTGCATTTTTTTTTATAAAAGTGATGCTTTGGGAAAACTACTGACTTGGCATCTGGCATCAGCTATTTTCTTTCGGGTAACCATTATCTGACCGCAAATGGGCAAAGTCACTGCGTAGCTTCCGCTAGCAAAGAGCTCACCTGGTGACGTTCCTACGCCAAAGTCAGCATGCTATAGACTGTACTGTTGGACAGATGGCTAAATGATGAAGGTATGTAGCAGACAAGAGTTCAGGCAACAAAAAATAAGTGGTC
This sequence comes from Petrocephalus zakoni, assembly GCA_026774425.1. Lineage (NCBI taxonomy): Eukaryota > Metazoa > Chordata > Actinopteri > Osteoglossiformes > Mormyridae > Petrocephalus > Petrocephalus zakoni. Next base: position 10,369,350 of record JAODKN010000002.1, read on the forward strand.
AGCAATACAGAGTAATTAGATACAACAGGTGGAGCCCACAAGCAAACAAAACAAAAAATCCCCTGCTAGCTAATATTTCCGTACACTTGCCGTGGCTGGGTGTAAATGCCGTCCTTGATCTTTCTGTTCGCAGTAGTGCTTCCTTGCTGTCAGATTAAACAGCCCAGCTGAACTCTGGAGGCTTCACAGCCGTCTCTGAGGCCAGAGATCACGGCACCAGCGAGACTCCCAGGCAAAAGTCCTGCTGCGATTCCTTCCACAAAAAAAGGGATCTTTTACTCTTCTACACACAACTTCCGTCCTACGACTCCGTCGCTCGCAGGCAAGTAGAAACAAAAGAAGCAGTTTGTCTAACCCGGTGCTTTTACGTCTGAGATAAGAGTCCCTCTGTGGAGAAGAGTAGAAGAAGGCACGGATCGGACGAAAGCAAACTTCACGTCATAGCGATCCGCTGGACAGAATGACAGGCTGTGAACTAGGTCCTAAATTGATTTGGCCGTAAAGATTTGGCGCCTTACAGACCAATGGTGGCTGGAGGCACGCATGCTCACACCCCCTCCCCCCCCGACCTGAATGCCTGCTATGGTTCAGGTGGGCACCGCCTTCGCCAAATGTCCGGAACTCCATACGAATGCAGGGATTTTTCCAATTTGCCGGCACGTCTCGGCACTGGCAATCCTGGAACCCCCTAGTGGTGTAGGCTTTTGAAAAACAGGATAATTTGGGGGGAAAAAAGAGCAAGCATAATCTGAACTGGCTACCAAGCAAGAAAATACAGTGTAGTTTGAGATTATGTTCTGTCATATCTTTTTCTTTTCCTGGCAGTATAAAATAATGACAAGAGCCTGTTCAGGCTGTGGATGGCCATATTCGGAGGCAGCCTATCCCAGTCCCAATCCTACCCTTAAGTCCCGCCCCCCCAGTCCCAGGCTCCGCCTGTAGTTGCCCCGCCCACACTCCAAACCTATTACTTCTTGAACATGTCTTGCAGGGGCCCCGGGAGGAACTTGAGGACGGTGTCCAGGATGCTCTCATCTTCCTCCTCATCCTCGTCCCCGCAGCCGGCCGGGATGGCCTTCTTTTGACGAGTCAAGGAGCCCTCGCAAGGTTGTTCCATGGCGGCCTTCTCCTCTGCCTCCCTCTCTTCCTTTTTCTTCAGCCCGTACTGCAGAGAGAGAGAGAGAGAGCAGACTGAGGATGGTAGAAGCACCATTTCCCCGTGAAGGGCCCTGGACTCAGGCTTACATAACAGGGAACAAGAGGCTGGAGACCTCAGTGCTGCGAGGAACTCAGCGGCAGAACAAACGCTGAGGGGTGATCAAAGACCCAACAGAACCAGAAAGCGCCTGAAATATTTGCCTGACTTGCTTATGTAATTGGCAGAAATTTGACGCAGTGCAGCTTTATATTCGCTAAAGTACAGGAGTGGCTAAGAAGTGTCTCCCGATTAGGTGTTTCTCGGGAGAGGTTTCCAGGTCGGACCCTGTGGTTGCTGGGGAAACCGCCACCGTAACCGGTGGCTGAGGTCTTGAGTGAAACTGGTCTATTTCGACAGAACTTTGGAGAGTGGGGTGATGAGGATTAATGGTGCACAAGGTGTCTTCCACACTTCTGAGGCAGAGATCCTTCAAAGATCCTTTCTATCCCTACAGGCATTAATACATACCCCTCAGTCCTGAGATGGAACTGACACCACAGAATTATACACACACGCACACACGAAACCCTAATCCCAGCAATGACGGCCTCAACCCCTACCCAGCCCTATTCTCAACCATAAGTAACCAAACAAAATACAAGAGTTTTGGCATTTTTATTTTTTGATTGCACTCACAGATTTTTAGAAAACTGAATTTCCCTTCGCAGGGCCCGAAAATGTTGTTCCCACAACGTCGAAATAACTGTTTTTTTATTCACATTATGGGGACATCTGGTCACCACAATGTAATATATACATGGTCAATGCATACACACACAGAGCTTTTGGACATTTATTACATTTTGCCTGACTGTACTTTGCAGTATTAAATTAAACTGATGCCAGTGAACAAGGTCACCGTGGACACCCAGAGCAGGTGGACATCTTCACTGGGATATTTGTCTGGGTACAAATCGAGTGAAGAATAAGGGTTTTCTGTTGCTTGCTTACAGCCCAGTATAAAGTCACTTTTGTTGGACTCCATGCAACTTTGCGACATCTTCGAATTCCCAGGCAAGTCCCTGAGCGCTTACTGATCGACTCGTGATCGTCTTGTTCCGTGGGTCTCCTTGTCATCCAGACAGCATACTGTCACTCAGGAGATAACATCCTGGCCAAATATTATCAAGCAACTACTTATGACATTTCCAAGAGGGGCATCAATTGTGCCAGGCTAAAGAAATCATATAAGCAGAAAGGGAAAGTGTATGGGCCGTCTGATTGGCTGGAGACCTTATGCGATTAACCTTTAGCCCTTCCCCCTTTTTATGGACATTTTACTCCCAATTAACAGCCAGCAGAAGGTGCTGGGTGAGGTTGAATTACTGTCCCACTGGAATGCTGCCAGCACACAAAGGGAAGCGATGCTCCACCTAGAGCCCGGCCTCCCGTCCTGCGTATTCAGCTGCTGATCTGACGAAGCCTCCCGCCTCATTATCTGCTCCTGGTGGGCCCTTTTGGCTACAGCAACTTCTCGAGCTCTCGGCTCTAGCCATTTCTCCAGCTTGATGATTCACTCAAAAAATCCCACTCGAAAAATGGCAACCAGATCGTATTCCTAACTGCTGAAAGACGCCACAAATCTTCAAATGAAACTGTTCTACGCGCAGTTTGAACTTCTGCCGTCATCACACATCTCCCAGGCTAGAGTCTGCACTCGAAGTGTACAAACAGCAGAATTTCTCTGAAACTTGCCCGGTCACGAGTTTCTCATGAATCCTTGGTGTTGTGAGAAGGCAAAAAACAGTCTGGATCAGTGTTTCCCGACCCAGTCCTTTGGGGACCCCCAGACAGTCCACATTTTTGCTCCCTCGAGCTCCCAGCCAATCAGGAACACTGAATACAGGATACAGGCATGTTGGGTGCTGGGAGTAAAAAAATGGACTGTCTGGGGGTCCCCAAAGACTGGGTGGGGAAACATTGGTCTAGATGACAGACATAACAAACAACATAGCAATTTGACAAAGTTTTCTTGATTTGTCCCTTGATTTATATTTCAAATGCCTTCCAGAGATTAAGCCTGTAATTATGATATTGTGCATGATAATTCCATTCCTACCCAAAGCTTTTGCAGAGGTTAGCGTATCCCAAATTCTTAACTTCATATAATTGTGCTGCCTGACACATCTGGTCCCAGTAATCATTCAGATGTTTAGCTCATTTTAAGCCATAGCATGTTAGCGGAGCAGAGCGGTGAGAATTTCCGCTCCTCGCTCACAAGACTTTTGGCTCCACCTGCTCCTCCGCTCTAATTCGCACTAAGCCGCTCCGCTCAATACCGCTCCTCGCTCCACTAAAATTTCCTCCCGCTCCAGTCAAATCGCTCCATGCCCGCTCCAGGGGCGTTGCAAGAGGTAAAGCTTCACTGGGGCAGAGTCCCTGAACCCACCCACCTGATCTGTAAATGTGTTCATGAATTAGGAGTGAACAATTTTAAGAAAAAAATCAAATTGAAATTTATCTGACAGATATTGCGATTTGATTTGCATTTTTTTTACTCAGCTCAGTATTCAGTATGTGTATAAAAAACTGTAACTGAGCACAACCGTGCACTGAAATCGGAACTGCGCCATACAATAATCCCAAGGATAAGAATGGAAATATGTTAATTGAATCCAAAATGTATTTATTCTAGCAAAAATAATATAGAGCATACACCCAATAAACCATAAAACAATTCTCTAGCAATCCGAACAGTAATTTTTTACAATTTTTACATTTTAAGTGCCGCGTTTGCAAACAGCGCTCGAGCGTTTTTTTTTTACCCTTAGTAAAGTGCTTCTGGAAAGTCCCATGTACACAAGGGTCAAATTAGGAAAGAACAATGACGCATAAAACTACCATCACAAAAGCTGTGAATGTGTTAAGTTAAATAAAGTAATAAAAATAAAGCAATTCCAGTATTAAAAACAGTAGGGATCTTGGGGCTAATGCTGCTTGGACCCGTAATAAGAGGACCTTTCTGTGGACAATCTCTGACCATGAATTAGGTAGGTAATTCACTTACGGCTCAGCAGAGGAACTGATATTCTTTTGCACTGGGAATGTAATGTTTTCCTTGGGTATCACGTGTCTGTTGTTTGCGGGCGTATATGCAGTCACTTTGGGCCACTTCTGATTAGTGAGCATGATTGGCACTTAAAAGGGCCTAGAGATGCCTCTGGCTCGCTCCAATTTAAAAGAGGGAGGAATAATCTGCATGCCTAACAACTATCACCTTAAACCTTCGTGAAATATTTTGCGAACTCCATCTGGGGCAATTTGTGGACTTTTACCACCGCAACAAGTGCCGTACTTTTGGTACTTTCACTTTTCCACTGACTTCCGGTCGAGTGCCAGTACCAAAAGTTTAAATACCGAAAGTGACAAACCAGGTGGGTACTTCTTTGGTACTTCGGGCATAATTTTAAATGCAACTAGTGTCTTGAAAAAAGTTACTAAATCAGAAAACAACAATGAATGATGTAAAAAAATAAAAATGCGACTGACGGATACAACAGATACAACAAGATCAGGATGTCATAACAAGAAATTTATAAAGAATTTTATTTAGTATACTAAGGCAGCACAGTATTGGAGAATTTCCAAATGTGAACATTATAATAAATATTGGGGTATTTATAAACATAATTTTTAACATAAATTTCTCACAAACCTATCTACAATGAGCGATTATGTGATTAAGATAGTTTCGGAGAAGACATGCAGCGCTCATGCAAAAGCAGTGGAGGTAAACTTTAAACTGATTTTAAAAACATATATTGGACCATCTATACAAGGAATAAGACAGAACTGAAAGTGAGAAAAAGTTTGACCTTAATGTAATTACTCACTAGCGATGTAAGAATTGCATGTGCATAACATGCGATGTTAGATTTAACATCCAACATCGTCCATCTGTACACTACAGCCATTTCTTAAATTCAGAATTCAGTACGAAATACCCCGCCTCAAGTTGTGCTTTATTCAGCGCAGGGACCAGTTGTTACGCCAGTGGAAAACCAACACAAAAGCAGTAACGAACGTACTTTTTTGAGGTCCCGAAAAGCACCCTTTGCGGTGGAAAAGCGCCCTTTGTGTAACAGTCTTGATAATTGTACAGATGGATTCTGGGTAGATTTGAGCACGCCTCAGACTCGTAGTACGAGCGGTATCGGAGCGAAATTGGAGCGGGACAGAGCGACCGCTCCAGCTTTAATTAAAAAAACCGCTCCGCGCCCTGACCAGATTCCGCCCGGTCCGCTCCTCGCTCACACTCCGCTCACACGCTCTGTTCTAAACGCACATGTGCAGATTATGACCAAATTTTCAGATATCCGCAGAAACGACCTGTAACAGTTACTGTATGACGATAACAGTAGGAAATTTGGCAGGTCTGGCATGTTTTTAAAAGCTGTTGAAAGGAAACCTTCCACTCCAGCTGTATCTACTCACTGAGAGACAGTCTTGCGCATTTGATAGTTTGATGCTGTCTGTGTCTGAACTAAAATGAGACAGCCGATCTTGTCAATGACACGACGACACAATGATGTGATAATTTGCAATTAAGACCACACCATGATTCATAAAACGGGGCTGGATCCAGTCCAGGGAAAGCTTATCATTAGTCCTTCCCTCTTTTGTGACTTCACCATAACTACTGACAACTGCAGGAGTGTCTCCAGTTCATGAAAGCAATATCATTACATGCATATTATAAAAAAAACACAGTCATCCACATACTAATTTCATCCAATCGGCCATTAAAAAGCTCTGGATTTCTTCTCAACAACAACAATAAAATAATAATAATAATAATAATAATAATAATAATATTCAACCACCCACATACAATCAATTTCATTATCTTCCTATTCCAAAACCCCAAATAAGAAATGTAAATAATACTTTTGGACCACATTATATGTGCATATAGCATGTATTATTGTTTATTGTTTAATAAACTTCATAAAAATCAGCTTGTATAGAGTACCGCCTTCCCCTGCAAATGATAATAATAATGAGACGAAAGACAGAAATATTTGTCACCCTTGCCCAAGCCTGGTTTCCCTGGAGATGCCCTCTGCTTCACTCTAGAGTCACATTCAGAGACATAGCATCTGTGTGAGAGCCCGCACCCGGGCATGAGGGAGGCCGTGCCCGGGCATTAGGGAGGCCGCGCCCGGGCATGAGGGAGGCCGTGCCCAGGCATTAGGGAGGCCGCGCCCGGGCATGAGGGAGGCCACGCAGGGGCATTAGGGAGGCCGCGCCCGGGCATTAGGGAGGCCGCGCTCGGGCATGAGGGAGGCCGTGCCCGGGCATGAGGGAGGCCGTGCCCGGGCATGAGGGAGGCCACGCTCGGGCATGAGGGAGGCCGCGCTCGGGCATGAGGGAGGCCACGCCCGGGCATGAGGGAGGCCACGCAGGGGCATTAGGGAGGCCGCGCCCGGGCATTAGGGAGGCCGTGCCTGGGCATTAGGGAGGCCGCGCTCG
>JAODKN010000002.1:10401278-10417231 GCA_026774425.1 Petrocephalus zakoni
TGCGCGTGCCTAGAGCTGCCTGGTAGAGGGAGGTGCCCGTATATTGGAGGTCCGGATAAGGGAGGTTTGACTGTAAATCATAGGCAAAGAAAATTCAGTGCATACAGTGTGAAATCAGACAGTGGAGTATACAGTTATAAAATCAAAGTGCTCTGGAACTGTTGTTGTATGCCAGGGTGGGTGTTTTCTTACCATGTTTATGAATGTAGTGCATTTATTTTTTTTTATTTATTTAGGTGGAGTGCCCCTTGAAATTGATTTAAACGGAACCTCCCAAACAATCAGTATCAAAATTGGTATCGGTGTCAATTTACAGAATAATTGGCTAGAACATCAGAGAAAAGGATGAAAAGTTAACACTGACAAGCAGTACGTGTGTGTGTGTGTGGGGGGGGGGGGATTGACACAGCAAAATGGGGGGTGGTTGTGGCCATGTGCTTATGGCAGGATGGTGTGGGGAAAGAGCATAATTAAGCCACGATCGATATAGCCTTCCCTTGTTTACTAAGTGGGTCTGACAGTGAACACAAGCCCCTAATGGATAATTAGATTAAGAGAATGTAGCTCTGCTCAGAATCCTGTGTTTAGTGAAGGCATAAGATGAGAAAGTCAGAGCAGGAGAAACAAGCAATGAGTAAGACGCACTATCGTAAGGTTAATCAGAGGAAAGGAAGTGTAAGAACAGACATGAGGAAAGTAAATCAGAGGGAAGGAAGCGTAAGAACAGACAAGAGGAAAGTAAATCAGAAGGAAGGAAGTGTAAGAACAGACATGAGGAAAGTAAATCAGAGGGAAGGAAGTGTAAGAACAGACAAGAGGAAAGTAAATCAGAAGGAAGGAAGTGTAAGAACGGGCAAGAGTAAAGTAAATCAGAGGGAAGGAAGTGTAAGAAAGGGCAAGAGTAAAGTAAATCAGAGGAACGGAAGTGTAAGAACAGATATGAGGAAAGTAAATCAGAGGGAAGGAAGTGTAAGAACAGACAAGAGGAAAGTAAATCAGAAGGAAGGAAGTGTAAGAACGGGCAAGAGTAAAGTAAATCAGAGGGAAGGAAGTGTAAGAAAGGGCAAGAGTAAAGTAAATCAGAGGAACGGAAGTGTAAGAACAGATATGAGGAAAGTAAATCAGAGGGAAGGAAGTGTAAGAACAGACATGAGGAAAGTAAATCAGAGAGAAGGAAGTGTAAGAACAGACATGAGGAAAGTATATCAGAGGGAAGGAAGTGTAAGAACAGACATGAGGAAAGTAAATCAGAGGGAAGGAAGTGTAAGAACAGACATGAGGAAAGTAAATCAGAGAGAAGGAAGTGTAAGAACAGACATGAGGAAAGTAAATCAGAGGAAAGGAAGTGCAACAACAAACAAGACGAAAGTAAATCAGAGGGAAGGAAGTGTAAGAACAGACAAGAGGAAAGTAAATCAGTGGAACCGACGTGTAACAATGGACAAGAATAAAGTAAATTAGAGGAAAAGAAGTGGAAAAATGGACAAGAGGAAACTAAATCGGAAGAAAGGAAGCGTAATAACAGACAAGAGGAAAGTAAATGACAGGACAGGAAGTGTAAGAACAAGAACAAGAGTAAAGTAAATAAGAGGAAAAGAGGTTTAACAACGGACAAGAGTAAAGTAAATCAGAAGAAAGGAAGTGTAAGAATGGACAAGAATGAAGTAAATCAGAGAAAAGGAAGTACAGTATAACAATGGCCAAGCAGAAAGTAAACTGGAGGAAAGGAAGTTTAAGAACAGACAAGCAAAGTAAATCACAGGTAAGAAAGTCTAACAACGGACAAGAGTAAAGTAAATCAGAGGAATGAAAGTGCAAGAACAGAAAAGAGTAAAGTTCATCAGTGGAAAGGAAGTGTAAAAACAGACAAGAGGAAAGTAAATCAGAGGAACCAACGTGTAACAATAGACAAGAGTCAATCAAAGAGAAGGAATTGTAACAATGGACAAAAGTAAAGTAAATTAGAGGAAAGGCAGTGTAACAATGGTCAAGAGGAAACTAAATCAGAGGAAAGGAAGCATAACAACAGACAAGAGTAAAGTAAATCAGAGGAAAGGAAGTGTAAGAATGGACAAAAGGAAAGTGTACTAGGGGAGAGAAGTAAGAACAGTCATAAGTAAAGTAAGTCAGAGCAAGAACAGTTACGAGTAAAGTACACATAGAGGAAAGGAAGTGTAAGAATGGACAAGAGCAAAGTAAATCAGAGGAAAGGAGGCATAAAAAGTGTTATAAGTAAACCAAATTAGTGGAGACAAGGTTTAGAGTGAACATTATGATAGCTGTCTCCAGCAATATAGTATTGTCTGAGGTTGAAAGTCTATAAGGTTTAGTGCAAGCAAATCATCATAAAGCATTCATGGAAGGTCACCGTCCCACCGCTACAAACCGGCTCGGTGTAAAATGCCAGTTATTTGACAGCATGGACAGGTATGCTGTCAGCTTCGCAGACTTATTAAACAGTGGGAGAACAGTGAGCTGCTGTGTCTTTCAAAGATACTCCATCGCAGAGAAGCTTCCGGAGGCTGGCTCAGCCACCTTCGGTCCTACATCTTTCTAGCTATGCTGGGTAGGTGGAAGAGAACTTATCAGCTGATGGTAAGCTGATGGAAAGGCTCTCCGTGGTGCATCCAATCTCTTCCTGATTACCCCCCACCCCGTGCCGGACTTAAACCCTTGCAATCAGTGCCCAGATACTGCTGCTGTCCTGAACCCCAGGGTGTCTTCATTTGAGGCCTGGCTTTAGTTTGACCAGGCCATGGACATGTGACTGGGCTACCTTGGCTTATGCGCTAACCTTGGGCAGCCAGGGGGAGCGGGTATAATGCCTATTAGGTAGCGGCAGGTAAGAATTGAAAATTCTCCCAGGTTAGATTTAATGCATCAGAATATTTTATTTTGATACTAAATAAAGATAACTATTTTCAATTATCATTAATGGTTTTTGAGATATAGCTATTGGGTATACCCCTTGATCTGATGACCTCACTTTCATTTGATTGTGTTGATAATGGGACTTTGCTACAAACCTCATGAAGAATTTAATTTCTCGGGATTTGGTTTGGTACCTACTTTAGTTTGGTACCTATTTTAGTGGGGTGTTTCGTAGGCTTCACTGAGAAAATTGAAGGTGGACCTGACCAATTATTTTAGTCTGCTGAAAGAAATAATGACAAAAAATGTAAGAAATAGCCTTTATTTTCATTAAAAAAAATTAAATGTGACATTTCTGGGCTGAGAAATGATGAGTTGAATCTGAAGCATTTTTGGGCCAATTGTTACGCTTACCTGCCGGTACCTACTAGTATATGGACGTTTTGGATTCCTATAGATGTTAATCACATCTATAAGGACAAAAGCCTGGTGCAGTATACAGTATACAACAAGGCCATTATCCTGAATCGCCAACAGCAAAACAAACAGCAGGCATCCCATAGCATTCACACGGAACCGGACCCTACCGAATGACAGGTCTGGGCCCTCTGCACACCCAGCGACAGCGGGCTTTCCAAGGTGCGCGTGTGGAGCATGACAGATGAGTGGGAGGGGAAAAAATTTTTAAATTGATCTCTCTCACTCATACATGCAGACATAGAAATGGCTTATTTTGGGTATATGTCCAAGTCCTGATACATTACAATTAAGCATACTGAGTAATACTGAGAAATAAAATTTTTAGACTGACTGAATTTGTAAGGAGTTGCTTTAGGCCTATGTGGAACTCACATACCACATGTTTTTCAGGGTTATTTGAGGGCTGCAAGCCCAGACTAGAGCTGCCTGACGGCTCACATCCCTAGCCCTGTGCTAAAAGGACTGTTTTGACCATCACTGGCCTTGTGGTCATTAGCCTGTGCTACTTTCCTGTGGCACTCCCCTGACCTGGCTCTGTTCTAATGAAGTTGTGCTAACCCCCTGTGCTAGCTCACTCATGGCGCTATTAGTGTAAGGTCATCTGGCCGGCGTGCAGAACTAAGAAACAACACCATGGTGCAGGCTCCTAAAACATGTCTGGCCCTTTAAGAGGACGACGCAATTCCCGGCTTCCGGCAGATCAGGAGGCCTATCCAATTACAAACAGCCGCGATGACAACACACTGCTGCTGCACTGGCAACTTGTGGTCAGCGAGAAGGAAAAGCATGAGACCACAAGATACGCCTGAACTCGGCCGACCAGAGTGACCCAAACAGAGCCGATATCCGGCTGATCAAATTAGAATGATATATAAAACATTCATCAATACTTTCAGGCTTAGTCATTACTGCCAGGCCAGGGATACCATTAACTGCTATTTTATATATATAACCTATATAAAATAATATGCAGAAATTACATCATTCTTCTGACCCAATGACACATTGGTCAAATGAATAGAGAACTTAAAGGGTTAAACAGCCACCCCCACCAGCTCCATTTGGGACATCGGTGACGTCAACAGGAGTGCAACAGCGGCCCAGAACAAACCGGCTCTTTCTGCGGCACCGCCCCCCGCCACCTGCCTCGCTGATAGCTGGGATCTCTCCGGGCGCCCAAGGTAGCAGCTGCCGCCGCCCACCCCGGCAATTTGGAGGTAATTATCAGGGAGTGAGAACGGCCTTTTCTGTTGGGCGTGAAGAAAAAAGTGGCGAGGACCACAAAAGCAGCAGATGCACAGCGCAAAACAAGTTTCCGTTTTCTCGCTGACACAGTACGGGCACTCTAGGTTTCTCGGCAGCTAATGGATCCTGGGGCTGGCGGCCCAGGGCTACAGCGCGGCGTACAATACAATCACAGGAGGTCGGTGCCGTCGGTGTGTGGCTCCGTGCCTCTGATGAGAAGGTTGCTGGTTCAAATCCCACACTTGGCAGAACAGTCACATTTCAGGGTTAATAAAGGGCGGCTGTATAGCAATCTGGCCAGCGCTCTCCACCTTTTCTGCAGCAGATCCAGGGCAGCCCTGCATGTATTAATCAGCCTATGCTAGTTTTCTTAAGGCTGCTAATAGCCCCTTGGTACTAGAGTAAGACTCACATCACATCCACTAACAGCTGCACCCCCGCTGATGATCAGCACATTGCTACGCAGCCGATTTCATGCCCGGCTCGTCCGCTTTGCAGACAGAATTGCCGGTGGGCTCAACCGCGTGTAAATCCACTGGCCACCTGACCGGGCGGGCAGCGGTCGGGTGGCATCAAAAAAGACGCAGACCTGAAACAAGCCAAAGCAAACCAACAAAGCAACAGCGACGGCAAAATCAGACAGGTGCTACTAGGCGTCTCTGAGTCTGGTGCGGAAATGCCAGCCCCTGAGAAAAAGGACGGTGCAGAACGAGACATCACAAACTATCCAGGAAAAGAACGTCAAGAACTACAAAGGGCAAAAAGACGAGCCGCGGAGACTTACTGCCCCCGTGAGTGAGAATCATACGCACAAGCCGTCTTATCATACTTATCAGGCACAAGGAGAAAGCTTCTTAATTTTATACTTCAGAACTTATTTTCTGTCCCCGTGCATCTTGAGCTCCGCCATGTGTGAGGAGACGAGCCCTTTTATGGGAATCTGCTCTCTTTGGAAATCGGCTTTCTGCCTCTGAGCTCTGAAAAAGAAGCAACCTGAGAAAAAGGATCGGGGACAGAGGACAGCGTTTGAAGATCGCTCATCAGTCCGCACCCACAGGCCTGGTTCATGTTAAGTTTTCGGCAGAGACTCTTGCACATTTTTCCAGCCCTCTTTTGGCCAATCCCAACCTCATACTGAATCTCTTATTACGTGTCTAACTGCCACAGATTCAGTTCATGCATGAAAAAAAGTGCTAATTATCGCAGTCCCCCCGACATCTGAAAAATCTGCACGCTGTAAGTTATATAAAAATGCTGCTCCTGTGGCATCAGATAAAAAAAAAATTCGGGATGAATATGGGCACGGCTTATTCGCGCCGCACATTTATGCCACAGGAATGCAAATTTGAAGATGTTCTTAACTGGGCTAAACTGTCAAAACTGTATTATGCATCCGCAGTCAGTTACATCACACTTTACATTAAAATAACATTTTGGAGCCCTCCTAGTTTGAGTTCGTGACTTTCTGGGTAACAATGTGGCTTCTACAAATCCAGGGTTTATGTGTATGGCGTCTGCATGTCCTCTCTCTGTTTGCAAGCTTTCCTGCCAATTCTCCAACTTCCTATTGCAGTCCAAAGATGCATAATTAGATGAACTGCTATCTCTAAAATTTTGACGGCATGTGAACGTTGATAGTACCCCATTCAGAGTGTTCCCTGCCCCATGCATTCTGGGATAGGTCCCAGTGACCACTCTAGACAAGATGTGGAAGATGGAAGGATGTATGGTTGGCTTTAATTTTTATTCTGGATCAATTAAATAAAGCTGCCAATTGATTCTTATTAAAGGTCCACCGATACTGGTTTTTTATTCATGGCCGTTACCGATTATTACTAGTTAATGGGGGCGATAACCGATATTTGGAACCGATATGCATTTGCATTTCTGTGCTTTCTTTGCATCCATCTACAGAATTAAGAGATATAAAGTCCCCAAATAAAGTAAGGCTGCTCTATTTAAAGTGAATGTTACTTTTTAAATGATTCATTATACAAAGTATAACAAAAAGAACATGGATATACTTTTTTACAGAAGTATTTTAACACAGTTGCTGCAAGAATTAGACATTCAAAAAAAATCTTAGAAACATTATATGCCTGAGCTATACAAATCAAATTAATAGATGCTTTAAAACCATTAATACATTTTGCTTAATAACAACAGAGTTTTGTACTGTAATGTAAAGTAGGACAAGCAGCATGGAAGCAGAAATGAGCTCCTGTTGCAACATTAGCTGTCACCGCTACATAACGCTATTAACACTTTGTCATTACAGGTAACATTGCTGGCTCATATGGCAGCGTACTGCATTCACTAAAGAAAAAACACCGGTCTGTTTATCTGGATTAACGAGATACACTTTGCATAAAAACACGCTCGGATGTTGTTATTTTCTTTAGCGAACCCATGACGCTCACGTTATCGCCACAACAAGGGGCATTATTCGGGCATTTTCTGCGGTGTAATCGGGAAAGCGGGCAGGCTTTTCATTAGGGAAATAGCTCACAGGAGCTCCGTGGTGTTTCGTAATTTCAGTGTGTAGGACTGTAATGCTTTAATTGGGGGAAACATCAGCTGCTTTACCTTCCAATCTCAGCAACAGCCCACGTTTAGGTGTAACCCCTCTCTCCTTTGCTCCTCCTTGGGGCTTCACGCTGCGCTCCTGTGTGAGTGTGGTGTGAGTGACAGCAAGGCTTCAGCGTTGATTGGCTATTACTCGTGTGACATAGCCAATCAGAGATTGGTGTGGGCGGGACATTAAATACAGAGGAAGGGACTGTAGCGGAGCCACGGTGACACACGTTGTAATTACTTAATATCGGTGAGCGTTAAAATAAAACGACGATACTGATGATGGGTAAAATGCCTAATATCGGCCCCCAATAATCGGCCAGTACGATAATCGGTCGAGCCCTAATTTTTACACTGTTCTTGTCTGTTAAAACCTCAGCTGAAAGATCGGCCTCGCTTCGCAGCCTCTCCTCGCATCCAGGCACGTAAACATGAACATAGATTATGGCGAATAACAGGGAAAACCCGCATCATCACGATGGGAAGCTCAGCTGACACACATCAGAAACAACACAAGCGTACAGTCCAAACGCCCCCGCCCCCCCACATGAAGCAAAGCATCAAAACATAGCCAAGTGAGCCAAAAAATAATCTGACTCTTCATAGTTCTTAGTTACATAATACCAGTTAGATACATTCTGACTGTCAGACCAACCCCCACTTAAGACCTCTAAACATGTTCACCATGCTGTAATTTGACATCGTAATTTTAGTTATCTGTGTTTGTCCTGACAGCAACCCAGGACTTGAACGAAGTTTAAATGTTCAGGTGTATCGTCTTTCTGTCCATCCACCGAACGTCCGAATTACCCTAACAGCTGGAGACCGAATTTCCATATAGCTATGAAAGGCTAATTTAAAGTACTTATGTCAACCAAAAATATCACCATACAATCTTTATTTAAACTAAAGATTTAAGATTAAGATTTAAGTAGCAATGTGCAACACTGTCATGAACTTAAAAATGCTATGCGGCATAAAACTTTATTGATGCAATGATTGCATTTGCCATGCAAGTGGACAATCCGAATATTTCCCAGAGTTCTGAGACTTCTCATCCATCAGGACTGTCTGCTCTGTGAAATTCAAACTCTTTTATTTTGCAGAAACACTGCTTAAGAGAACAACTATGACATTAAACATCCTAATATTCATTGAGTCACCTACTCCCAGATCAAGTGAGATCAAGACTAAATAAATATGATTGGTGATATATCCTGATATATCAAATCTGTGTTTTCCTGGTGGTCATCTGGAAGTGTCACGTGTGTATATCTCAGCCATCCATGACACGTCTGCTACCTGTGGACAGTGCTTCTAGCTCCCATAAAACATGTGCAAAGAAACCGTCAGACTGTAACACATGCTTTGTAACCACTATAAAAACATCTGTTGCTGATATTCTTTTGCATTGTTACAGAATAATCCAAATATATATGTTGCACTTTAAAACATTATCATAAATAAACACAGCTAAACAGTGTCTTTTTACTAAAGAATTTCGTTACAGAAATGGCACACTTGATAATGAAATACTGAACTAATAACAATGAATGGATCATTTAAATCAACATAGTTGACAACCATATATATATTATATCATTTTCATTATAATATATATATATATAATAATGAAAACTTTGAGATTCATAGCTTGCGGTGCCAGACGGTGGGTAATTTCACTCTGTTACCCTTGCAGATAATTACAAGCAGGCCTCTGCTTGGGAGTATTTTAGGGAAATGAATGACTGTAAAATGCATCAGAATAACGCGAATACCACAGGACGGGTAATAGGGGCTCTGTTAAACTGATCTGGACTTATTTACTGAGCAGTAAGGAAAATGATGGTCTTATATCGCTGGATCACACACTAGCACGCTGTCCCTCCGCTACGGCGATAATAAGCAGCGATTCGGGGGTGGGCGGTGCGTGGCCAGCCGAGCGCCGATCTCCGTCAAAGCGTCCAGCCTCGCGAAAGCGACATGTTTTCAGGTGCAGCTTTTTCACGTCCTGCTGCCACTGGGCATTTTCCATAGAGGAAATGTTTCTAGCGAAAGCATCGATCTGACCGGGAGCCGCCAGCCGGCCGCCGGCGCTCCAGCAGCTGTCACCGCCGCCGCGGCGCACCGAGCCGGGCGGGCTCCGTGCACGCCGCCGCCGAGCCCTTTTCAGACGGCAGTTGCTTATGAATATCATATGCACATTTTAAAATGAGACGGAGTAAATGTGGGGGCCGGCCGATCTCCGCGAAGCCCACTTCCATCCACCTGAGTAGAGTGACACAGGCTGGGCTGGAGGCAGGGGCACGCCGTGAGTCGAGCCCTTGCTTTCCGGGAGACGTGCTGCTAAAGCAGGCAGCTCCGTTTTATTTGTATGATGTTTTTTTTTTTTTTTTTCTAAGCGCGACCCAGCGCGCTTCTCCTCTGTCACCGAGTTTGCACCTGAGCCGCTCGGCTCCATATCGCGAAGCCCTGAGAAGATCTGCCTTCAGTCGCGGACCTGAAATGCAGCGCACATACACACGCAGCCACACGCACCACTCCAGTCATACTCCCGGGAAAAACGAAACATGCACCGATGATGGTTTTTCTCCACAAACCTTAACGAAACGCCCTGGGAAATTGGGGGGGAAGAATGCGGTTCCGTGGCCGTCTTTTGTGCTTGGAGTTCTGGTTGTCATCCAGTTCTCGCGAATCGCCCTCCCTCCTCCCTACTCCTCCTCCTCCTCACTCCCTCCCATCCTCAACATCACCACTCAGACACTTCAAAAATTTGCGTACAAATCTTCTAAAAATAACGCAAAAGCTAAATTGCTGCACGTGATCGACTGGCGTGTGCAACTTGGAACCTGCATTATAAACAGATCCCACGACCAGACCGATTAATATAATACAACACACTATATATATATATATATATATATATACTTCCACAGTCACACTATTAATATAGAAACTGATTGCAAGCATCTATGTATTTTCTATTTATTTACAGGTCATTTAGGCCTCAGAGGTCATTTAGGCCACCTGTGGTGTTATATATATAGCAGCTATGCTGGGCTATAAGCGCAATAAGGCGCAATAAGTCACATTACATACATTCCAAAGACGTGTTTTCAGACGTGTTTTTCTTGGTATATATGAGGAGGCTAGCTGGGTCCTAACATGGGCACATTATCTTTGAATGTCCAGCACAGAGGATGCTCTCTACTGTTGAGATGAGGTTGTTGATTCCTCATAAGGATGTCATTAATGCAGCAGAGGTAAGGTGGAGCTGCAACACCTAGAGCTCCTAACATGACGCCGCTAAGGCTTCTGGGAATGTCCCGTGCCCTTAGTATGAATACGAGTGACTGGAATTGATTGGTTGCATGGAGACAATCTAAGCCTCCCCATCTGAATAGGTTTCACTTTCAATTTTCCAGCTGTCTGCCTGAAAGATGAAAACCCGAAAGGAGAGAGAATACCTCCCTTCAAAGAAAGGGTCGTTGCTGTCTTTCAGTCCCTGCTTGGGAGCCATCGCCCTGGAGGTAGCCCTGCCGTCCGTAATACCCTTTTTTAATATGATCTGTATTTTGTGTAAATTTGTACAGTGCCACACTCCATTTATTCTCTGTCTCACATGCAGGCCGAGTCGAAATTACAGAACGGATGGCTGAGCGAGGAAATTGTCAGGTGTTGCCGTCTCAAGATGTTCATATAAAGAATATGAAAATACTGCTGCTTATTTCCTATTTATAGCCTCATAAGGGATTGTTGCTTTACACAATCCATGTGTAACTGATGGTATGAATGTTTTGTATTTTATAGTTCTCTTATATTATACTTCTAACCACAGTAATAATACTATGACTGGCTCAGTGGGTACCCGCTTGGCCCCTCATGTCCAGGACTGTAGGTCTGATGCATGGCCCAGGTCCAGGCGACCTTCCTTGAGCTGCTTTCCTGTCTTCTGCCAGCCGAAAGGCATGCAGCTTAGGTGAATTGGTGTCTTAGAGGGTGTAAATGTCCCCCTGTAATGGGCTAACACCCATGCTCCAGACTCATTGTGACCTAGTCCTGGATTTTTAAGCATGCTTTGTTGTTCACTTATTTTGGTTGTGTAAATACTCAGTTACAAGAAAAAAATGTCTCTTCTGAGACACATTTAACTTGATACCACTAGTATTTTTAGGACCTGGGTTACGGGTTAGGACGTGCAAAGTACAGAACCAGCTCACAGAACCAAAGAACCGGAGAACCAGAATCCAAGTCAGAAAGCCAGACTGAGAGAACAAAGCACCAAGACTGAGTGGAGATGCCTGATTGCAGGTGCAGGTGTTTAGATACTGCGACTGTCTGGAGGTGGGTGTGGCTTGGAGGAACCATGGTTCCTATTGCTGGTAGCTGGTTGGCTGGATTCTGCACCGGATGTGACATGGATACTTCCTCTACTGCCTGTGATGTCAAACCCTGTTTACTGAAAAACTCAGGCAGAAACAGAAGGTAACTTTATTACACAACCATACTGTATAGATATTGAGATACGTTTTTATATCTGGCTCCTGTTCACAGCACTCAAACTACATGTGTGATGATTGGTCAGCCACAGAAGCTAATATGTACAAGAATGCATACAAATTATGTGGGCTTTTTTTCATACTCTGGAAACTGCATTAAAACATAATATTAAAATTGTGCATATGATTTTCAGCCACAACTACTAAAAAGGGGAAAATGCCCAGATTTATCCCTGGGTCTATAATTATATTGTCATTTTAAACAGGCATTTTTAATTATTCTGCTTTTCAAACAGTGAATAGGTTGGGCAGTTCAATCCACTGTTTGTATGATAAGGCTTCACTCTATGGAAGCTTTTCAATGGCTCTAGAGAGGCCTTTGTCATTGAAATATAATAGAATTGTTATTCACCATGGTCCTTTTTGTTCTGGCCTATTGGTGGACACAGCATCGGGAGACTCGAGAGAAAGTGCCCGTGCCTTACAGGCAATCTGGCCAAATTAGATCAGGGACAATAAATGGGGAAGTTGTAAATTGCTAACTGCTATCGTAAACAATTGAGTGAATCATTTTTTCAGCTTAACCAATCACATAAAACAATTCTGGTCACTTTTACCCGCTCGGGCATGTACAGTTGTGACCCAGTGTCATCTGGTTCAGGTTGCATATGATGTGCAGTGCAGCTCAGATTTCATCCATCCATTAATCCAGCTCTTAGGCATCTTATTAATCCAAAGCATTCAACTCAACCAGTCAACCTCTCTAGACCATACAACCAGCAGAGCTCTTGATCATCCTGTAACACAGAACCATATTACAGAAATGTCATTTGATAAGATGTTTCTCGCTTTTGGTCTGTGGATTTTAGGAGAGCCTTTATCTCCTGCACATGTTATGAAATGCACCCTGGTGCTGCTTATCACAGGGAAGGTCACTCCTCTTCCTCAGCACTGAAAAGATCGGGAGATTAGGATCTGATAAATGCACAGGCCTCTGGGGACCATCCTGCCGGGTGACCTCATCACAGTCCGCTAAAACAGTGTAAAGGGATCCACTGTGATCAATGCAGGACATTCTGATTCTGAAAAGCCATAACCCTAAGGAGAATTATTTGCGTGTAAAATGCTTTGTTGTAATATATGCATGCCACATGGCATGTGCTACATGCTTTCCGTTTATGCCAATACGTTGTGTATTTGCCGGTAATTGTTAATTGCCATTTGTGATCTCCTTGACAGTAGCAAGCTGTGCCGGCTAAAATTTCCTCCAGCCTTGACCGTGCGGCAGTAAAGATTTTGAGGTCATTACATTCAAGGTCCAGTTTTGTAAGTAAACGGGCCCAGCTGCCGTGTTTTATACTAATGCGAGGTAATGGGGCTTAAATGGGTGACGAGGTGCCGCTGAGAACCTGAAACATGATATTCCACGTGGGTTTGGAAGAGGCTGAACACCGACTGTGCACACAGGTAAAAAACCTGAAATCTCTCATAATCTGAATTCAAGGGAGAGGATCGAAAAATCAAAGCCACAAAAATCCTATCCCTCTGGCCTCATCTCACCCCCCCCCCCCCATCTGAAAAAGGGGGGAGAGAAGAAGAAAGAAAATGCTTATTATGGATTGCATGCCACTGCAATCTTTCCACAGGGCAGGGTCCATTTCAAGGTCGCAGGATCCAATATTTGTGTCCTGCTCCCGCCCTCGTTACCCTTCAGCTGCAACTTCCTTTTTAACACCGTAATGAGTGATGCATACAGATGGCATGGTAGATCTGAGACACCTCTTCCTCCACATGCCTGATTTTCTGACAGGGACTTAAATATCCGACTGCATCAAATTAAATTTGCATCCACATGATAATTAGCAGAGCAGGGAGGGCAGATAAACCCTAACCCCCCCAGCACAGGTAATGCCAGCCAAAAAACGTCCTATGCAAAAAAATATCCTATGCAGTCTAATCTATATCTGCTAATGGCAGTTCACCAGGGCGGCATGGTGGTGCAGGGTTCGAGTCTCCGCCCAGGTTCCGTGTGCGTGGAGTTGGCATGTTCTCCCTGTGTCGTCGGGGGGTTTCCTCCAGGAACTCTGGTTTCCCCCCACAGTCTAAAAGCATGCTGAGGCTAATTGGAGTCACTAAAATTGCCCATAGGTGTGCATGGTGTGTGAGTGTGCCCTGTGATTGGCTGGCCCCCCATCCTGGGTTGTTCCCTGCCTCATGCCCGTAGCCTCCCCCTCCCCACAACCCAGACGGATAAGCCGTTTTAGAAAATGGATGGATGGATGGACAGTTCACCATTAATAAGTTTTGGCAAATAAAAAATCTATTGAACTGATTTGTTATAGCTAATTTAGCTATTTTGGTTGTAATCTAGCAAGCCAGGCTATTTTCTCCTCAGTCATTGAATATCATATCCATCCATCAGGGTCACACCAAGGGCGGGTTCACAGGGGCACTGGCCCCAGCTAAAAGCTGATTGGCTCCCCAGAATGCGCCCTCCCCCGTCATTCACCAACATATTATTGTTAAACATGAGGTTGCTCCCCCTGTACAAATTCTGGCACCTTTTATGCCCCTCCCCCACCTTAAAAAAAAACACAGTGATGGGGAACCAAAGGGCCAGGACCAGGCACGTGTGGTTAGGGGGGTGGAGTGGGTGGGCAGGTGGGCGGGGGTGCTGTTCCTGAGCGATTAAAGTGCCCCTTTTGAGAGAGGTAACAATAATCCACGCCCTCACCTGTTTGAACACCTGTCCCTGGAAAACTCAGTGCGGGGCACTGGCCCTGACACACAAAACAAAGCATAAAATGACTGCTGGAGGTTACCGGAGTGACCGGGGGGGAAATAATGATAGGTAAACTCTGCATGTCGTGAGCCAGAGCCTCATTTCTGCCTACAACCCTGGACCCGCTGAGAGTTCTCACCCTCCATATATGCATGAGTTCTGAGTATTCTCAATCTTAAAGACAAGCCTAACACTACTCTTAAATGTCTCTGTCTGACTCCATCATGCAGCTATCTACTGACCCACTTCCCAAACGTGTGATATTAGGCAGATGGGTGGGCTGAGATCGATCTCGCGGCCCGACGTGGAGGCGAAGCCCGGGGTCTGTTCCGTGTCATGTCGTCGTTTCATTCATTTGACTACAAGTGGCGACTCCCGAAAGCGCGGGTGGCGGAGGATAAATGAAAGCCACTCGACAAACTCGCAGGACAAACGTGCCGGGAATGTCTATAAAAATAGGTCTTGGAAGAACTTGGGAATTAGGCAGGGTATGTATTTTCATCAGTTCGGGACGGGACATATTTGGAATTGACAGCGGCTATCCATCTACATTAGCTCAGGCGAAGTGGAATTTGCAAGGGCCAGAGACTCGCTCAAGTACCTGGTGAAAGGAGCGATGGTGACGCTGTAGGTCAGGGCCAGCCAGCTGCGGACTATCGGCGATAAGCCAGTTACCCAGCGCCGGCACTGAGCTGCCGCGTGCTGACTGACGTGACAAACGCTACAAACCAATGTCCTCACCGTCGCCCCTTTCCCCGCCGACCCCGCCACCTTCGGGCGGGTCTTGCGGGCACCGAAGGGAGGTCTGCGGTTTTTATTCTGGCGATTTATAAAGCGGCATGCTTCTCTGTTACCCGTTAATGAAGTGCCAGTTCGTGGTCGGCGCGTTTCTTTTAAAATTAAACGCGCCAATTAAATCAACGCGTTCGACTCGTAATGTCTAGGCACAGTGGTAATGAAGGCATAATGGATAAGCCATCACATTGGCTATGCTAAACAGTGCTACACCATTAGCTGCAGGTTCAGGGTGCAGCGAGTGATATCTGAAACAGCTTGGTATGGTCCATGGCAACTACATGTTAATTAAAAGCACAATACATGCCAAGTTTATTAATAGAGCATATACCACCAAAAAATATACTGTACAGCCAATGCTATCATCGAGTTAAAGAGCACATGCTCCCTAACATTCAGGCCTAAGGCATGTGCAAAATGTGCAACTGTACAGGCCACCAAGTTCCGGGGGCTGTCAGGCCCCACGCCAATATACATGTATTTTGAATATAAAAAAGAGAAATTAACGACACAGCTGACAACAATGTGGCCGAAAAACATTGTTTCTTATTAGTTAGTATGCTGTATAGTGTGTCACTAATGTCGTTAGAGTCGGAGCAGTAAGCTGTATGTAGTAACGTTCTGCCGCAGTGAGAAGATCGTCATGGGCCCGAGGCGGTTATGCAGTGTCCATCCGCCGTGCATAAGGTGCCATACTGACATTACTA
>JAODKN010000002.1:10417331-10431177 GCA_026774425.1 Petrocephalus zakoni
TGTTAGTAAGCAATGGAATTATGGAAAAAAGACATGATTCTGTTAAAAAAGCAGTTGGTTTGATGGGTGAATGAAAAGACCCGCCCTGTTCCGTTACACGATACAGGCTAAATTATGCTTAACTTAAGAACACAAGAAACACTCTGTGGTACTGAATAGAGACTGCATTGTCTGACGCTAAGAGATAGACGCTGCGTTATGCTCACTTCATGCTATGTGGAGAAAATGAAAGCAGCCTGGTGTGTCTCAAGCTAATAAAATACAGGCTAAGATATGCGAATATCTTTAGCTTATAGCTAAAGATCCCAGGCTACACACTGTATAACTAAAGACCATAGGGTACATGTGTACATGCTGCATTGTATAGAAGTAATGATCACAGGCTAAACAGTGTGTAGCTAAAGACCCCAGGCTACATTGTGTATAGCTAAAGACCCTAAGCTACATGCACAGAGCTAATGGCAAGAGGCTAAGCAGTGTGTAGCTAAAGACCCCAGGCTACATTGTGTATAGCTAAAGACCCCAAGCTCCATGCATAGAGCTAATGACAAGAGGCTAAACAGTGTGTAGCTAAAGACCAAAGACTAGATTGTGTATACTAAAGACCACAGGCTAAACAGTGCATAGCTAAAAACCACGGGTTACATGGTACAGATCTGTATAGATTCAGCGTCCAGAGCTAGGTCTATTGCATGTACTGAGAATTAAAGTTCATAAGCTGTTGAAATCGCCCAGAACAAAAAGAAAATTGCAAATATATTAAATCTCAGAGCAGTGGATCCTTTGAAGCCTGACACAGGTGTGTCTTTGAAGTTTGACACTCATTGTCCTCCATACATCAGTTGTGCCTCTGAAAAGCCCACCTGTCATTGTCAAAAACGGGAATAACTTTAAATGAAGCCTTTATTAAATCCAAGATGTCAGGCCTGCAGATGGAGTCCTGATTTACTCAACGCATAAGAGATACAGTAGTAGGGAAGACCAGAGTCAGAATAGGGAAGGTCCAAACCTGAAGATGGGGGCTGACAATATAAAATACTACAGCCAACAGTGAAGGAATTGCTCAGTTATACATTTGAAAGCTGTGTACCTCATGTTAGTAAGCAATGGAATTATGGAAAAAAGACATGATTCTGTTAAAAAAGCAGTTGGTTTGATGGGTGAATGAAAATGTGTGGAGATGATCATATATCAATATCATGGCTGTCCATCTCTGCACCCTGGGTGGCTGATTGTTGTCTTGTAGTGTTAGATGAACCTCACGGCCTCTGCTGGCAAGAAAAATCAATGAGGCCAGAGGGCTCCCTGGTCGGCTGTGTAGAAGAGCTTCCTAGCTTTCTTATCTCTGTCTCGGGTCACAGTTTCATTCACCTGGTACCTCTGGCCCTCAGGTGATGTCTCCATAGCCCATCTTGGCCAGGACGGGTGGGATTGATGCAGGTAGAGCGTCACCCTCACCTCGTGACTGCAACACTCGCCTCCCACAAAGTCAGCCAAGACCCTCTATGCCTCCTCTTACCCACGTGTCCAGCCGAGATGAAGGACAAAAGCCCTGGCAGAAGCCTGAGGCCATCCTGCATGCTCCTCTCAGCACAAACAATCATGCATGCGTTACTCTTACATCTTTATATTATGTTATCGTTTATATTGATTTTTTTAAGACAGTGGTCACTAACCATTCTCCTGGAGATCTAGCACCCTGCAGAGCTTAGGTTCAACCCTAATTTAACTTTTTTAAAGTGAGTGGCTTGAGATTAGAGAGCATGGACAGCCCCCATTGCAGATGAAGTTGGGGTTATGAGCATGTGAAAGGGCCAACAGTAATATGATTACTCTGCTAGCCACAGGTTCTGAACCCATGGCTTTCTGGACACTAACACACATCCTGCTAAGCTAGACTCTGCCCCATACTTATATAAATAGCTCTTTATTTATTTAGCAGACACTTTTATCCAAAGCCGTGTACGTCTTCTAGAAGAGGTGTTGGTGTGGCCAACTGGTAAGGCCATCCTGTGGTCTGTGTGGATGCTCCAGTGCAGTGACGAGATCCTGACTTTCTGAGGTCATAAAACATCCCTGTGCACCCTTCGAAAGAGTAGGGCTGGTACCCCGATGTTGTGGCTAAAATTTCCCACTGTGACCCTATCAAATCTGGCCCCCTAAACAGATTCAGATTCCCCTGGTTCAACTCCTACATGTAATTGGTGCATTCTCTCCTGCCCCTTCACCACCTTGGCCACTGTGTGGTGAGAGTACTGGTGCAGAATGGCTGCCGTCACATCATCCAAGTGGGGGCTGCACAGTGCTGCTGATTGAAGCTGCTCCGCATTGCTTCTGTAAAGTGCTTTAGGTGTCTTGAAAAGCACTATATAAATGTAACATACGTTCATTCATTCAAGTACGGTTAGAGAGAAATTAGGGGTTAAGGCCTAGCTGGCGGGCCCAACGGTGTAGTTACGCAGCCGACCATGGAATTTGAATCTGCAGCCATTTGGTCATGGGCACAACATCCTGACATGAGAATGACATTGTTGCTATTGATTGATCTTCTTCGGGAGAAATGGGGAAGGACTTGGGGGTGATACAGTGGGCCGTGACACTGAGTGTGTCAGACGCCTCCGTCTGCTTTTCTCTGATTTCCGCTGGTTCCCTCGCTGAGCCACGGGCTCAGTCCCAGTGGGTGTGTTGCACACTTTGCTGTGCACTGTCAGATACCGGCACCAGTATCTGCCTCACCTGCTCAGTTCAGTTCATCTGCTGTTTCGCACCATCGCCGGCTCTAACTCCGGTTAGCCGCATGCCTGCGGAACAATGCGCTTAGCTCACAGAGAGCTGGCGTATGTTACTCAGCTATTACAAAGAAACAAGGGGGTTAAAATCTACCAGCAAGCAAAGTCACAGAACATATAATTTAAAAGAAAAATGTAAAATTTTCAGTTCAGGGTGTTATGCTTGCTCTTATCTGAGAAGAACCAGCCATGAAGCTTTATTTCATTTTCTCCCAACATCTCCAAAGGGACAGGCCTGCCTAGCCTATTGTGGAGGCCTCTGTTTGCTATGCACCCCCCGGCCCCCCACCTGGAGTCTCAGTGCTTCTGGAGCAGCAGTAGCTGTCGTGGAGGGTTAGCTTATGTTAGCATGACAGTGTATCATATCGTTTCCCGCCGAGGGGCACTTTCTGTGCTTGTGCCCGTCATGTCCGCCTACTTATTATGTAACCGCAGCTGCACTGCAGCTCTGCCGGAGCTCGCCCAATACTGGGCCGTGTTACATCGCTACCGCACAGCCCTCCCTTCTTTAATAAGCTTAGCTGGCGGTCCCTTCAAAGCATGTCGAATACTCCTCTTACAGGCCTGCCTCTGAATGAGCTGTATGGGTCCGTTCATCCAATCTACTTTTTATGCACTTGCCCAATATTTTGTTCGTTCCTGCTTGTAGGATCCACCACTTGTCCTCTTCTTGTTAGACGAGAAGTCACGTAAATCACATAACATGTGACCTTGACGTGACATTCGTGTGACGATGTTTAGATGGGGGATAGGGCTGCTCGGGGCAGGTCAGGTGACCTGTGCTACCTGGGCTATTCTGGGGGTATTACGCATAAGAGAGGAAATAATTCACACAGAGAGTCCAACCTTATTATTAGCCATTGCCATGTTTAGAATCGGCGTGACAGGGGAGGGGGCACTCTAGGAGCCAATGAGGTGTTAGCTCCCGCACCCCTGTACACACCCCCTGGACCAGCACCTCTGACTTGCAGTCAGTCATACCCCGTAATGGACTCCCGGTGGGGCACTCCGTGCACACCATTGGGCGATGTTTGCTTCGGTTGGGAGAGCAGATGGACACGCGCCCGTGAGCGGGGGCTCTGTCTGGGGTAACACTTCCACTGCATCAGCATAACTTAATTCTCCCCGCGTCGCATATTGATAACCGTCAGCGGGAGAGCTAATGATGCAAGTTCTAGCTGCTGAAGTACCCCGCTGCTCGAACCGTTAAATTAGCTCAGCTCGTCATGCAAACGCATCTGCGGCGCTTTTAACAATTCATTTTCACTTCATTAATTAGATACCCGGTGCTGTGTGCCCATATTCATTAGATCGTATTGGCTCCTGATTCAGCCTCTAAAATTCACTATGTATAATATTTACTAATAAAATAAGAAGAATTGGTCTATACAGATTTTTAAACACCTATATGGCGTTCTCCTGCAGCGACTATTACAAATATATACATTTTCCATAACTGTGTATTTATTGCAGACTTGTGATCAGCCTGGAGCCGATCCCAGTTACCAGAGGACGTCCCGTATGGGACGCCAGTCCATTGTGGGATGCACAGTCGCACACCCAAAACATCACAATTTAAAGACACTAGTTCATCTAAAGTACATTTTTTGGACTGTAGGAGTAAATATGAGTGCTGGGGTGATTACCAGGAAGAGCTCCACAAACACCTTTACAAAAAAAAATTTAATGATGCAGCCAACAGCAGTATAAAGAAGGCTCTGTGTTTTTTCATCCAAAGAGGGAGATTCTGTAATTAAATCTGGCAGAGGCCACCCATTGGTTGAGAAGCTGAGCGGAGGCTACCCATTGGCTGTGACTCAGAGCGGATAAAGGGCGGTGGCTATCTCTTTATTTTGTGTGTTTGCTCACAATGGAGATGACAGGGCCGTATAAGTGATGTACTGTCTGAAGCAGCTGGGCTTGTGTGCTGCGCGCCATTAATGGGGGCAATAAACGATATGTTTATTCACAGTACATCCAAATCAGAGGTATTCAATCTGTTGACTTGACATTTAACACTGAAGGTATAAAAAATACTTTGGCTAGTAAGAAGCGTGTTCTCATTTAGGGCTTCTGGGAGCTAAGAGTCATCAACCGTCAATGGAAGCTGGTGATGGTCTTCAGACTGTAATACATTTTAATTTACTTTTATTTAGCAGACACTTCTATCTGAACAATGAACAATGAAACAAATAACACATTAAAAACATACAGCTGTCAAGTTGTCAACTAGGCATAAGTGCTGCTAGGCTGAGCTTCCAATGAATGCTCAGCTATAAGTGTGAACAGCACAGAGCTTTACGTCATCTTCCAACAAAGTAAGAACCCAACAAGTCAAGTATTCAAGTCAGGGGGAAGTGCAACATTATTAGGCTAGTCACGGTCTTCCTGGAGTAGATGGGTCTTGAGCTGTTTCTTGAAGGTGGTGAGGGAGTCTGATGACCGGATGTGGTTCAGAAGCTCAGGCCACCACCGGGGAACCACACGTGTGGAGCATCTGGAGTGAGACTTCTCATGTGGTGGAGGGAGCCCTTAGTAGCGTTGGTATACTTACTGAAGAAAGCGAGATGGCAAATAGGTCATCGGAGCCTCTTGATAGAGATTGGTGTTGGTGTCCTGTGGAGGTGTGAAGTCAGTCCATCCATCCATCCATCCCTTCATTCTTTCATTCACGCATGCGGCAATAGCAGATATATAAACCTAAATTCTTTTTCTTTTCTCCCAGCACCAATGACTAGCACCCAACACCTAGACCATCACCGGGACCACCTGCCAAAATCCATCTCCACACTCCACCGTGATCTTCCCCAGAACCCACCGTCCTTTTCCTTTGGTGGATATGCTAACATGAGAATTTTCAAATCTGTTTCTCCTCCCCACTCTTTTGTTAAACTTGCCAACTCCTGTACCCAATTAACCCCCACCATCAAGTGTTCCTGCTTGCCGTCATGCCTGGACCAAAGGGCTTATTCCGATTTGGCAGGTAGTGACACAACTGACCAAAAATGGCCTCTTAGGAAGAGGCAGCAACACAGCTATCAGAATTCTTTGGCTCCGGGTTTGGGTCTATGCTATAACACCCTCGGTTCTGACAGCAAAGTGAAATGTATCTACATCCGTCTCATTAAACGGCATTAAAAGGCGGAAGAAGCAAAGACATCCCATAAATTCCTGAGTCTGCTGGATTAAGGCTGCTTCACCCATGTTCCAGGGGTCAGATGTACGCCAAGGAGCAGCGCTGCTAACAAAGCCGTTATAAGCCTATTTCAGGCACATTGTTGGGCACTCTTGGGGTCCTGGCAGCGCCCTTGCAAGGGCAGGCAGAGGTTCCTACCCGTCTTTGTGGACGAGAGCAGCTGCTGCCCGTTTCCGCTGTTTTTGTTTTACTCCAGATGGAGCTGAATGCTTTCAATCCCAAAGCTAAAAACATACTAATAAAAATAAATTTGGCACTGGTTTGGCACAGCAGATCTGTAGCCTTCAGCAGGACTGGACGTGGATCGAGTGAAAGTAATATTTAATTACGCAGACTGGCCAGTTTAAGAGCCTTAGAGGGGGATATTTCTGTTGGACCCTGTGCTTCAGTGACAGTAAAATTATGTAACTGGCTTTCAGATAAAATCTGAAAGTCTGCTAAGTGGTAAAAATGTACAACACGAAAACCAGGTCTAGTATGAGATCATGTCCTACAGTGAGGATCTGGGTTTGATCCTGGCTGGGGTGGCATGCAGTAGCCATCCAACAACAGACCCTGTTTGGGTTGGGTGGAGCTAATTTCCACCTTTTTTTTAACCCTAACTCTAACCCTAGACCTTCACCATGCTGGGGGTGGGGGGGGCTAAGGACCTTGGATGGATGCTGACTCAGGAATTTGATCCAGCCACCTTCCCATCACTTCTACAAATGTCCGAAACCATGGAGCCACAGATCCCTCCCCTTGCATTCCTCTGCAATAATCCAACTGGGCAGGAGCCACAGGGCAGAATTCCGTGTCCATGTCAGTACAATGGACAGCTCCACAACTGGATCTCTTTCACTGCATGTGTCCCTGGGACATGAAATGGGTCACATGTGGATTTTTACATATCAGAAAGCAGAAAGCATGTCCCTTACATTGCTGATAGATTACATGTGCATGACAGGTGTGTATAAGCACTCACAGGCCCTTCTAGAAATCTCCAGATACTTTTTTTCCATCTTCAGGGTCCAGATCGCAGCGATCCAGAACCTCCCAATTAGCACAGGGTGTAAGAGTAATTGAAGAGGATGCGGGTTCCTTCACAAACCCCCACCTTCTCTCATTAAGGACAGATCTGGTCCAGCCACATGTCTTCAGAGCGCCTGAAGTGAACTTGTGGGCCTGGTTCCGGGTTATTCATCTCAGGCTCATGTTATGTCCTGCGTGGCCCACTTCGCCAGCCCCAGACTGAACAGTGAGGGGCTCAGTTGATGCTGCCCATTATTCATAACCACCATACCGAGGCCAGCACCAAGGGAGCAGACCATGACCTGCCCCCCCCACCCCATGGCTTTAGTTAAATTATGCTAATTCTGGTCCCTTCCAGCTTGGAGTAATCTCGTGGGTCAGGTTATGGGGGGTGGGGGGGGGGGGTAGTGAGCCCCCAGCCAACGTGCAGGTGAGGGGGTAGCTCATTTTTCAGCCACAAAATGAAGCTGCTTAGAACGAATCCATCCTGATTAAGGTTTAATGCGAGCCTCGGAAGGATGGGGGTTATTAGCACGCCGTCGGACGCGATCCGTCAAAGTCGGCCGTAAACGGGTGCTAGACGATGACGGGGTGGGTGACGAAGGTCTGGCCAGGGAGCTGAGCCCTGGGGCGTTGTGCAGCGTGCACAAACAGAGTACAAAGGCTAGACAGCCATACGCATAATGCTAGCTAGCAATGAGCATAATGCTCATTAGCCATAAACATAATTCTCTTTAAACATCTACTTAATGATAGTTGTGCTAAAGTCTAATGTGCTTAATACTACATACCACCTTTCCTAGTCAGGGTCACTGGGGGACCAACAGCACTAGATATCTATATATTCTAAGCAAGTACTTAAAATGTTATATATCTTTGTCCTGAACACCAAAGTTATCTATATGGTTATTATTGCTTATGTCACCAAATTCACATTGTAACAGAAGAAGAAAAAATTCCTACAGAACTTCACCAGTATGTATATATAACACCTATATCAACGAGTCAATTTATGAAAATATATCATTAAGAACAATCTTTGATATACGCATATTATACACAATCAGTCATAATATTAAAACCCCCTGCCTAATATTGTGTAAGTTCCCCTTGTGCTGTCAAAACAGCTCTGACCCGTTGAGGCATGGACTGCACATTCCACAGAAGCTCAATTGGTTTGAGATCTGGGGAATCTGGACGCCAAGTCAACACCTTGAACTCCTCATGTTCTTCAAACCGATCCTGAACAATGTTTGCAGTATGGCAGGGTGCATTATCCTGCTGAAAGAGGCCATTGCTGTCAGAGAATACTGTTTCTATGAAGGGGTGTCCATGGTCTGCAACAATGTCTAGGTAGGTGGTACGTGTCAAAGTAACATCCACATGAATGCCAGAACCCGAGGTTTCCCAGCAGAACCAAGACCAGGCCACCTTCTCCCATTACTCCATGGTCCAGTTCTAAAGCTCACGTGCCCATTGTGGGCACTTTCGGCAGTGGACAGAGGTTAGGAAGGGCACTCTGACTGGTCTGCTGTTACGCAGTTCCATACACAGCAAGCTGAAATACTTTGAGTGTTCTGACACCTTTCTGTCAGCTATTTGTGCTACAGTAGCTCTCCTGTGGGATTGAATCAGCCAGGCTAGCCTTCGCTCCCCATGCACATCAGTGAGCCTTGGGCGCTCATGACCCCAACACCAGTTGGACCACCTTTGGCAGGTGCTGACCATTGCATACCAGGAACACCCCACATGACCTTCGTGTTGGAAATGCTCTGATCCAGTCATCTAGCCATCACAATTTGGCCCTTGTCAAGTCGCTCAGATCCTCACACTTGGCCTCTGCAAGAACTGACTGTTCCCTTGTAAAATATATATTATATATATTTTTTATATATATAATCGATTTTATTTAAAGCACCTTAGTAATGCTAGTGCATGCTCCACTAAAATTACTTCGCTAATACCATTATGTATTATTAAACATTGTTGGCAGTATGCGCTAAGCCACTTAAAAATGGCAGTCGCATTTGTCCGAATGTGATCGAGAGAACTGTGATTATTCTTCCATACTCAATTTATGATATGGAAGGAAGGTTTAATAGTTTATATGATTGTTGGGTTGGAGGGATGCTGAGGAGCTAGTTTTGTGTTCCTGGTCAAAAACCCTGAAGGTTAGAAGTCAACTCCTCATACTACATACTACTTCATTACCCGATGAAAGTCATGATAGTCAGAGGATGTTCTGGATATGTTTAGAGCAGTAAAACATCTGAATACAAATCCTCATGTTTAAAAAGCACCAGCTTGACTGTGTGGCAATAATACATTAAATAAATTAAAGTGTAGCCTTAAATAAAGGTATTATTTTGCCAGAGATAAAAGAACACAAGTCATTGACTGAGAGCTACACCAAGACCAGTATAGGAGGATGCCAGAGGTAAAAATGAACAGTATGCAGGGGGCAGGGTTTGGCTCAACGAGTTAGAACGCTGATCGGAAGGTTGCCAGTTCACGTCTCCTTGTCAGCAAAGCAGTTGCACTGTTGGGTCCTTGCCCGTGGTTCTTAACCCCAGCTGCTTCTGGGACTGGGTTACCCTGCCTTTTTAGGTAGATAAAAGTATCTGCTAAATAAAGAAAGGTAAATGCTTAAATTAAGGAATACCTTGGCCCTGCTTGGCTCTGACGGTTAGAAAATCAAACTCAGCGAGTCTCAGGCAGGGGACTTTCAGAACAGGATTGTTCCAAAACATTCCTGCTCTCCTGTCGCCATAAAATCACAGGCATCCCCGGCTGCTGAAAGCTTGCTTGCATTTTTTTTTAGCTCCCTCTTTCACTTCAGCTCTGGACTTTCACTCCACCTCCCGCTCAGAAACAGCCCGGAGATTTTCCGGCTGCCGAAGTCTCTTCCTATTTACTTTGTCCTGCTAGGTCCACACAGGTCGTGAAAGGCTAACCGTCCTAAGGACGGCGCCGGTGCGTCTTCTCTGGGCAAGGGCAGCGTGCGCCGTGTGATGCGTCTCCATCAAGGAGACGTCGAGGGTGAAGGGCCAGCTGGAGACCGGGATCAACCGTTCGGCCGCACAAAAAAACCACTCATGTCCAGGATGATATATGTTACAGTGAGATGCATTTGCTTAGGAGGAAAGTGGCGGAAAAGTATGGCCACAGTGACCTTGTGGGTTGCATGGTAGCTTGGGGTTCTGCCCATTCATCTTCATGAGGGTCCAGAGCCTATCAGAAGCTACAGGCACAAAGCAGGGAATAACCTGGGACGGGGGAAACAACCCATTCCACACACACTCACACTTGCGGACAATTGGGAAACTCCAGTTCACCTTAGCGTGTTTCTGGACTGGGGCTGGGAAACTGCAGAACCCACAATGACACAGATGTAGATCCTGGGTGGAGAGCTGAACCCTGGTGTCCAAAGGTGTATGGCAGCCCTGCTAGTTTCCCACAGTCTAGCCTTTTGCTAAGACTTACAAAAGGCTAGGCTAACTGGCATCTCTAAACGGGCCACAGTATGAGTGTATGTATGTACAGAGCAATGGGCTGGCACCAGGGGTGATTCTAGGAAGATGAGGGCGAAGAGGGGCCAACCTTCTATTAGCCGCCAATTATGTATTTTGAATCGGTGAGTGACAGGGGATGGGCCAATCAGCTTTCAGCAGGCCCCAGTGTTTCTGTGGCCCCACCCCTGTATACACGTCTGACAAGCATCCAATCCAGAATGCACTTCTGCCTGCTATCTGGGATAGGCTCCAGGGCCAACAAAGTGTTTGGAAGATGGATAGAAAATGTGTGAAAAGGTTAGACTTAATCTTGCTTTAAGGAAAAAAAACACACACCTGAAGCAAGTACCTCACAGCATGATAGGATGATAATGGAAATCAAAAAAATATATATATGTTTTTTCAATACTTCCAGTACTTTAGGGGTAAGCTGGCCTAGTCAGAGGTCAGGTTGAGGAGACATGGGCTTTATTAGGCTGCATCTATAAAATCAGCATTAATATTTTAAGCACAACAAGGGCGCAGGGATCCTTTGGCATCGCAATAAATCATTAACAGGTTTACTGTGGTACCAAGACGGGGTTGTAGCTTGTCTCACAGTCCGCTCAGCTGGGGCCGCACCGATCAGATATTGGATTTCTGCAGGGGTCCTGCTCTTCGTGCCTATTCTGCTTGCACGGCCAAAAACACTTCTGGCCTCTGCAGAAAAGCTGGACATTTGACATTGGTACCGTCCAACCGGCCCCGTTATGCCAGACCAGGGTGAGGAGATCCAGCCAGCTCCTGTGCCAACGCTGGCCTTCAGCACCAAATCAGTGCACTTCTGTTCCTGCACAAGGCCATCGCCAAAACGGACGGGAGGTGGGACTGGAGGGCACGTGAAATTGCCGCTGACCACTTTGGGGCCTGTTTCGTTTTTCTGACAGTAAGAGCTTGTCCACAGGATGTTGTAACCAGCACTGGAGATGAAGATAGCTATTTCTCTCACTCTGCATGATTGTGGAGTGTAGTAGTGTATACAGCGGTCCGTAGGATACTGACCCCAGATGAATGCTGATTGGCCCACGAGTGCATTGTCCCAAGTCACTCACTGATTCAAAGCATATCATTGGCTAAGGATAAGGTTGCCCCTTATCTTATTCCCCCCACCTTAAAAAATCATGGAATCGCCCCCTAATGGAGCACTATCCAGGTTCAACGACCACTCAGAAAAATTCAACTTCTCCCCTCGACGCTCATTAACGGGTTTACCTTCTCGGAAAACAGATGCCAATCTTATGAGATGAAAACGTACGCGGCTGTAACAGACGGCGATGCCAGCCCTCTTCTCGCCTGTACCGCACTGTGAGCTCATTACCATGCGGCCTTTACAGGAGAGACAAAGGAGATCCATCATCTCAGGGAACTGCGCCGCAGAAACACTCATATGGAAGTTTGAATAGTTTATGGAGAGCTGCTGAAACAGGACCGCCGCCGTGGAGGCTGTCAGTGAGGCCGTCTGGCTGACAGATTATCCCCTTCCACCCTTCACAGGAGCTAATTTTACTCCAACCCAGGGCCGGGGGAAGGAATGGGCTCTGTAGGGAATTTGTCAGTGTGGGAGTTGATGACACATGGATGGGATACGATCATTCTTCCTCTTTGGTGGCTCACACCTGGCACTTCCTGTTTCAAAATGGAACCAAACGGTGGACTCAGAGGGAGGCTAAGCTAATATCATTAGGTTGGCGTCGTGCGGTACATTGCAGAGTGAGAGTTTGCTCTTAGCTGTTATGAACAGGAAACACATGTGAATTTATTGAACCTGGAAGGGTACATTTTTCATGTTGTTTTGTTAATTTATAGATGTTGAAAAGTGGGTTCTATATTTTCTCCTCTGTTTGTAAGAATTTATGATAAAAGCAGCCAATAAATCCACAGCACAAAGCAGCAAAACACGCTTGTCTTTCCAAAGTACAATTTTCTATACTCACATATGAAAAGTGCCACATTCTACCTAGATAGGGTGGTGCAGTTAATCTACATTTTAATCCTGAGATGCTTTGATGTGTTTAGTCAACAAACTACTCTGAAAAACAGAGTATGGGAGAAGTAGATTTGACAGCCACTTTGGGTCTGGCTTCGTTTGGAAAGTCCTGAGGTGCTGAAAGCTAGATTTGTTTACAGTAACACTGCAAACCTCGCCTTTTGGAAGTAGCCAGGCTCCAGCAATACTGGTGGGAGCTGTGAGCCGGCTTTGTTAAGACGTCTTGCTTTTTCATGATAAAGTCCTTCCTGCCTTCGGCATACTTTCGCATTTGAAGCAGGAGTCGGGGACAGAAGCATTTTGGGTGCGTAAAAAATCCTCACAGAAAAACGATTATGAAACGAGCTGATGCAAAGCTGCAAAAGTAGGAAAGCAATTTGTTTTATTTCCTCCTGTGGATTTTTTTCCTGTTTTTTTTTGTTTGTTTGTTCCCCTTCTGGACCAGCACAAGTGCTCCAAGAACTCCCCATAAATTAGGAAGCAGCACCCCCCCAGGTGAAAACCCGGCTGAGAGACCAGTTGATTGGCCACCTGGCTATGAACCGTCTAAACCAATCGGCCGACTCGGCTTCCTGGGGCTGCCTTAACTTCCGCCTGAACAAATTTCACCCACGTTCCCGCTACTATTTTGACATGGACTGTGGGTGGAGATGAATTAATCATTACCTCTTCCAGGCGCCTTTCCAGGAAGGGAAAATACAAAATTAGGCTCGTTTGCAAAATGAGTGTCTATTAGAAGAGAGAAGTGCAGTTTTTGGTGGAGTTTCCTAGCCGACACAGGAGGTTTGGGCCGCGAAGTCGAACCTCGGGGTTTATTCAGACAGCTTTGCATCCTCCTCGGACACATGAAGTGAATCTTCACACTTCAGCGGCCGCTCTTCTCACTGGGGAGACGTGAACGTCGATTTCAGGAGGATTAGCTGCCTGTATCGAATGAGACAGCCATCAGTCTTCCCTTTAGAGATGGGTAAATGCCCTGAAGGTCACTGTCCTAGAGGGGTAAATACAGAGACAGGACACTGGCCCCAGCTTCGGCTGGCTGGCCACCAGCAAGCTCCCTCCCCTGTCACTCACCAATTCAGAGCATACCATTGATTAATGAGAAGCTGGCCCCTCGGCATGAATTATGGCTGCTCTCATGCCCCCCAATAGGTCAGTCTCTGGAAATTTGTTTGTCACCAATGACCATTGATAAATATCTATAGAACATGTGATGTTAACGCGAGATGCATTTGTGTTTCTTCAAGCTGTAAATTGACGTGCAGAATTTGCTTCCCCTAGCACCTCACGGGAGCCCTAAACTCAGCAAAAC
>JAODKN010000002.1:10490435-10502438 GCA_026774425.1 Petrocephalus zakoni
ATGTTCATGATTAGTACTTCAGTAGTCAATGAGGTACTACTATGATTTGTGGCCCCTCAAGTAAAGTGTTACCCAAAGTAAATTTTGTTAAAAGAAGAAGTAGTGATTTCTAAATTTACTTTGACTTGCATTACATTGAAAACAATACAACAGCACATTATTTAATGTGTTCCTCATGAATTTGTTTTTTTACAAAATAAACACGTACAGTATTCCAATTTTGGTTCTTGCAACACATTTCAAAAAAAGTTGGGAAAGGAGCAATTTAGGGCTAGTAATGAGGTAAATTGGTTATATAATGATGTGATTTGAAACAGGTGATGTGATCAGGTGATTGTAATTATGATTACAAACTATCTGCGTGTGTTTTTGTGGACAAATTTACACCAGTCTTGTGCACAGGATTACTCTGGAATACTTTATTGCATGAAAAAGCAACTTAGATTATGTCATCGGGTAAGTCTTCTAGAGCTCAGCGATATGTGTTTTTTGCATGAGCGTCATTTATTTGTGAAGTTATTCAAAGGTGAACGCAGAATGCGTTTGTCGGGCTCTAAGGGTTAATGCATCAGCATATGAAGCCATTTTGGACAATTTCATGCTCCCAACTTTGAGGGAACAGTTTAGGGATGCCCTTCCTGTTCCCACATGACTGGGCACCTATGCACAAAGCAAGGTCTATAAAGACATGAATGAGTGAGTCTGGGTTGGAGAAACTTGACTGGCCTGCACAGAGCCCTGACCTCAACCTGATAGAACACCTTTGGGATGAATTAGAGAGGACACTGTGAGTCAGGCCTGACCTCACAAATGCTCTCCTGGAAGAATGGTCAAAAACCCCATATACACACTCCGAAACCTTGTGGAAAGCCTTCCCAGAAGAGCTGAAGCTATTATAGCTGCAAAGGGTGGGCCAACGCCATATTAAAGCCTATGTATTAAAAATGGGATGTCATTAAAGTTCATGTGTGTGTAAAGGCAGGGGACCCAGTACTTTTGGCAATATAGCTGGGTAATGTAGTTGGGAAATGTGACCCCCGCTGGAAGGATTTTGGGCCCCACGAAAACATATCATATTTGGCCCCCAACCCAGACCAGGGGCCCTTGGAATTGCCTGCTGACAGGCACTCACTTAAGCCTCATTTCCACCAACACCAAAAAGTTGGCCCCGGGCCAGAAAAAAATGGTTCCAACACAGCACCACAGAAAAGAGGGTCTCAGAATGTGGAACTGTGACGTCAGCGGAACTGGGATGGGCTATCGTGTCCAGACCGTCCTCAGTCAGAAAATTCAGACCATAACTGCTTTAATTTTGTTGGTAGTACTTGATGGGGCACAAATATAGTATTATGCTATTACTTATGTATTAATTACCCACAATCTAAGCCTTAGTACATACTGATCTCATGCAAATTCATCATTAATGAATCGTGATGCATGTTTTATCTCAAGCAGTTAGAGTATTTGTTACTACTTAAGGAACCACTGAAAGAACAAGCTGAGAATAACACAAGTTAAAAATGTATATCTCATATTTGTTCATCATTAATGAATTACGATGCATCTTTCATACAATTACCAGTGGCTGATAAACAGAATACACCTGAACCATTACTTTACTCTCACTTCCGCCAACGTAACTTTTCCGTTCTGTTCTCTTTTGAAGCCTGCACCAGCACCGGCTCTGTGTTAGTGGAAAAAAGGCATTACATCCCTGTGAGCAAAGACATATAACAAGCGAGCGTAGAGGCACCCGGGGGCTTTGTATGTAAACGTAACTCATTGGAGACCTCGTATCATAACCAACAGGTATTCAAAAAAAGATCATGTGAAATGGTGGAATTTAATGTTAATATGAAACCTACTGTCCCATGGTGATACAGACTTACTCCACCATGAGGAGAACTGACCCCACTGTGACCGTAGCTGACCTCTGCAAAACAGGACCAGGGACCCCACCAAGGTGTGCATGAGGAACATATTTTCACACGCTAATATGACACACAAAAGACAGACAAAAAAAAAAAGATGGACACACAGCCCAAACTAGCTGATTCCAGATTCTGAGAGGGTGATCTATTTCAGCTGCTGGTAATGTGAAAATTAGCCTGTCCTCCTCTGCAAATGGCACTGGCTGACATATATGTGAGGCGCCCGACACCAGCCGCATCATATATTACCCAAATGAGTTTTCTCTCCTTTCTGCTCAATTGAACATTTGAAAGCTGTATTCGTTCCGAATAGAAATGCGTGCGGACGCCGACAGTTATGAAACGCGGAGGCAGGGGGGAATGTTCCGGAGCGCCGTGCACCGCACTCAGACATCTTTTTCAGAGTGACATCTACCCTACATCTTCCCAAGCATTCGCGGAAAGCTTGGGGTAAAATCAAGCAAATTCATCTCTGAAACGGAAAAGATGAGTCTTAATGACTTTACGACCTTAGGCCTTCGGGGTGGGGGCACTGAAATAGCAGGCAGGGATGAGATCATGTGACCGGCCCATTTGGTGACCTGTATATATCGCCCAAAGACACACATCTGACTGTTTTTTCGCTGGCTAGCCAAGGCCCTTGCTGCCCGATCCCAGCTGCAACTCGTCCTAAGACCCGCTGCCCTTCGTGTGCCCGTCCAAATTCCCCATGTCTCCCATGTCTACGTGCCTTTATCATAAAGCCCTGTCCTATAACAATCAGCAATACCCAGGGATACCTGGGGCACATTGTTCATGTCACGTCACGTTACATTTCCCACCCTAGTTGGGCATTTTACAGAATTCATTAACACAAAAGAAAAAAGGCAAAAAAGTCAGAAACCCCCCAATAAAGAAGGAGATCTTAGGTATTCAAACGAGGCACAGAAAGGGCTTCACATGTGCTTTTCCCGCCCAAATCATCTCCTTCTTTTTAAAGACAAATTAACAGTATCCAGGGAGTAGAGAGGACCCCGACTGAAGGACCCATGCTTCGGTGGGAGATCAGAAAAAAGAGATCAGCTAGATGAAGGTTTGTCTAAGCATCTTACAGAGATGCCCCGTTGCCTCAAAGGCGATCAATGCCGCAGTGACCAGAGAGCCTTTGTGTGTGTAAACAAAGGGACAGTGATTCATAGCAGACGGGAGACAGGACCCCCTTCCCATCTAGGCCAAACCCGGTTGCAGGCATCATCAATTCTGCTCCCACTCCTCTCCCACCACCTCAGTCCCTGTATCTCTCCATAAAAGCCGAAGCACCAGAGGGGTTGGGATCCGCTCCCCGGGCTTCTACACCTTCCACACCATTTATGTTTGCTTCTCCTCCGGAGACTGTCATCATTTTCTGTTGAGCAGGGGTATATACAGGGGCTGAAAGCTGATTGGCCACCGGAGTGCCCTTCCCATGCTAGTCAAAACATATCATTTGTTAAAGATAAGGTTGCCCCTTCTATATGAATTATGTCCCCTCTTTATGCACTCCACTTTAAGGAATCATAGAATTATCCCTGCTATTGAAAACTCTGCAGGATTTTATACCTGGCATCCCTCATAGAAAACAGAATGGGGACGACAGATTGCTGGAACGTGTGTCATAGTCGAATACATGAGTCAACGTGGCTTGAATGACTTGTGAAGGTGAAAATGGTTAAAACACGTCATTTATTTGACAGCTAGTTTAGTTATTTCATGGCAGAAGGAATAATTCATTGTTTTAAACCCAGAAGCCATGGTTCGCTCCTGAATGATTGAATTCTGCCCAAATTAACACACTGCACAAAAAGTTCTTGTTTCTATTACTTATTTTACTTTTTATCATTATAACTTAGAACTCTTCTTCACCATATTGTTATTATTGTAGTCATGGTGTTTCAGACTTGCTCTAGACAGACCAGGGGCAGGAGCCTGTGAAGCTTAGATAGGGAGTAGGAACAGGGACTTTACTAGGGTACAGGAGTGGAGATGAGCTTAACAAAATGGTAACAAGGAGCAAAACAGAAGATTTGAGTTTGGCATAAGTACAAGGGAAACTGCAATTATTCATCCATTTTTCATGACTGCTCATTCAGCACAGGCTCGCGGTGGGACTGGGGCCTGTCCCTGGAAGGTCAGGGTATGAGGCAGGGACACCATGGATGGGATGCCAGTCCATCACAGGAAACACACAGAGAAAAACAGGCACAGACATACACACAGATACTCATAGACAAACAGGCACAGACATACACACAGATACACACAGACAAACAGGCACAGACACACACACAGATACACACAGACAAACAGGCACAGACATACACACAGATACACACAGACAAACAGGAACAGACACACACACAGATACACACAGACACAGACACATACACAGATATACACAGACAAACAGGCACAGACATACACACAGATACAGACAGACAAACAGGCACAGACATACACACAAACAGGCACAGACATACACACAGATACTCATACACAAACAGGCACAAATATACACACAGATACACACAGACAAACAGGCACAGACATTCACACAGATACACACAGACAAACAGGCACAGACACACACACAGATACACACAGACAAACAGGCACAGACACACACACAGATACTCACAGACAAACAGGCACAGACACACATACAGATACACACACACACACACACACAGACATCTGGGGCAGGAAGCACCAGTGGTGGTGTGAGCTTTCAGAATCCGCCAAAGAGCTTCTCGGTGGAGCCGCCCTCCATGAAATACTCCATTGAAATGCTTCCATTCTGAGCGGCTAGCTGTGTGGACATCTCCCGGCCCCAGAAATTAAAGTCTGTAAGCCCCTGCAGCACCTGATTTATGAGGTTTCATCGAACGGCGCCCCGGACAGGAATCAAATATGTCTGATTCCCCTGCTCCCAAAATTACTCTTTATTACTGAAATGTGCATTAAACAGATAAAACTAAGAAATTGAATGTTAAAAAAATCTAAGTGGAAAATATTAACATTCAGTATTAAACAAAATTAGTTGGAGGCCTGAGACCAGGAGATGGCAGGTGAGGCCAGGAATGTAGTTCCTGCCCAAACTACAGGGGGTTGGGGGGGTTTCAGGGAGAAGGATGAGGTTATGATGAAAATCAAATAAAAAAAAACTTTATCTGCACTATACCAAGTGTTATTTGATACTTGGTAGAGTGCAGATGAGCGAGAAACTTGTGTGCAAAGTCCTACAGCAGAAGCAGCAGCGCAAATACTGAAAGTAGAAAAAAAATAGTTAATGACATAGTAATAATAAATAGTGTGCAAATTAAAAAACAAATACATTGAATAGTAATATAGCAGTAATTACTACTGTTGGGTGTAGTAAGAGTCACACACAAACCATGACCGACGTGGTGTAGCGTCAGTGCTGTGTGATTATGAACAGAACTATGATGTGAATTTGGAGGGCAGGAGATGGGCTGGTTGGCGAGAGTTCAGCATTCTGTGGTCAGAGATGAAACCATCCCAGGTATATGCTATAGGCGTCGTACACGTGTCAGGGAGAGGTCATTATGTGTGTGAGTGTTGAGTGTTCACATTATTAAACCTGCCGCATTATGAGTGAGAGTCGTATTCAGCGTCTGACCTTCTGATGAGATCATTTCAGATGCATTACAAATCCATGAAGAATCGTTCAAAGCTGAATGCCCCATAATGATCTCTTCCATGAAACTTCAACAATAGCAATGGCTTCTTGACTAGTGACATATAGATACATACAAACATCAAAAACTGTATTTAGGAGTGAAAACATACTGCTTCATTGCCGTAATTAACATGTCACGTGATGATTTCTCTGAAGAGCTCTGTCATCAAAGCCATTTTCTCAGTGAAAACATTGCTGCTTTGGAACCTGCTCGCAGATGGAATGAGGCCTGGACTTAGGTTCATCCAAAACACAACACTTCTTCCCAGCTTATTCACATCACCTATAATTTTGAGAATCATGGTCCTCTTACAGTACCCATGAGGTACCCTAAAACATGATACTGCCAGCATCATGCTTGATAGAAGGGTTTTTGATGGCTGGTGGTATAGCGTGTTTAGCCTTAGACTTTTCTATCCTGACCGCTCTTTTCCAAATGTCTACAGGCGGAACCACGTAGGCCTTCGTAAAACCCCAAGAGCGACAGCAACCTTTGAGAAGGAAGGTCCCCTTGTATAGCTTCCTCTAGGCAGCTGCATCACATCATATTGAGATAATAATAATAATAATAATAATAATAATAGCCGAATAGCCGAAAAAAGTCAAGTCAGCAAGTACTTAAGAGCTAAT
Organism: Petrocephalus zakoni; assembly: GCA_026774425.1. Taxonomy (NCBI): domain Eukaryota; kingdom Metazoa; phylum Chordata; class Actinopteri; order Osteoglossiformes; family Mormyridae; genus Petrocephalus; species Petrocephalus zakoni. Next base: position 10,496,712 of record JAODKN010000002.1, read on the forward strand.
GACTGGATAATTATTACAGCTCAGCAACGTTATGCAGCAATAAAGTGAAGTCAGCTGAGTACCTGAATCTACTGAATGGCCAGGTTATCCCACCAATGGATTTCTCCTTCCCTAATGGCATGGGCACATTCCAGGACGGGAATGCCAAGATTCATCAGGCTCCAATTGTGAAAGAGTGGTTCAGGGGGCATGAGGAATCATTTTCACCCCACAGAGTCTTGACCTTAACCCCACCGAAAATCTTTGAGATGTGCTGAAGAAGACTTTTTGGAGCAGTTCAGCTCACGGATCATCAAAACAAGATCTCAACGAGAAGTAAATGCATATCTGGGTGAAAAAACATGTTGAGATGTTGCATGAGTGCGGGGAAGGAATGCCATGACGTATGTGCACCATAATCAAAGCTAAAGGCTTCCGACAAAATGCTGAACTGCACTTTTTTTTGGCCAGGCAGTGTAATAATAACACACAACAGACACTTTTTCTGATCCCCTTGGGAAAATTGTCTCTTTTCCTACCCCAACTTGCTCTCCATTACATACAGACACACAGTAGGTGAGAGTAAGCCTGTCAGCGAGTCAGAGAGTAAGCCTCCTGCAGCAGTGCCCAGGGAGCTGCGGGTTAAGAGCCTTGCTCGAGGGCTCGCAGACATGCTGTTCTGCAGAATTCAGACTCAAACCAGCAACCTTCATGACCACAGGCACGGATAACAAACCCGCAGATCCTTCATTTATAATCCTGAAACAGAAGGGTTCTTGTGGAATAGTGTATTACAGAGCAGACCAGGCTACTTACAGGAAAGTCACTCTTTATCCGAGAGAATAGCTCTCTGCACGGTAAACCATTGATGACAGGCTGGCATCTGATCCTTGCCTCATTGGCTCATGCAACAAACCTTTTAGTTGGCTTGCTTTCTACCTCCAAAAATTCACGTCTATGTTTTCTGCTCATCTTTCCTCTAAACTGCTGATAGTCTCCATACACCTCCATGTTGTAGCATAGTTCTGGCAGAAGATAGCCTAGACAGCTAGAAAAAACCATGAAAAACCCAAATTTGGCATTAAATTGTTTTCTAGTATACCGTGAAAATTAGCCACATTTCCAAATTTACTGCTTTTGTCAACTGTGAACAGCTATTTTTCTGCATTGTGATAATATTGACTGTCTCTGTAACATATTGAAAATGTCCTGCAGTTTGCATTGCAGTGTTGCAAGCAAATTTCATTGCCATATTATTGCTTATGAAAAAATAATGCAATTCTTTAAAATAAAACGCTGTAGAAAAAGTAAAACAAGCATAGAACAAAAGTACTGGAAGTTTCTCCCACAGGATAATATCCTCAACAACAGCTTTCCTTGCGAGATGCTCAGAAAACCTCTACAGTCAGCGACTCGGCTTGCACGGCCATTCAAATTATGCTAAAAAGCTTCTCTAGCGGGGAGGCCTTCAGCTGTAAAAAAAGGCTGCCACTTGTCGGGATCTCCTGAAAGGAGAGTGCCTGGTGCCTGAGAGTGCTCTCAGCTTCATCGTACAGGTGCTTTAATCCACAAGCACAGTGATGGGGGGCAGCCTGCCCGTTGAAGAGGACACCTTACTCAGACGTTTGTACTGTTATCCTGAGCAACACAGGGCAGAGCCAATAGGGTGTGAGCCTGACAGTTCTGCCGTAATATCGACGTAGGAACACGGCTTCTGGGCAATCGGCTCTCGGCTCAGCCTGCGTCATGGTAGGCGCAGATACGGACGTGCACCTTAAAACATTGCAGATCCAGGCCTAGGAGAGCTTACTGCTATCTTCAGAAGGCATTAAAGCACCAGATCGTACAGCTTTGTAATGGATAACTACCAGTAGATTGACCGAAGGTTCTATGAAGCAAACCAGGGGGGACTTTTCAGCTCACCCTAGGATGTGGGTTTAATACCAAGTGACAGAAGAAGAAATCCTGCCCCTTAACTGGCCGGAAAATTAAATTTAAATGTAATAATAATTCTTGGCTTCACTAATTAGTTATTGCCCTGATTATGTATTGCGAAGGGGGTGGCAAGGTGGTGCAGTGGCTAGCACTATTGCCTCACACCTCTGGGACCCGGGCTCTGGTCTTCACCCAGGTTCCATGTGTGTGGAGTTTGCATGTTCTCCCCGTGTCATCATGCGGTTCCCTCTGGGTTCTGCAATTTTCCACCACAGTCTGAAAAACATGCCACTAACATGAGACTAATTGGAGCTGCCATATTGCCCATGTGTAAGTGTGCCCTGCGACGAGCTAATACACTCTGCCTCGCACCCATAGCCCCCACCACCCTGAACAGGATAAGCATGTATGTCACCAGACGAGAAAGCTGTGGGCCCACAGTCACTCTCCTGCTCGCCTACCCCCTGCTTTTTATTGGCTCTGAGTGATGTTGATCTTAGAAATGGGTTTTCTTAATTACTCAATTAATTACACTAGTTCCTGGAACTGCACAAATACAGTTTTTCAAGAACATGTGCTTTGTGTTTCAATGCCTTTCCCAGCCATGTCACACATACCGTCTGCCTGTACCTCAAGGAAAAAGCCTGGCTTAGATAATATATATCATTTATAATAATAGTATATTTTTCTACTATCTTTACACTGTCAAGACGACGGGTTCTGACACAGTCAGAATTAGAAGCAACACCATTATTACACTGCGCAGAATCTCCAAAGTGCAGGGAGAATTTTGCTCGGTTTTCTTTATTTTTGCGGAAAAAAAAATCAAATTTTGCAGCCACAGTGCAAACGTCATGTGAGGGGGAAACCAAGGGGTTTATTAAGAGGAACGAGAAAGCAGGCAAACAAAAAGCACAGCGAGCAAAAGGGGCAGACAGCAGAGTACACACTAGGGTGACGTCAATGAGCAGACTGGGGAGCACAGGACTGGGATGCATTCTTATACTAGACTAACGAGAGAGTAAACGACGGGCAGCTGGGGTGATCCATATGAGGGCGGAAACGAGGGGAAGAGAGGAAGACAGATGAGCAACAGGTGCGGCTTGTTACACCAGACTAAGGAGAGCACAAGGGTGCTGGGACGCAGGGTTAGGGCTGGGGGGCTGCTGTAATATTACTGGAAAACAAGTGATCGTCTTTTTAAAACCCTGTGTTGGAAAATATCACATGACATCAGTTTTACCTAGAATGAAAAGAATGTTCTCTAAGAATATTTCCTTATAAGTTTCTTTTTACGCAAACCACCACCCTTCCTGCTGCATATAACTTCAGTATGATCTGAAGCACTTGGCTCTGTCCTACGCCCGTACATCTCCAGGCATTGCCGGCAGAAAGCACCACTCAGCTGCGACCGGGAGGCTGTTGCCGGGCAGAGGACACAGGTCAGCCAATGAAATTCTTAGGTCTTCAGTGTTTTGCAGGAGATGATTTAATCAACATTAAACTTGTGGCAAGAGGTGCAAGGACGCAGACATATAATGACTAGTGACAAGAAGATAAATAGCTAAATTCTTTGGGTGGCATTCCAGGGGGCTGGGCAGGATTCCAGGACAATCCTGGAAAATCCAGCATGGCTAGAATCCCACCGCAGGCTCTGTGAGGGCACCCATGATGAAATTATCAGCTCTTGTTTATCTACACTCCTCTCCTGATGCTATGGCAGCTGAACGGCTCCTGTTTGACCCACTTGGTGGAATAACCACAGCCTCCACAATGCATCTTTAGAGTGACTTCTCACCACATAGGGCTCCTCCCCCAAATACAGGGCCCCACCCCCAAACGCCCAAAATGCAGGGCCCCGTCACCCAATTGCAGCCTCCCATTCTCACTCATCCAAAATGCAGGGCCCTGCCCCCAAATCAGGCTCTGCCCCTCAAACGGTCCAAAACATAGGGCCCCGCCCCCAAAAAGAGACTCCCTCCCTTACCGTTCCCCCATTACACGCCCCTGTCTACCAATTCCTGACTAAGTGGCGATTTATGGCACCTTAGAGAAGACAATTTTCTGTGGACCGAACAGTAGCTGGCCGTTGAAGGGCTCCAGTCACTTCATGCATATTTTATTGGATAATAAAAGAGGCTGTATCTTTTTTTTTTTTTTTTGTCGAACAAATAAACATAAATGTTGATGGTGACCTGAGAAATGAAAATTCCATATGCTGCCCGGAATGGCTCCCAGTGTTCCTCAAGGTCCTTTCCAGTGGCCGTAAAACCCCATGATAAGACGAAAGGGCTTTATTATCAGCAGGTACACTGCAGAACAACTCGCCCTATCTCTGTAAGTCATACCTTCGATATACAATGCACCCCGCCCCCCCCCGCCCAAGTCCATTAGGATTCCAGGGCCGTTTCCGGGGAAACAGGAGCCTGTTAATTACATCACATCGAGCAGTCAGGAGTAATTAACCGTGGACGAGGTGAGGCAAATTCATGCCGCCGTGTCTCGAGTCCGAGTCACACGTCGTTCCTTTTCACCGTTTCCCGGGGAGACGGCAGGCGGGGCCGCGGAGTGGGGGGGCACCGCCTGCCAGCAGGGCTACGCTAATGCCCCCTCCTGCAGATGGGATCGGGCAAAAGGTTGCGAAAGAGAAGCCAGCTCTCCCGTCGAGAAACAATACAGACGCAACAACATGTCATTATTAAAATGAGTTAGGGAGTTAATTAAGATATTAATCGCTTACTGAGGATGAATATAAACTCATATAAGAGCACCATTGCCTTATAATGACTCCATTTGTTCCCAGTGTTTGTGTCCTTCTGTGTTATCTAGGTGCAGTTTGTTTCCTGGCAGGTGGGCAATCAGTAGCCATGTGATGGAGGAGGGGGGTCATGGTGCTGGAAGCCCCGCCGATACACACGCGGTTTCCCACCCAGTCCCAGCTCGCACTTCCTGACATTAGTGACATTATCAGTGTTATTCCCGGATCCAGGGATCTCCGTCCAACAGCGATGGTCTAAGTCACCTCAGGATTGAAGGTTTTGGAACATCTTTGGCCAGCCAACAGCAAGCCTTGTACTCCAAAACACTAAACAGCCCATAATGCTTTGCTACAGCAGGTGACCAATCAAGAGTTGCTGCTGGTTGCTAGTTCCATGCCCAGATGAGCCCTGCATATGAGCCCTGAAGAAAATTGCTAATTCAAAGGTGCTGGCTAACTGTTCTTCTAATCTCAGAATTTCTCTGATAAGAAATTCTAATTCAGCCAAAAATTCTACTAAACAAATGTTAACTTTTCAAATGCAAATTTTCGTGTTTTAATGGGGCACACTCCCTTAATAGACGGTGTGAGACTGACATTTAGCTGACATTTGTTCGGAAGATTAACGAGTCAAACAATTTGATTAAGGCAAACAGATTATGAATAAAATACAAAGGGCCCTGTATTTGATTAACTTTAAAAAATAATTGGGGTTAGATTTATTGGAAAAGAACTTTCAATCCTCCGTCTTTCTTGATGGAGTTTTAGTTTGCCTCTCAGAATCGAGCGAAGCAAGCTATTTTATTTTTTCAAATAGTGACTAGTTTTTACTCCATTTTATATAATAATTATTTGACAATTAATTAAGTGTCACAACTCAGAGCCTTGATCCCAGCTGCTGTGAAAGTGTCGCTTTTTTGTTTAATTGTTTGTTTTTCTTTCATTGCAGAATAAATGAGAGAGGTACCAAATCTGAACCAGTCGCACATGAAATGGGAGAAACTGAGAGAGGTACCAAATCTGAACCAGTCGCACATGAAATGGGAGAAACTGAG
>JAODKN010000002.1:10502553-10520063 GCA_026774425.1 Petrocephalus zakoni
GCACATGAAATGGGAGAAACTGAGAGAGGTCCCTAATCTGAAACACTCGCACATGAAATGGGAGAAACTGAGAGAGGTCCCTAATCTGAAACACTCGCACATGAAATGGGAGAAACTGAGAGAGGTCCCTAATCTGAAACACTCGCACATGAAATGGGAGAAACTGAGAGAGGACTGTGGAAACCGGTGGAGCAATTTCATGAAAACTTTATTTCAAGCGGTTTAATAACTTTTTCCCAGCACTGTATAATTCTAAATAATTTCCTCCTGTGGTCAATAGAGTACCTTATCTACATGCATGACTTAAAGACGTCACCTTGAACAATGCCATAAATAAAACACCAAATAATTAACAGTATAATTAATCTCAGTTGTCACCCCCCTTGCTACCATTTGACCAGATAACTAAACTTAAATCCAGATGCATTAATAATTTCCCAGTAGAATAGATGCTATAAATGTTCTCCAGCTAAGAAATGCTGGGTATATTGATCTTCTGAATACTGGATTTAAGGACTTGCTTATCTAAGGGTTATCGCTACCCTAATTCCGCATTCTCCAGCTACGGCATCGTCTCCCAACTCCTTTAAAAGGAACGAAGAAGTCAGGACGTGATTCCTTTAATTAAAGGTATAAAGGAGTTGCCCTCTCTCACCCTTCCACCTTTTGAGGGATCATCGTTCCTTATTGATTTTCCAACACCTAGCTTCTGTAGCCTAAGATCCGCAGTCTTTAGGGCTATCCAACATGGTGACTGGCTTAACCGCTCTATTATCAGACTAATTTGCCTTTAAATGCAGGCAAGCAGGGGGTGCAATGGGTAGGGATGCGACTCTGTAATAGAAAGATCGCTGGTTTGAGTCCCCAACCCACATTTATTGCTGAGGTACCATTAGCATCCCCCAGCACTGCTTCCTGGGCACTCAAGGAGTTGCTCAATGCTATGTCACATGAGTTAAAAGCAAAGGACACATTTCATTGTTGTGCGCTGTAGTGTGTCAGCAATGACAATTAATCACCTTTAATAATGCAGAATTAAATAGGCAATGCTTTCTAACCCATTTCAAGGTGGTTTCTACAATCAGTGGAGGGAGGGCTGTGTAATTCAGCCTCAATCCTGCCTCTATACCCATAGCCAGACTTCTGAGTCATTGATGATAGCCATTACCGTTAGAGTGAGATGAGGAATCTCTCTGTCTTCCAAGGAGAACTGTCAACGTGCCTGTGATACCACCACCTCTCTGACAAGATCAAAAATCCTTTAATGCCACCAGCTATTTGTAAGATGTCTGTTTAAGTACTGGCAGGAGAAGAAATGGATGTCAAACCATCGGGTACGAAAAGGATGGATCCTGTCTGGCCTCATCACAAGAACTCACAGACCAACATCATCAGAGTTTCTCCTTCAGTAAAAGATAGACACTTTGAGCCCGATGTACCCTGTGGGGGGCGCTGGTGTGATGGCCACGCGAAACGCCATGACCATATTTACTTCAGCTTCCTATAAAATAAAACAAAAAAGCAGAATACAGCTAAACATCTCCTGTAGCCGAGTCCCTGGTGGGTCATACATGAACATCTGGGCAGGGTAAACTGCAAGGTCACTGACTCTGTGGGTTACTGTATAACAGCACATAAACCATCCATATACATATGCATTGTAAACTCGCTGATTTAATTGGCACCTTCTGTCACAGTTTGTGACAATAAGAAGACCCTCCCCAGCCTCACAGCTGCTGCTATATTCTCTCATTTTGTGGAAGCGTCCACTTCATAGGCACATCTCCTGTGCCTCCCTCACCCTCCACCCATGCACACTCTGCAGATGAATAAGTTCTGGCATCGCCGGGAAAGTTTTTATGGAGACCTTGGTGTTGGAAGGTCAGGGATCTGAACCCCCCCCCACCCACCCCGCCGACCCTCCGTCCTGAATGCGCTACATCGACTTCGCTGCAGGTCGATTGGGAAGTCATTATGGTGATGGGCTTCTGAAGGGCTGGACTCCTTCCAGCAAGTTCCCTCCTACCCTACGGGCTGGACAGAATCTGAAGCTCTGAATCCCTTCCCCTCCAAGAGGAACTGTAACGGACATGAAAAGAAGCATTGTTTTATTTACCGTTTGTAGAAGTACAGGTACATTGAAATGTGTTAGCGTTTTGCGCTTTTATGAATCCCATCTTGCTCTGCTTTTGTTTTTAAGAAAAACACAAATACATATACTGTGCAGGTCTGAGAATATTTTCCAGGACATTGCTGAAGGGCCCATGGATATGTGGCTACTCTGCGAAACACAGGATACTATCCCATGGCCCCCTGATCCATGCGTGTAACCCACTGACCACACATTGCCGGAAACCTTAGCCGCTGAGGTTTCAAAAGACCAGTCTGGCTTGAACTGGCAAAATACAGGGCACATGGCAGTTTGAAGGACCAGACCTTTAGATCTCGAAATGGCAGTAAGAGAAACCAAGGATAAAAGAGGAAACTATGAAATGATCGGCACAATAAACTGACCAGGGGTGCCGTTCCCAAAGGCTCCTTTTTAGCAACTTATTTAGCTGGACTCATTCAGTTCCATGGCTTCAACTATGTAAGTTGCTAACATAGTTAGCAATTATGCTTTTGGGAAACACGCCCCAGACTGGCTGACGGGCAAGCCCATAAAATATTGCACGGAGGAACGGACCGCGTACAAATGTGAAGCATACTGAGATGTACATCACCTTCAAGGGTATTTAAGGTCCTGTAGCTCAGTGGATCGATCCGTCGGCCTCATGTGGAGCGCAGAGACTTCCAGTCCTGATAAAACATCCATAACCCAAAAGCAAACAGACACACACAGACACGTACATGAATTTATCTGTAAGTGCACACAAATAAGCACTCAGGCCACAATTCCATGGGGGGGGGGGATACAACTATTTTTGTAAAAAAACATGTATACAAAGACCCCTTTCCAGGAGCATGTACCTTAATGGGGTAAGGGTGGCTAGAAGCTGGATCTCTGACTAAAAACCCACTTAGGCGTGCATTGCCCCAGCGATGCCACTGGAATGGGTTTGTCAGTCATGTGCCCATCAGTAGGGGTGACTGCATGCAGATATGGCATGCAGATCTCTGCCAGCACATACGTGTGCAAAAAAAACACACACACACCCGGCTGATAGCTGATTGGCCAGCTTGCCCCCTCCCCTATCACTGATTTAAAGAATATCATTGGCTAATGATATGGTTGGTCCCCCTGTGTGGCCCCTCTTCTGCCCCCCACCTTAAAAAAATCCTAGAATCGCCCCTGGAATGCACACGCCACAAATAAACACATGCAGACGTTTACAGCCACAGACATAAAGAAGGAGACATATATATGTGAAAAATATGTGAAAAAAGCTTCAACAGTGAGAGCTATAAAAATCTGACACTCCCAAATGAGGCTGACTAGCTAATTAAATGATGTTATGTTGCCTGAGTGGAGAGGATTGCAGTAGCCTGTATGATTTACAGTTTAAATAATATTTTACAAATATATATAAAAAATTACCTTGTAGAAACGAACCACATTAAAACATTGCGTGAAATATAGTTAGGCCGCTTTTTAATTAATGAAAAGTATGTTCCACTAGCTTGAGTTGGGAAAGTATGGTGTGGTTTATCGGAGGAAAATCTCACAGTGACCTCAGGAAACCGTCAGACCCTAAAAAGCCTAACCCTAAGTCCCATAGCAGGGGGTCAGCAGTGAGCTGAATTAATTGATTGTAACCCTAATTAATTACCAACAGGCACATAACAGACTGTTACTGTATACGGGCAGCAGTTAATTTGGATGAAAAAATTTTGAGCAAATAAAAATGAGGGTTTGATACTATGGTGGGTGGCATGTTAAGCATGGTGGGCTTTGTCAATAAACACTTAGCTCAGGCCCTCGTTATGCTTTGCATAAAAAATGTCGGATGAATGTACACTTCAGAGACTGAGACCTCCTGTTGCATACGTGGAAAAAAAAATAAGCCTAAAAACTCTTAAGCTACTTTGGACGATGTTAAAAATGTGGTGTCAAGAATCTCAGTTCAGGGCCAAGAAGGAACCAGCTAGAGTATATAAGCATGAATATTTTAAATACACACGCACACACACTCAGCAGAGAGTGTAAGGATGAATTAGGAAATGCTCGGCAGCTTGGGACACGCTGGCGATGAGTTGAGCCTGTGCAAATGGTTCACGGTGACTTGAAACTTCATGGTAACTGAAGGGCAGATGCTGGCAAAACTGAAGGCTTTCTCTCCACTAACCCTAAGCCTAAGCCTAACCCCAACCCTAACCCTAAGCCTAACCCCAACCCTAACCCTAAGCACCACAAGGCGTCACTTTAGGGGCACCGGCTCACTTCACTTTCCTTAGGATGCTAACGTCCCACGTGCCTGCCACCCATCTTCAAGTGTCACAGGACAATTAAAAAGCAAAATGAATCATTTAATATTGCTGGTAAAAATAACCAAAACTTATATGAATGATGGCTGTAGTATTAGGCATCGATGCATCGTCTCGTGGGATGATTAAAAAATGATCGTCCTGATGGGGATTAATCTTCTTTAGGAGAAGTGAATGAAGTTAATGGATCAGAAAAAAATATCCCAACACACTTTCTGCTGCTCATTTTTTTAATCACTTAAAATATATCCGCTTTGTACACATAAACCAAGATACACATGAGTCCATTTTGGCAGCTAACCCTATCTCGCACTTTTCTCCTGGAAAATGTTAGTCAGGTGACTATGGATTGTCCATGGTGACCGCGCGCACAGCTGTGGCGGTGTGCATAACCATCACCATGAACATGATGCTCGCTCACCGCTTTCCCTTTCACTTCCTGCCTCCGGAGACCCGGTTGCCAGGTAACAAATGGCATAAACCGGAAGGTAGCCGGCAGGGGCTGCTGGCTCACTGCCCCTCCCTCCTTCCTCTCCCCCCATGTCAGGTGCCGTCATTCACGGAGGGGGTACTGGTCCAGTGGGTCGGGCCTCGATGCCTGTGATTGTCGCCGCTTTGATTCCTGTGCTCGGCTGAGAAGCCACATTCCTGTTTGATCCTTCAGCAAGGTCCTAAAAAGAAATGTTCTCACGCCCAAGCTTAGCTCTCATCTGTCTACGTGTTAGTGCCTTAAAAAAGATCGAGATGGGATATTTGATAAAACACATCCTAATGTACCTGCATTTGTACAAAAGTGTGATATGAAACACACGAAGATGCATTGGACCAAAACTTTGACTCTGATTCTCTGTCCTCATTTCTTTCTGAAAGTGCCCCCCCCCAGGAATTCCCTATGTTTCTCCACAGCGCCCCCTCCCAGGACACCCGGCTATTAATTATCAGTGGCACACAGACACCATTTGCAGCCTTTATTAGCTGTAAACGAGCGCCCCAATGGAGCAGCGCCTTGCGCTTAAACGGTGCAAATGAAATCCGTCAGGGTCGCCTCTAATTAATCCCCAGCATCCCCTGCAGTCGGGGGGTAGGGGGGGGGGGTGCAGGAAAAAGCAATACAGTCCATGAGGATTCAGCAGGACATGCAGTCCAGGTGACTTTATGTCAACTGATGACATCACACCGAGCTTTGCCACTATTCTATTCTATTTGATGATAAATGAATAAACCCGATATACTGGAACTGCGCTCAATGTGATGGGTGTGGCACGTTTCTGAGGCATCAGATCATGGGTGACATGCTGATGGGTCACAGGGAACTTGACCAGCAGTGATACTACGCGAGACAGAGTGCTCTGCAGCACTGTCAGTCATGCCAAGAGCGTCCTACCCAAAAGGCACCTCACCCCAGTCCCGCCCATCCCTGTGCCACTCAGCCAATCAGGCTGCATCTGTGATCATACAGATGCCCAGCCCCTGGAAAATCAATAGGCTTTTCAATTCACGTTCATTCTCCTGTCTTTCTATAGTTTCTTGGTCCAAACCTTAGAGGATGCTAAGAATTTTACCAAAAATAGGCAGAACACCCTCACAGATCAGAAAAATATGGTGCCACGGTACACTTAAAGAATATGTTCGTCAGTTAAAAACAAAGAAAAAAATCTGATTAGACAGTATTTATTAGGTTTTACCAACACCCACATAGATCACAGAAAATATGGTGTCACACTAACCTGAAAGATGACAGTATTTATCATTTATTTACACAAGGCGTGCCCAGCATGCTGGCTTACAGTCGGTAATGATCTGCAGCTTACCTCTAAGGGCTATTTTTAGGATTTACATGGGAAATCTGTGCTCTGGGAGGCATTTATTGTCCAGCTCGCTGGGTCACCTTTTTTCATCTCATGTGACCCAATTTCTCTCTGGACTCTCTTTGGAAGGCCAAGGACTGGCTGCTGTAAACACCCGGCTGGACAGTAATCTTCCTGCATCTCTCCTGAACCCCCCCCCCCCCAGGCATTCTAGGGTTCTGATATTACCAGAATGGCATTATGAATGGCACAGACAGATCATAACTCATATCTGTCCTGCTGGGAAATAAGACGGGGCTGTAGCTGTTCTGTGGCTAAAAGAATTAGCGCAATGTTGTTTCATCTAGATGAGGGACTGCGGAGATTAACAAGAAAAACTTCCCACAAAAACAAGGGAGACAAATCTCTGATACAGGCGAATCCATAATGGATCCAGCCTGACGAATCAGATGAACTGTTTCGTAATTTCTGTAATTATTTGCCCCATGTACTGGTCTCACCACTTGTATTACTGCAATAACACTATGTGTTGGAACAACAATAGATTAGATACCTGCAACTTCGCATACTACACAATAATCTTTATCTAGAAGCTCAGTTTAACTTTGAGAAATGGGGAAGTGTGAACATGAGGGGCAATTCTAGGATTTTTTAATATGAGGGGCCAAAATTCATACAGTGAGGCCAACCTTATCATTAGCTAATGATGTGGCTTGAAACCATGGGTGACAGGGGAGGGGCACTGGAGGGGGCCATCAGCTTTCAGCTAGGGCCAATGCCCCTGTGAAACAATATGTACCCCTGGGGAATATAACAGGCCCAAGAAAAATCTTCATTCCCAAAGCTCGCAAAAGAAAGAGTCCTGCTCAACATCAATTCTTTTCGTCGTAAAATAATGGCTCTCAGACTCCAATGTCTGCCCTTTTGACCCCAGAATGCACTGGGCAACTGACTGATGACCAGGCTGGATTCCCACCACCGGTAACCGCTTGCCACAACTGGTAGTCAAACCAGTCAGTATGCAGTTCATGCTAAGTTAAAGTATGTTTAACAATACATCCGACAGGCCAATGTGGAGAAGTCATAATGGGCACCAGTGTGTCCAGCGTATTTCACCCGTGAGCCTTTCCAAGAGTCTGTTGGCATCTACAATATCCAGGGCTGAAAATGAAGACGTCCTCTCCAAGGTCTTCAGCCGTGGGATCACAACCATCATCCGTTTGGTGGTCAAGAACCACCCGACTTCTCCTGGCTTCAGGGGATTTCAGGGTTGTTTTTTCTCTCAGAGTGGAGTGAAAAAATATGTGTAATAAATACATATTTTGGGCTAGTAATATTTTGGGCACTGATTGAAATGTGCATATTACATGCATGTATTTACCGAGAGTTCAGTAACAGCCCTGGGCAAAAGATATGCATATTTCAACATATTCATATAAGATATACTGTTGGTTTATGGAATACACAAAACCAGCACCAAAAACAAAAATATCCATCCATCCTCTGAACCCGCTTGTTCTTTGTGGGGTTGTTGGGGTCCAGAGCATATTCTGGAGACTACAGACACAAGGCCAAACCTTTCATATCTATAGACAGTTTGGCAACTGCAATTCACCTTAGTATGATTTTGGACTGTAGGGGGGGAGAGGAACATCCCATGATGGGGAGAACCTTCAGATTTCATGAGTCCTGGTCCCAGAGGTTTGTGAAAGCAGTACTGACCATTGCACCACCATGCCAGCCAATGAAAATGCTGCAGGGATAAATCCTGGAGTGATATGAAGCGTGTGTCCGCTCACAAACTCAATTATTTTGTATGGCGATTTCCAGGGAAGTGCCACAGTGCCTCTTCCACCGGAGTGTCCTAGTAAAGGAAGCAGCCAGTGTAAATGTAAGGAATTAGCGCGGATTCGCCGTGTGCTCTGGAATCGGTTCTGGAGTCTGGGAGACGGGTTTCGGAGCTGATGCCAGCGCCGGCTGTCTGTACCACGTGGGATGGAGGCCGCTTCAGCTCCCACGTCAAATGTCAACGCGCTCAGCGTATGACATTTTTGACACTCGGGCCGTGTGCGTCGGTCTGCATTAATGCCCCTCCTAAGTGAATTAAATGCAAAAACACATCTTGCATGGTGCAGCACGAGTGCACGCCGCTGCGTGGAGATACCGATGCAGCTCATGGCACGCAGCGATTTCCTCTGTAAAAAGTTCATTAGAATGAGATACTGACGTGTCCCCTGGGGGGCCTTTTGAGGGGGTTCCTGGCACACGGCTTGCTGGGATATTTCTGCAGGGAGTAGGGGTTCCTCCAGGGATTTAATGAGTGCTTCAAGTGACAGGAGGACGATTCTCTGTCTGAAATAAATAGTTCGTTTTTTGGCTGGTAGCTGCCATATGTGGATGACACGATGGCTCGCCGGGAAGCACCGAAACCTCTCAGCTCCAGTCCTGCTTCTGCTGACTCAAGGCTGGCTGGTCTCTCTGCTGGGCACATGGATTTCCTGCTGAACATGACACGTTCTCCATGACTTTGACAGGCTCTGAATCATGTGTAACACTCATTTGGCGAATCAGATGTGAGAATGGGGGGGGTGGGGGGGACTCAGGATTTTATTTGTGGTTCAAACTGATCACATGATACATAAATAAGGAGGCAGCCCGTCACGGGGTGCAGACTTACACGATGGACAATTTGGAAAGCAAACCATCTAAGTGAGTGTTTCTGAACTATGCGACTAAACAGGAAGTCCCAGAGGAAAGCCACTCATTTTATTTATTTAACAGACACTTTTATCCAAAGCGACAGGGTTTTTTTTTTTTTTTAGAAAGCAGATTCGGACAGTCCCAGGAGCAACTGGATAATTGGGTGATAAGGGCCTTGCTGAAGGGCCCAGTGGTAACACCGTTCTGCAGCCCAATGAGCTTGTATGAGGCTGACACAGGCATGCATTCATCTTGAGATCATAGCCAGACCACTGAAGAACGACGACGCTACCTCTCTGGTTTACATAAGATCTCTCTCCCCAATTGTGCACACAATAACTCCATTCATGTAAAAGAATTGAAGATCCTGTGAACATATAGCATTCAGTCAAATGTTTAAACTTGTTTTTGCTACCTGTTTTTCTCAAAGCCTATTCCTTCCTCTCAGCCTGCTAAAATAATCTTCCAGATGGGTTTACAAACTGCCTGGAACAGAACTGCCAGAATATGAAATATCTAACCTACCAGAGAGGCACACTGGGAAAGTGTTGCGTACTATGTTTACAAATCAACTTTCTCAATATATTTACTTCACTGTACTGAACTAAAATCCTCTCTAGCTTGTATTTAACAGAAGGTAACAGTGCATGTAAATATGTTTATCTGGGTGAAACCAGATTTTAATCTGTCACACTGGAAGATAGGGTGAAAGAAATGAAAGAAGCAAGCATAAAATCTATGTTTTTCCTGTTTTCAAACCAGAGTTTATATGTATATAGTTCTATACTGTATTTTATATATATATATATATATAAATATATAGTACCACTACCTGTAGAAATAATCAGATTTAGCTCATTTACAGTTTGAAGGATTTACAGTATTACTCTTCATAGTGCCTTAATAAACCGTGAAAAATCGAGCTATTAATCTTTATGTAAATTCAGACCCTATACATATCAGTTACATGTACTTTGTATTTAAGTACTGCTCTGCATCTTCATAATGTAGATATATGGCCAGTTAAACCCAAACTAATGTAGATACATTGAGGAGCTGTCTCCTTTCTCCAAAAAAGCTACAGCATCTCCACAAAATGGTAGGTTTATTGATGTACAGCACATTCTGTTTTTTTTTTTTTTTTAATTATCAAGCTTTCGTAAGAGAGAAATTAATCATTTTATGAATCCCGGCTCTGCTCAGCTAAATACATCAAAAACCAGGTGTGGGATTGGAAGTCACTAGTGAAGCATTGCTGAGAATCAATCAATGTTCTTGTTATTTAATTTTTTTAAATAAATTAATTATAAAGAGAAAAGAAAAAAGAAATAGATTTATCAGCAGACCTCTCAGATGAACATGAACACACCTGCATTGCCTCCTCTTGAACACCCTCTCCAATCATGTCTCTCCTTAAATGGTTGAAGTAATCAACCACCCCCCAATGTTCAAACCAAAGTTACGCCCTTGATAACAGCCATGACTCAGATCATTAAAAAAACATTTTCACGCCCGGAGATACACAAGATCCCGACCACTAAAGACGACATCATCACTGCCCACATCTCCAATAATGAACGGGGAATGATGCAACAGTCCCCCTTTTTGTGCTGGACTGATGTTACTCTTCACGAGCTGTGACATCATAAGCCAGGAGACACAATGGGAGCTCAACAGATACTCAACCATAGCTCACGCGAAATATGAAATGCTGGTACTGTATATAAGGAGTAGCCCATCTAATGACTAAGCAGGTCTGTGTCGTGTTTGCACTGCCATATTGCATTCCTACCTGTCTGTGTCATTGTTAAGGGACACCAGGGACAATTGCTGAATTTTTTTTATTTTCGTTACATTGAAAAATGACACCATCCCAGCAAATAAGGGATAGCCAGAGGGCGTCCCTCAGATGAATGTCCATAAAATGACCATGTTACTATGAAAAATAAACACTTCAAATACAATTTATTACGACAGCTTGCAGGAATCGCATTGATATAGATAAAAGCAACTGCCCGGATAGCTGCTGAGTGGAGAGACTTGCTTATGAGGCCTTTACTTGCTGTCAGAATTCAAACTCATGGCCACCAGAGGTTTCAAGTCATTTGTCCTTGTTGTCATGGAGACACTATTTCGCTGTAGGAGCCGAGTTGCGGTGTTCAGAGTATTTGGACTGTGCGTTACATGGTGAGCTGTAAGACCGTCAAAGTGGCCGAAAATCGTACATTCTCTATGGGAGGGCGCGTCGCCACGCAATTTGGGCGTTGGGAGCACGCCGTCAACTTTATGGTAATGAGCCATGACGGGGTTCGGCGGCAACCAATAGGAATGTAGAAATGCTCTGCTAAACAGAGTGCCACAGGACACAAGCGTGTAAACTTTAGTTCTGACTAAACATTTCCTAAGCACAATGGAGGAGAACTTGTAAGGAATGCAATTGGAAGTGTGAGATAGAATACATCTTGACAGGACAGGAAAGGGGGAAAATGCCATGTCTAGAGGGTAAAACACGATTTTCCAGACGTATTCTATATCTCGGTTTATACTCCTGACGACATTCGATAAAACTGATCATTGCTGTACCTGAATTTCCAGTTATTTATGACGGGTCCGTGTTTGCATACCAGGACATGAATTTAAAAATATGTGAAATTATTGGTGTTCCAGGTGAGTTGGTGAAGTGCATAATACATTTTTGTGAAAAAAAATTAAGGAAATCGCATACCAATAGCATGCGAATCACTGTGAATTGTTGGTATTGTTAACGTTACTTATTTTTAGCATTAGTGTTTGTCTTAACAAAAGACATGTGCTTTGACAAATTACACAGTCAGCACAACGTTTGTTTGCATTGTGACTCCTTTAAAACATTTTCAAAACCCAGTATTCTGAGCGGCCTTGTCCCCGCCCACTCCATGACGTCAGAGAGCGTCCGCAGCATTCACTAGTATCGCAGGCAGGGCGCTAAGAGCAAATGCTCACGGCCTCATTGCTCACGGTGTAAACATAAGGTAAGGTGCAAAACTTTCCTTTGCGTACAAAGTGTTAGTGTCATACAGTAGTAACACATATAAAGTGATCCAATATGATGGGTTAAAGCATATATTTATGGGTTAAAGCAAATAAGCTATATTATTTTTAGCATCCTTTATATTAAAACAGATCTTTCTAGCAGGCAAAACACTCCCCTGTTCAGGTTTTACATACTGTAGCTAACACTGGAGGGGAAGCCAATGCCTTTGTCAGCCCATTAAAAGCTTTCCCCTGCTCATAGACCCACAGTTCCTCTTGGACAGGAGGTCTCGCAAAGGCTTGTCTTTCTCAAAAAGCCGTGGGCTTCCCAAGGTGACTGATTATTCCAAGGAAGCTCCACAGCTCGCTCAGATTTGCAGGATCTTTCATATTCCAGATGGCCTAGGTCTTCCCTGGTTCAGGGCTAATATGCCTAGCGGAAATCACGTGACCCAAAAATGTCACCTGTTGTTTTGATGGGTCGCACTTGTCAATGTCCAGGGACTTCTGGATCTTTCGCCGTGCTGCATGTGGTCGAGCACTGTGTCCTCCTGTGTTTGACCTCAGATAAAGACGTCATCAACATGGCAAATGAGTCCCTGGAGACCCTCTGTGACCTCAGTCACCATCCTGTTTTGAAAACGCTCAGGCAGACAAGCAACCCCGAACAGCGACAGAAATAATGGCCAAAGGCTGTTATAAATGTTGTGAGTTTAGCTGAATCTTCGTTCAAGGGTATTTGGCAGAAGCCCACATTAGCATCCAGCTTGGTAAATATTCTGGCTCCTGCCAATCCCCCCAGTGTTTCTTCTACCGACGGCAGAATGTATTCCTCACGGTGCACTGACTCATTTCGGTTCCTGAGATCGACACATATGCGTACAGCCCCTGATTTCTTTGGCACCACTATCACGTCCAAGTACCGTTTCGTCGGTTCCTCGACTCTGATGATCACCCCATGGTCTTCAATCTGAGACAGTTGACTTTGTCCATTGATGGGAATTCGCCTGGGTATTTTCAGTGAGAATAGTTCAGCCCCTGGCTTGAATTTCCTAGCATATGGCAGTTGCTCTTCCCCAAGACTACTGCAGAGCTCTGGACAGCTCATTTTTAGCGTTTCCACGGTGATGCTGTCTACACGTGCCACTAGTTCCAGCTTCTCAATAGCAGGCCTCCCCAGAAACGTGGTGTGCAGATGGTGTATGACACACATCTTCTCTCACCTCTCTACTACCTCTACCGTTTCTCAGCAGCAGGCAGCTAACACCAATAACATCTAGCAGTTGCTGGCCAGGCCGCATCAGTGGTTTAGTTGCACTCTGCATGGTGGGTGTTTCAGTATCACAAAAGTTCTCCTTGCAAATAAGTGACCTCATTCAACAAATGCCCCTATACTGTCCCCTTGCTATTTATTGCACTGAGTGGAACTGAACAAGTATGCAATCCAATGCACTTGTTAGCATTAAAACAGCTTAAATTTTGCATCTACTACTTCTTATCAAGAAAACACTATGACTCCCAGTCGGGTCTCAAAGACATATGAGCCTTAGGTTGTTTCAACCCCCAAGAGGAAGTCAAATACACTGTTGTCATCTCAAGAAGATTAGCCTAATAATTAACTCTCGCCTAGGTGTTTGGTGTTTATGACCATCCATCGACTTGTCTTGGGAGCAGAGGATGAGAAGCAATAGCTTCAGTTATATCAAATCAAATGGTTTATTAAAATGTAAATCGATATCAGACTGACACACATGAGAATCTCCAGAGTTCTGCAGTGGAACACTTCACAAAATAAACGAAATAGTGTCCAGAGATGAGATCCCAATCAAACGTCCCCTTCGAGGGACTGAGACAGTGAGGTGGGATGGGTAATGGGAACATATATCACTGTCTGCACTTCAGAATTTCCTTGATTGACAGTGTGACGAGTGGGAGAAACTTGGTTGTGGTCCACAAAGTTTTCCACCTTCATTTGCAATCAGCTGCAGTCAGACTGCCTGCTTCCCCCACTGCCTGTGTTCTGTTGAAACGGGCCCATTGTTTCCCGGCATCATCCTCAAATCTGGCAACCTGACACCCATGTTAAAACTATACTGCTCAAAGTAAGGTTTTCATTTCTCTGAAGACACTGACGATGATTTATTTTCAATTTGCCAAAGTATCTTTGATGCCAGAATTATTTCTAAGGAAGTACTACTCAAGAAAAAAATCAGCAAAGAAATGTCGTATCGTTGAGACACATTAGAAATAATTGACAATTTCGGTTGAGACATACGATCAATGGGGGTCAAGAGGAGGAGCACTTTGGATCTCTACTAATCCGATTTTAAGATGTCCTCAAGTACCTGGGGTATAGGTGATATGAGATTTCTCCAGGACCAAGCACAGATCAATTTTTTAATTCACCTGCAGTGACATTTTTAAAGATTTTTTTTAAAGAAAATTCAGAGAAATGACTGTGAAAGCAGTGAGTCTCCTCTGCGTTCATCTTTGAGGAGTTAAACACGAAAGACAAAAGGACTAAGTGCAGTATGTCTCTTCCTCTGGGCAGTGAACCAGGGGGCGTGGACGCCAGTGTCGACACGACGCATTGTGTCCAGCGGTCGCACTGTCGAGGGACTGTGCCTCACCGTTTGCTGGACAGCATCCGGCGTCGCTGCGTGTGTGAATATGTGCGTCGCAACAATTTCAATCCCACACATTTATAATCATTTTTTTAAACAACATTTTTTTTATTAAAACGGACAGGACAAGACACACGAAAGAGAGCATGTGCCTGAGCTTACATAACTGCTGCCTTGCTGTTGCTGTGCAAAGAAAGCTGTGAAGCTTATGAACAGTATAAAATTTAATACTGTGAGTTAATTATCTAAATATTAGTGAACAAACAGTCATCACCCAACTAGATGAGAATAATATGGTAGTTCCGATTATGGTGAAGTACTGTTTAAGTTCCGGTGTGAGATGTGAGATACAGATCTGATTTATTGGTGGATATTGCAGTTTATTGTTGATAAGTAGTCCCAACATACAGGACTCGGTGGAATATATCGATTAAGCCTGGAGGAGGGAGTATGGTGGTTCCTTGGGTTTGTGCCAAGCCAACGTTTAGTTGTCCATCCTCCAGGTGCTGAAACATGTTACTGTTGCTAGTTGTAAGAAAAAGATAAGCTGCAATTTAGATGCATCCCACATAGGATAATTATTGTTTTGTGGCTGTGCTGGTACTCCCCCCCCTTCGCCGCCATTATTTATTTTGCAGTGATGTTTTCTATTTAAACAGCTGAAAAATTCAGGCTGAGTATGTACTCTGGGGGAGGGCTCAGCCTGAGATGGACAGCCTTTCTCTCGAAGGGTTTTGGGTCCTGCATGACCCATATTTGTGTCTTTGTAAATAAGTTTAATTGTTATATTAGCATTTAGCCAAACTGTTTATCACAGCTGTAGGAAAAACAGCTCAAATAAATGTGTTTCCACCGATGTTTAGGGAAATTAATTATTGATTAATTATTAATTAATTAATTAATTAATTAAGAAATATTATGCATGAGTAGTTGTTCCAATGTCAATGTCTATTATAGGTTGTTCCAATTAGTCAATTACTGGAAGATTCAGGTCCAGAATACGAATCAAATTCAGTCATTACAGTATCGCTAGTTAATCTGAAGTAGACTGATCGTCCGGCGAACAGCTTTACTCTGTAACCTAGCGACTCTGGTCTCGGCTGTAGAGAGAGTCTCGCGATACTCGAGGACGAGATTGGGACGTAAAAAGCTTAGCATCGGTTTCGCACCGATAAAGTGTGAGCACTCACCGAGACAGAGATTTAAAAGGTGAAAATTATTATTATTCCTAATACTACACCTAATACAGGACAGACATTGCACATAACATAAAACAAACACAAAATAAAATCAAGCAAACTGGATGGAAAAATAAAAGCAGTGATTAGATTTAACTGGGTTTCCTTAAAGGAAAATACTGTTCTGCAAAGCAAGCCTAGGATTAAATAGGCAACCCCAAAACTACAAAATCGAATAATCAGAACCAGTTAAATGGGTAAAGGGGTGGAAGAGGGTTTATGTGGTTGCAGAGGTGAAGGTGAATAATTGTCATTGTTGACGCACCACACGTGACAATGAAATGTGTCCTCTGCTTTTAGCCCATGTGACATCAGGGGGCAGCTACAGGGGTGCAGTGTTCGGGGATTGGGGTCGGTACCTTGCTCAGGGTACTTCAGCAGTACTTGTGGGTCAGGGACTTGAACCAGCAATCCTTCAGTTATGCAGTTGTGCCCCTAAGCGCTACACCACCTGCCCGCCCCCTGTGCTGAGGGAGGAAGTGATGATGCTGGAGTAGTTCCTTGTGCTGAGCCTTTTCTTTTGGTGGCTGTCAGTGACGAGGCTTTGGGCTTCACAGCTCGGCTTCACACGTAACTTCCTTTAATTTCTTGGCTTCTCCTGGACTTCCTTCCCCTTGGCTTCCTCCTTGGACTTTCTGGGTGTTGGGTTTTATGGTCCAAGGTCCATGAATATGGATGACCCCAAATTTGACACTTGGGCCAATAGTACAGGGGTACAGACTGTGTGCTAGTGGCCCCATGGATTTAGGACATATCCCAGATAAACTTTAGAGTTATTTTCAGTGAAATGAATTTAACTTCAAATACATCCCATTGTATAACAATCAAATCCATATTCAGAAGAATTTTACCATCAGTTTGATACCAAACATGACATACCGATGTAGGTTCAGATCTTGTACAATCTATATTAATTAATTTATACTTTAATTAACACTGTGCACACTGATTACTACCATCAGCGCATAGAATGCATGATGATGTTGCACATCACAAAGTAATGACACTTTTAGGTGTGTTTTATTGAAGTTATATCCACTTTATATAGCATTTCTTAATTGTGGGTTGGTTTGAAAGTTGTTATTACTCCATTAAAAGAACAGTATTGATTAATATTGACAAATTATAAAATGTGGTAAACTTGGCTTGTTACAGGGATTTTATACACAAGTTTGACATACCTTGCTTAGTTTGACATACCTTGCTTTGTTTGACATACCTCGCTTAGTTTGACATACCTCGCTTAGTTTATTTGTCTTTAAAGACACAAGGTAAAGAAAGTGCCAACGGCTAATTTATGGGACCAGATAAGCCACAAGGCCCCCCAGCATGTACGTGTAAGAGGAGGGGGCTTTACCTAGTTCCACAAAGGAAATAACTCTACTGCTCTAAAATACCTCTAAGCACTTGGGTACACTATTCAAACTCATTCCCCATTTCTCTGAGAGGGACACGAGCATGTGGCTGGGTAATAATATGTGTATACCTATCTATAAATATATGATTGTCCAAGTGAGGAGGATAGAATTGCAATAATAAGTCATTCATAAGAGTAACACATGACCACTATGATTGTCTAAAGACACATACACATTAAACATGTTTAAATGCTGATGCCAAATAATAATGAAAACAAACATGCATGCAAATACACGTATATGGCATGTATTGGGAAACTTTAAAACGGCTCTTTGGGTGATTGT